>JAGSMR010000053.1:2790000-3342500 GCA_029286605.1 Sericinus montela
TTTCCAGGGCCGGTCATGACCCATTTACGCTGATGCGGGATATTAGTGTAATCAGTCCGACTGTGGACACGGCGAGAATGATCGGTGTAAAAACATTATCATGTAAGTATTTTATCCGTATAACTTTCTTTTTCTATTACTTAACGAGCTTTAAATTTTGGCAGCCTAATAGGAATGCCAATTTTTCGAAAGGTAACCAGAATTATTCTACAAAGAATTCTTTGAATAATTTAAAAACTCTTTTAATTAGAGTATGGTATCTTCAATTGACTTAATAATTCAACGACATAAAATTTAATGACTGAAATTATAAATTGTAATATTTTTTGTGTCTATTTTATTACCAGCTCTTGAATTAAGCCAAATAATATGTAATATTTTTATATTTCTAAAGATCATTTATATTATACTTCATAGATATTTTTCACTTTTATTTCCCTAATATTAAAATCTTTATATCCTGTAAATTTTAAATTTCAAACTACATAACAGAATAAGATAAATAGCGTACTTATTTAAATAAAAGGTTGATATTAAATAGGAGGCACAGCTTTTTAAATCGTGTAGGTGAAGAAAATATACAGCGCGAAAGTTACAACGGACCAATAGCTTGTAAAGAAATAAATATCTTCACGCCGTTCCCAAAGTTAAAGTAAACCATCCACCAAAGTTATTTTTTGGGACAACCTGACAGGCGGTCAGCCCGTCACCGTCCTAATGTTCAAGCCAACGATATGTTGTTATCTTCACGCACTGTCCCTGACGGGGTAGCCAGAGAGAACAGATCGCCAAGTGTCACGATCCTTACATACGTCTTTCGCTTCTTTCAGATTCATCATTTTCTTCATACATGCGCGTCGAGGTATCCGAGTAATCTTGACCCTCCCCTCTTCGAGCAATTTGCTCACATGGTCTTCAAAAGTTAGTCTCGGCCTACCTCGACCCCTTTTAATATTAAATTTCGCGCTATATATTTTCTTCACCATTCGGTCTTCATTCATTCGCTCAACGTGCCCAAACCATCGAAGCACGCCCTTATCCATTTTAGTGATACAAACCTACCATTTTGCGAACCTCTTCGTTTCGGTTCCTGTCGGCTAAGGTAAGCCGCACATTTTACGAAGAGATCGCATCTCCACTGCATTCAACCTGCTTTTATGCTTCTTCTGGCATACCCAGGTTTCGCTGCCATATAACAAAGTCGGTACCAGCACTGCGTTATGTATCGCAAGGCGTGCATTTTTCACTACGCCTTGACTTTGGACTAACGCAGTCAGGGCACCGTTGACTTTGTTCCCGGCAGCGACATGCCTGTTTTCATCTACATCACATCTTCCATCCCGGCTAAAAGCACTGCCCAAGTACACAATCCCATTTACCTGTTCTAGACATTCCTTATTTACCCATATTTCACACTTCGTTCTTTCTTCGCCCCTTTCAAATACCAGAACCTTAGTTTTATTAGCATTCAAACGGAGACCTTTATTTTCACATTCCTCTTTCATACACGTGACTAATGCCTGCAGTTCTGCCTCTGACGTCACCCAATTTCACACCTAAACATTCTACATTCTACATAAGTTTTTGAAAAAACCTATTGGTACGAACCTACCACCTGGGGACCGACTCGGGTCTCTTGACTCGAAATTTTGACCACTCAACCACTCAGCTATCGTGAGTTCTAATAAATTTCTCCACTGAAGTATAAATCGCGAGTCCCTACTTCTATTCTCTGTTAACATAATATTTCGTAGTACTTAAAAGTTAATATTACGAATAAATAAATAGAGATTTATTCGTATTTTTTTTATTTATCAACATGTCTTTGTTTACAAACTCTGTTGAATTTTGGTCTCGCATTTATCGTGGTTAAACTGTCATCTATATATATTTGACGACCTCCGTGGACGAGTGGCGTAAACACTGGTTTTCAAGGTGTCGCTATCTCGAGGTCCCGGGTTCGATTCCCGGTCGGGTCAATGTAGAAAAAAACACTTTTTTTTTCATTTTCTCGAGTCTGGGTGTTTGTGGTGCCTTCGTTGTTTCCGATTCTCATACCTCAAGTGCTATAGCATCTTACATTGAGATCGGAGCAATGTATGCGATGTTGTCCCTATGTTTATATGTATTTATTTATTTTAAAAAAATCTATCGGTAACCGATTTCATAGTCAAGGGTTTTCCCTTAGTTGTCTCTTACGACACCCTCGGGAAGTGAAAGTTTGGTATTATTCTTACACTGATACCACACGGATACATATCTGAGCACACCATTAATTTGTGGGCACAAATTATGTGTGGGACGAAATTATTAATTCGCAATTAAGACATATTATAATCCCTTAAGACACGGGCGTCTTAAGCAGTAATGTATTCCAAAATAAAATACTTTAAAATTAAAAAGTTTGACTATTAAATTAAAGAGAAAAAAGTTTTTTAAAATTTCAACTGACACGGGCGGCATTCGAACCCGCAACCTTCGCCGATCCTTCGCAACGCTCTTACCTCCAAGCTAAAAATTTGCATAATTAAAGTTTGACGATATTGTAATAGAACATCAAATCAGATGTGCCGTTCAAAAATGGCTAAAATTGTACTTTGTCTTCAAATTATAGTAAATAATTTACTATTGTATTCTTAAGACTTTTTTATTGCATGCCTTGTTATGACTTGCCTTATTTGTCTTGGGTCAAATAGTGATTGAAATTTAATTAAAGCCGTTAACTTATTACGATGGATTTCAGAGATGCATATCCGTAGCGTATGTAATGTGATTTTACTTATTTTTTTCTATTATTACGAGGAGGGATCAAAAAGTAGTGATAATGAGATAGAATATAATGACTATTGATAACTTAATAATTCATTTCTCTACATAGTCTCCGAGTCAGCCAGTCTACACAACCTTGGAAAAGCGCAGGACTCGCTATTTCAAGGCTTCAAACTCTTCCAAAAAAAGTTTTGAATTGGTCCTTCAAAAAGCTCTCTATGGCATACATTATCTCGTTACCGTCTTTGTACCTGGTTCCCTTAAGTATTCTTTGAATTTGGTGAACATATAAAAATTACTAGAGCGCCAGATCTGGTGGTCAACCAATTCGAAGCCAGCTTGCTGAATGGCAGCCATCGCAACTGCTGACCTGTGCACGGGTGCGTTGTCGTAAAACATCACGATGTCATGTTACAGTTCGCGCCTTCGAAGTTTTCCTCTCCTTCTTCTTTGATGGCATTCTTCCACTTGAGAATTAAAGCTGCATAACATTGGCCTGTATTAGTGGCTCCAAGCTCCAGGAATCAATTAACAATATCCTTTCTGAGTCCCAAAAAATATTATGGACATAACCTTGCCAGCCGATGTCACGAAACTTCTTCGGGGTCGGTGATGATAGCCGTTTCGATTGCGAAGATTGCTGTTTTGTCTCGGGATCAAAATGATGGACCCATGTTTCTTCCATTTTTAGGAAATGAGACAAAAAGTTTTCAAAATCCTCTTGAAACAATATCTTTGAAATGTCAATTCGATTTTATTTCTGACTGTCGGTAACATTCTCGACACCTATCTTGCGAAGACTCTTCTCCTATTCGAAGATTGTTTCAAAATGGATTGAATATTTGCATATGAAATGCCCGTTTCTTGAATTAAGAATCGAATGGTAACTCTTCGATCGCTCAATACAATTTTCTCGACTTTCGCAACATTTTATTGGGAGACTGACGTCGATAGATCGTCGCAACGATATTCGTCTTCCGTGCTCGTTCTCCCTACTCAAAATTGAGAAGCCACCTTTGCGTCAGTGAACTACGGCAGAGCAGATGTTCTCCTTATGTTGCCTTCATATCGCAATAAACCTCTTGCGTCGTATAATTTTTAAACAGAGGTATTTAAATTCGCACTTCGTTTTTCTCCATTCTCGAGAAAACTTTCTAACACGAAGCAAACAAATGACAACATTGAGAAATTAACAAAACAGAATCAAAATATATTGAAAAAGGAAAAAAATTCAGTTTTTCCTTTTTCAATATTCAAAATGATCTGTATCTGAGCTATGCATGCCAGCATGTATTTTTTTTTCTTACCAAGAAGTATGTTGTTCTCACTACTCTTTGATCCCTCCTAGTATATTTAAACTTTAGGGCGAAGAAACGCCGAGCAAAGAGGTAGCTGAACAACTTTGAACTTCCTAAGTCACCTTTGTTTTAACATGACATATTAAAATATTCTACAAAGTCCCTTTCTACCACTGTTCTATTCTATTTATGGGGGGAAGGTTCTTATAATACTTTTTTGGCAACTCTTGCTCATAACTCATCATTGTGCCAAGTTTTATCTTATAAAGTTCAAAAGCTTTAGAGCTTTCAAGATTAGTCAGCGACTGACCTTTCGTTGTTAAATATTTAAGGTAATATTTAGACAATAAAATACAAATACGTCAAGCTTTTTAATGTCATTCATTTTTTGGAGTTCTTGTTTAAAACAACGAAATTCAAAACTCGTTGTTTTAATATACATTCCTTTGTTTGGATTTGTACGTCATTAGATAACGAAGTGGCTGAATAGTCGAATATTTTGATAAAACTGTTCATCGAGTTTATATATAATCCTGTAAATTGCTCGGGACATAAGCTTCTCCAAAAAGCGAGTGTTAAACGTTTATCATAATTTTTTATTATTTTTCTTCACGCACAGTCCCTGACGGGGTAGCCAGAGAGAACAGATCGCCAAGTGTCACGATCCTTACTCTTTCGCTTCTTTCAGATTCATCATTCTCTTCATAAATATCATCGACGTCTAGGTTACTGAGTACTGTTGACCCTCCTCTCCTCGAGCAATTTTCTCACATGGCCTTCGAAAGTTAGTCTCTGCCTACCTCGACCTCTTTTAATTTTAATTTTCGTGCTATATATTATGCATTCGCTATATATTGTATTTGCTTTATACTTCTTCTGGTATACTCAGATTTCGCTGCCATATAACAAAGTCAGAACAAGCACTGCGTTCTGCTAGTTATATAATATACATCTCATTTTTGTCGTGGTTATCGTAAGACCAAAGTTTGCTTTTAATCTTATTTAATAAAGCCACTGGGATTATAATAAATCAGGTAAAACATAATTTTTGACTGATTTATTATAAGACCGAAATATAAGATGAAATAAGATTGTTTGCCAAACAACACAATTTATAAGGTCAAGGTAGGAGAATAAAAAATAAAATGGAATAAAATATCTTCAGGCAATTCCTAATACAGGGGTAGACAGAGGTCTATTCTAGACAAATAAATCCCTTTGATCCACGTTCCACCGAAGATATTTTCGGGACAACGTGACATGTGGTGAGCCAGCCGCCGTCTTCAAGTCCAAGCCAACGATATGAATTGTACATAGGTTTTGAAAAAACCCATAGGTACGAGCCTGCCACCTGGGATTCGAACTCGGGTCTCTTAACTCGAAGTTCCGACCGCCTAACCACTCGGCTATCAGGACTCTTAGGTCTCATTAACAAACTATTCAACCCACCTAGACTCCAACTAGTTTTTTTTTTCGGATACCGACACAACAAAAAAATTCAACGCTGCGTCGGAAATGCATGGACCGAGGATTCAACCGAGGACATATCGTGATATCTTGCCTATCCTAATCTACTATCCAGATACTTGGTCTCCAACGGAAACTCAAAGATTTGAACTTGGAGTTTGCTGAAAAGGGATGTGACGTTGCATCCTAAGGGTAAAGAGAACGGACAGAATCTGCACCGACTCTGCGTTCGATGATATGCGCAAATGCACAAACAGGTCTCCAAGCGGCCAGGCTTAAGTGGAATTAGGTGGTTAATTCACTAACTTTCTTTCAAAAACGTGGACTAAGTCGCCGAAGGAGGCTGAAAAAATGACGTATATTGGTTTTGTGATGATTGCTTAGAACTGGCGAAGGATCCTTTTGCTTCGAAACATAATGTGGCAGATCTCTGGTAGGGCTGTATTTAAAAAAAATGTGAAACATTGTTACAACAGTATTCGTTATTGGTCACAAAATGAAAATAGGAGAGTCACGCGGCAAGTCGAATTTTATTTAATACTAGCTGCCTCCCACGGCATTGCCCGCTGTTTAACAATTATCGCGGAATCCTTATTATGTTTCTTAAATTAAAGTAGCCTATGTTAGTCCTTATATCATTAGCTATCTGTCAGTGAAAGTCCTGTTAAAATCGGTCCAGCTGTTTCAGAGATTAGCTGGAAAAATAGACAGACAGACAGACAGACAAAATTTGTAAAAATATGTTATTTTGGTGTATGTGCCTTATATATTCATACACACATAGTAAAAATGGTTATTTCAATATGACAAACAGACACTCCTATCTTATTTATATGTTTAGGTGGGTTAGAAAGAAGTTCAGACAATTAAGTTCTTTCGACCCACTTTTCACCGAAGACATTTTTGGGACAACGTGACTGATGGTAAGCCAGGTGACAGTCTTTATGTTCAAGCAAAAGATATAAATCGTACATAAGTTTTGAAAAAACTCATTGGTACGAGCAATTCGGGTCTCTTTTTCTCGAACTCTAATCAGACAATCACTTGATTGTCGTGACGCTTTTTTCCAATATTTTTAAAGTATGAATAAATATTTACCTAACCATGTATCTAAATCAGTTTATTGTACCGTTGGCCTGGATAGTAAAACGCCCATGAGCTCACTATTTGTCACCTTGCCCCATATAGGCTCGGTTAAAGATCGAGCACTTAATTGTCTAGACCTCTATCTACTCTAATATTGGGACAGTGACGTAAATACATCTATATAAATAAAATTGAAATGTCTGTTTGGAATTTTAAATTCACAGCTTTTCACTAAATGCATATGAAAGTATATACTGCACTTACATTAAAAAAGTTCTTTGTTAGTTCCGGCTAATCTCTAAAACAGCCGAACCGATTTTAACAGGACTTTCACTGGCAGATATCTGATGTTATAAGGAGTACCTTAAGGTACTTTTATTTTAGTATAATAATTAGGATTCCGATTAAGAGTCAAAACTGCAGGCAGAAACACGGGGGGCAGCTTGTAAATAAATACGCAGATAGGGACAAAATCACGTTCATTGCACTATGACAAATCGAACCACCATAAAACGAACCACCGCACGAAACCCAGAAATAGCCGAGACAATCTAGAATAAGTAATTTTTTACATTGACCTGTCTAACAGCTGGCGCAAAATTCTAATTGTACGTAAATGCGTTTGTGAAACAAAGGGAAATAAATTAAAATTTCTTAATTGTAATGATTACTTGTATTTACGCGAATACTACACATTTTAAGTAAAATTTTTTTCGAATTTTATCGCGTTTTTAATTCGTTTTAGGGGGACTGTCCCCCCGAGACCACGGATGCTGTAAAGCATTTGAAACGTCAGGAAGTAAAAATAGTTTGTAAAAACTAATTAAAAAACACTATAAAATCCGAAAATCGTTTTATTTAAAATTAACTAATTGTATTATTACGCTGCTCTGTGTGGGTTAAAAATAAACTAATTAAGATACATGTTCTTGAACTGCACCGTGCTCTTGAGCTCGGTGTAACATGGGAGCATAGTACTTCTTATCGGGTTTTTAACAGTACTTATTACATGATGTGAATTTATATTATCATAACTTAATAAAAATGCAATTTGTTTCTCAGTAAACTATAGCAGAGAAATGATATGATTATCACACACACCTACAATTTCATATAATAAACATTAGGCATGTTTTGTCACAATTATGTGATATTCTTTTCCTTCACACTTTATATGGAATGTGTAAAATTCACGGATCGCGGTGTGTGCCAAACTACTCCGACATTGGTCGACTGATTTTTATGTGCAATTTTCAATTTGGATTTATGAATTCAATGTTCAACTTTGTGTTAGGGTGGTCCGTCCATTATAGTATTTTTTAGACAATTTTTTTTATGATACAGCAATCAAAATACATCATCATAATACCCCTATTTTAATGTGGCAAGGCAACGTTTGCGGGGTCAACTAGTCCTTTTTATATATTTGGTGTTTCTATAAGTTTTTCTAATAAATGTTTTTTTTTTTCTAAATGACACCGGTGTTTTCATTATAAATAATTAATCAATTGATTTTTTTTCCAAATAAATATTCTCTGAGTTTACACGTGTCGAGATAAACAGAAAATGAACTGGGTGCACTATCTTAATATATGGCATTTTGTAAATTTAGAGACAAAGTTTCCTAGTTAACAATGTAATTCATATACACGATTAGCTCGCTTAAGGCGATTCTCACACAGAGCAACCTTGAGCCTCTAGTTTCTCCTAGGCTCCCTTTAGTTTCTCCAAACAAATTCTTCATTCCGCGTATAAGTTACGTTTATAAATTTTTAGAGTATTTATTTATCTAAATATGTTTTAGTTGTTTTTTTTTAATATAAACGTTAATTTAAAAAATATCTGTACTAAAAGAGCTTACACACGATTATCTATTATTAATCGTCGTTTTAGTGATTCTAATAATTTTACATTGATAATTTCGGTGATTTTAAGTAAATATTTAAGTGTAATGAAGAATCAAATTTAAGATTAATATGATGTGTTTTTTATTATTAAAATTCTTCATCCAGCGCATGGATTACGTTTATAAATAATCCCAATTTTTAGAGTATTTATTTATCTAAATATGTTTTAGTTGTTTTATAATATAAACGATAATTTAAAAAATATCTATACTTAAAGAGCTTATACACAATTATCTATTATTAATCGTCGTTTTAGTGATTCTAATAATTTTACATTGATAATTTCGATGATGTTAAATAAATATTTAAGTGTAATGAAGAATCAAATTTAAGATTAATATGATGTGTTTTTTATTATTAAAATTCTTCATCCAGCGCATGGATTACGTTTATAAATAATCCCAATTTTTAGAGTATTTATTTATCTAAATATGTTTTAGTTGTTTTTATAATATAAACGATAATTTAAAAAATATCTATACTTAAAGAGCTTATACACAATTATCTATTATTAATCGTCGTTTTAGTGATTCTAATAATTTTACATTGATAATTTCGATGATGTTAAATAAATATTTAAGTGTAATGAAGAATCAAATTTAATATAAATATGAAGTGTTTTTATTAACAAATTCGTTTTTAGCAGCCATCCATCAACTTACCGCAACATTTTGCAAGTCGTCACTCCATCTCATGAGGTGTCATTCTACCCCGCGTTTACGAACAACACTCAGCGTCACAAAAATCGCACCTCTCTGAGTTTGCGCGAAAAATGGCTGTAATGGCTAGAAACGAATTATATTTATATAAATATTTGTATGTTTGAAATGGGTATTTGAAAAGCCTTACAATATTAACAAACAAATCATGAATAAAAAAATCATCATTGTAGAGCGTCAAAAATAAACACTGTCATATCTGTATATATGATGGAAATACAATGTTATTTCTTCTTAAAATATTTTCTTCTCCATTACTAGTTTTTACTAATAATTTTTTAGTAATAAAATTTTGTATTTAGCGGGTGAAGCCTCTTTAAGTAATAAAATAAAATTAACTAACATTGTCTACTATACGATAATTAAATACAGACCTTTGTGACTTTTGTAATTATATTAGTTCATATTATTACTGAACATTTTTGGTCGTAAACTAAAAAATCTTTAATCTAAATATCTCAAAAGGTCTAGATAATTAAGTTCGTTCTGACCCCACCTTCCACCGAAGATATTTTGGGACAGCGTGACAGCAGGTCGCCGTCTTTATGTCTAAGTTAACGATGTAAATCACAATTGGTACGAAACTGTGCTGGAAATCGAACTCGGATCTCTTGACTCGTATTCCCATCACCAAACCACTCGGTATCGTAACTTAGCCTAATGATAGGGCATAAAATATGCCACTCCCGGTTTTCTAATGGATGTCATGAGATTAAGACTAAGCAACTAAGGGCCTTGAAATTTAATTTGCTATCAATAAATCCAAAATATATAATACCAAAAGGTACCAGACCTGATAAAATATAGAAAAGTGGTCTTGTTTTATTTTAAAATTGTTTTTCTTCTATATTGACCCGTCAGAGAATTGAACCAGGAACCTCAGAAGTGGCCATGAAAACCGGTGTATACGCCAGACGTCCACAGAGTTAACGGCACTTTCTCAAGCAATATATATGTAGCAATAAAATATTGGAATAGAAGCATTAAATACATTATCAGAAATTATTGTGTCAAATCCTGATTTTGTCCTCAATCATGGCCAGCATGAAGCTGATATTTTTCTCACCATGATCTCTTATTCCTCTCATATAAAATTCGCCCTCCCAAAGCAAAATCGAGAATTCTTCTGCTACGTAATTTTGGCGGGATGGATAAAGAGCGCCTCATTGAGGATACGCGTCGTTTGGACTGGTCCGCAATTATAAATGCTCCTACGGTAGATATGAAAGTAAAGTTGTTTAACTCTTTCCTTATTCAAATTTATGACTTGCATGCCCCAGTTAAACGAGTAAAAATTAAACATTTACCTGCGCCATGGCTAACAGACGATCTGAAGAAATTAATCACGAAAAGGCTACGCAAAAGTAAGCTTAAGGCTGACAACTGTGAAAAAATCTGCGGAACTATAACAAAATTAGAAATCGCTGCAATACATTATGTAGAGATGCGCAGCGACGCCACATTCACAAATCTGTCGAAAACGGCGACACTACTAAAGTTTGGAAATTTCTTAGATCTCTTGGAGTTGGTAAATTGTCTTCTAGCTCGATAAATCATGATATTGATATTGAACTTCTTAATCAACATTTTACCTCTTCCCGTACATTTTGATTCATTAGATAAGAATTTCACTTTAAACACTCTTTCTTCAATGCCAACTCCGGATTATCCACCGTTTAATTTCATTCCTTTCACTGAACGTGATGTTAAGAAGAACATATTGTCTGTCCCGTCAATGCCGTGGAGATGATAGCATTAGTCGTAACATGATCTTACCTGTTCTTGATATTGTTACTCCTATTATTACGCATATCCTGAATGAATCTATCGCAAACTCTCAGTTTCCTGAAGCGTGGAAAAGTGCACTAGTAACCCCTCTTCCCAAAAAAGCTCATGCCTTGCACTTTTCTGACTTCCGTCCTATATCCATTCTCCCGTTTCTGTCCAAGATTTTAGAGAAACTAGTTTACCATCAGTTAAGCCTTCATCTAAATAAAAATTCCCTTCTAAATCCCTACCAATCCGGCTTCCGGACAGGTCATAGTACGACTACAGCGCTGATTAAAGTCTCTGACGACATTCGACGGGGCATGGATAATAAGCAGCTCACAGTGTTGGTTTTGTTGGATTTCAGCAATGCCTTCAATTCTGTTGATTTTGACATTCTGTTGAGTCTGTTGAGTTCTGTTAATAGAATCTCCATCAGTCATTGGTTGGTTTCAGAGTTATCTGAGGGGCAGGCGGCAACGTATTCGCATTGAAGATAAGTTTTCATCTTGGCGTGAATTACGTGCTGGTGTGCCTCAAGGTGGTGTGTTGTCTCCTTTACTCTTTGCTATTTTTATCAATTCAATTTCACACAAAATAACTTCTCTCTATCATATGTATGCAGACGATTTTCAACTATACACGCAGTCAACCTTTGAAAACTTGCCCACTGCAATTACTACCATTAATGGTGATTTGACTGCCGTAAGTCAATGGAGTAAAACTATGGACTAACGATTAATCCATCTAAGTCCCAAGCTATTATTATCGGTGGAGCGGGCTGGATTTCGAGAGTTGACTGGGATAGTCTTCCTTAATAACATTAAATAGCGTTGTGATACCATTCAGCAAGTCTGTTAAAAACTTTGGAGTTCACTTTGATAACACTTTCTCGTGGTGTCATCAGTTAAAGGAAGTTAGCAGGAAATCATTTGCTGCCATTGCTTCTTTGCGGCGCTTACGTTCTTTTCTCCCCATTCCTACTAAAATTATGTTAGCACAATCCTTACTCCTTTCCATTCTCGATTATGCTGACGCAAGCTATCTTGACTTAACCGAAGTTCAACTAAACAAGCTTGAGCAGATTCAAAATTTAGCTATTAGGTTTATTTTTGGTCTACGCAAGTATGACCATGTCTCCGACTTCCGTACAAAGCTCAAGTGGTTACCCATTCGCCTTCGCCGGAATCTGCACACTGTATCTCTTCTGTACTGTGTATTGTTCAATCCTACGACACCAAGTTACTTAAAGAGCAACTTTAAGTTTCTTGGTCATGACGAACCAGATAGAGTTTTACGATCTGCAGGAGAATTTATTCTCACTCCTCATGTTTACAGAACCAGCTATTTTAAGCATTCCTTTACGGTGAAAGCCATTTGTTTATGGAATGAGCTTCCTCCGCATATCCATCGAGCAAAAACATTAGAAAATTTAAGACTGAGGTTAAAATCACTATTTGTCCCTATGTTAACTCTCTGATGACATTTGTTTTTATTTTTCCTTCCATTTATATTATGTTATTTATTATTTATATTATATGTATTATATGTATCTATATTTTTTATCTAGTTGTAAGTATGTCTATTATATAACATGGTTATTCGTATATATTAGTGTATTATTGTTGTAATAATATTATATATAGGTTTAGTTTATTTGGATATTAGTATGTATGTCTATTGTTTGGACCACCTACCTATGTTCAATAATACAATTTTCCTTAGCCTTAAGGTTGTCTGGAAGAGATCGCTCTTTAGCGATAAGACCGCCTTTTTGTATTTACCCATAAGACTTTCTTCTCTTTTGTAACTTTTATTTCTTTTCTTTGTGGTATACAATAAAGCATATATAAATAAATAAATAAATAAAAATATTTGTATGTTTGAAATGGGTATTTGAAAAGCCTTACAATATTAACAAACAAATCATGAATAAAAAAATCATCATAGTAGAGCGTCAAAAATAAGCACTGTCATATCTATATATATCATGGAAATACAATGTTATTTCTTCTTAAAATATTTTCTTCTCCATTACTAGTTTTTTTACTAATAATTTTTTTAGTAATAAAATTTTTGTCTTTAGCGGGTGAAGCCTCTTTAAGTAATAAAATAAAATTAACTAACATTGTCTACTATACGATAATTAAATACAGACCTTTGTGACTTTTGTAATTATATTAAATTATATTATTACTGTACATTTTTTTTGTCGTAAACTAAAAAAAATCTTTAATCTATATATCTCAAAAGGTCTAGATAATTAAGTTCGTTCTGACCCCACCTTCCACCAAAGATATTTTTGGGACAGCGTGACAGCAGGTCGCCGTCTTTATGTCTAAGTTAACGATGTAAATCACAATTGGTACGAAACTGTGCTGGAAATCGAACTCGGATCTCTTGACTCGTATTCCCATCACCAAACCACTCGGTATCGTAACTTAGCCTAATGATAGGGCATAAAATATGCCACTCCCGGTTTTCTAATGGATGTCATGAGATTAAGACTAAGCAACTAAGGGCCTTGAAATTTAATTTGCTATCAATAAATCCAAAATATATAATACCAAAAGGTACCAGACCTGATAAAATATAGAAAAAGTGGTCTAGTTTTATTTTAAAATTGTTTTTCTTCTATATTGACCCGACAGAGAATTGAACCAGGGACCTCAGAAGTGGCCATGAAAACCGGTGTATACGCCAGACGTCCACAGAGTTAACGGCACTTTCTCAAGCAATATATATGTAGCAATGAAATATTGGAATAGAAGCATTAAATACATTATCAGAAATTATTGTGTCAAAAATATTTTCTAATAAAGACAGGAAACGAGCATTAGAAAATCCGTATCAGAAGTTAAATAACAAAAAACAAAAATGAGCTCATGAGACATAAAATGTCAAAAAAAAAATTGGCAAAGCTGTCCTACCACCTTGACAAATTGCGCCATAGCATAATCACGAAAATATTAAATCATAGATTATTCAGATAAATCCTTGTTTAAACAAACATTAACATTTAATGTGTCGATAAAGCTCATTTACAATTTTATACTATATATTAAAAACCTGTAAAAAGAAATATAGATGATGTATATAATGGCCTTACGCCGGAAATTTAAATTAAATTCGATTATTAGACAAAAGAAAAATTTTAGAAACAATATGAACATTTAAATGATACAAAAAATTTATAACTAGGTTAACAAATAGTATATAAATATTGATTTTAATTAGGAGTTTATAGTTAAAGTTATAAATAAATAAATAAATATCTTCACGCAATTCCCAATTCAGGGGTAGACAGAGGTCTAGTCTAGACAATTAAGTCCCTTTGACCCACCTTTCATCGAAGACATTTTCTGGACAACGTGACAGGAGGTGAGCCCGTCGCCGTCTTTATGTCCAAGCCAACGATATAATTCGTACATAAGTTTTTGAAAAACCCATTGGTACGAGCCTGCCACCTGGGGAAAGAACTCGGGTCTCTCGACTCGAAATTCCGACCACCCAACCACTCGGCTATCGTGACTTTATGTACGTCTACGGATATGTACGTTTTTATATAAACCCATAAATAATTTTGTATGTAAAAACCAAAATCGTTATATTTTATTTGATTTTATAATAGTTGTTATATTTTAAAATTTCTAATTTATTTATTTTTAAATATGCTTTATTGTATACCACAAAGAAAAAAAATAAATAAAAGTTACAAAAGAGAAGAAAGTCTTATGGGTAAATACAAAAAGGCGGTCTTATCGCTAAAGAGCGATCTCTTCCAGACAACCTTAAGGCTAAGGAAAATTGTATTATTGAACATAGGTAGGTGGTCCAAACAATAGACATAAATACTAATATCTGAATAAACTAATCCTATATATAATATTATTACAACAATAATACACTAAAATATACGAATAACCATGTTATATAATAGACATACTTACAACTAGATAAAAAATATAGATACGTATAATATATATAACATAAATAATGAATAACATAATATTAAAGTGAAGGAAAAAAATAAAAAACAAATGTCACCAGAGAGTTAACATAGGGACGAATAGTGATTTTTAACCTCAGTCTTAAATTTTTCTAATGTTTTTGCTCGATAGATATGCGGAGGAAGTTCATTCCACAAACAAATGGCTTTCACCGTAACGGAATGCTTAAAATAGCTGGTTCTGTAAACATGAGGAGTGAGAATAAAATCTCCTGCAGATCGTAAAACTCTATCTGGTCTGTCATGACCAAGAAACTTAAAGTGACTCTTTAAGTAACTTGGTGTCGTAGGATTGAACAAAAAACAGTACAGAAGAGATACAGTGTGCAGATTACGGCGAAAGCAAATGGGTTACCATTTGAGCTTTGTACGAAAGTCGGAGACATGGTCATACTTGCGTAGACCAAAAATAAACCTAATAGCTAAATTTTGAGTTCGCTCAAGCTTGTTTAGTTGAACTTCGGTTAAGTCAAGATAGCTTGCGTCAGCATAATCGGGAATGGAAAGGAGTAAGGATTGTGCTAACATAATTTTAGTAGGAATGGGGAGAAAAGAACGTAAGCGCCGCAAAGAAGCAATGGCAGCAAATGATTTCCTGCTAACTTCCTTTAACTTATGACACCTGGAGAAAGTATTATCAAAGTGAACTCCAAAGTTTTTAACAGACTTGCTGGATGGTATCACAACGCTATTTAATGTTATTAAGGACTATCCCAGTCAACGCTCGAAATCCAGCCCGCTCCACCGATAATAATAGCTTGGGACTTAGATGGATTAATTGTTAGTCCATAGCTCTTACTTCATTTATTTAATGACAAAAGGCACATAATGATTTTGATAGTTACGACTTTTAAAATGTTGCGGATAGTCGATGGATGCAGGTGGCTGAGGACCGTTCTTTCGTTTTTTTTAGATAGGGTCAACATCACATACATTGCTCCGATCCCAATGTAAGCTAAGGTACTTGTGGTATGGGAATCGGAAATAACGAAGGTACCACAATCACCCAGACCCGAGAAAATGTATAAAAAGTAGTTTTTCTATATTGACCCGTTCAAGAATCGACCCCGGGACCTCGAGATGTAGACACCTTGAAAACCAGTGACCAGACTTCCGTGGACGTAAGCGGCGTAAAGCCACTCGTCCACGGAAGTCATCATCTTCGGAGGTGATCCATCACTCTTGACAATCTGCAAAGGAGAAAAAGGCATTTTTACTTCGATTGATATTTATTTTTCGACTTTTTGTTGTAAAGGCAAGTATTTACAATTAATAATAATTCTTCATTATTGCGCTACCGGTGCCTCTTCAAAAAATTGTTATGGATTGAAGAAACAGATTTATAAGTCATTATACTATATTCAGTCAGAAAAATCTATAGGCAAACCCGTCACTCAATAACATATGTTATTTGAGGATTTAAATGTTTCTGTAATGAAATACACGTATTGAATATGCCTATTGTTGTAACTGTCTATATCCTTGCATAATACTCGTAAAAATTACCATTAATAAATCACAAAGACAGACGACTCGAATTGCCTTAGTCGATGTCCGGGCGTGTTTTATGTGTTTTAACTGTATTTTATGTGGACAGCTACTCAGACTATTTTCGGTTCTCTAGCTAAAAATATAAAAAAAATATCTTTTATGTGCGCAGACAACTCATTCGCACATGGATGTTAAAAGAATACGTTATTTTCAGTTCCACGAATACGAAGTCCCGACAAAAACAAAGTTAATTATATAATTTATTACATTTTAATATGATAACAGTTCATGTTGCAAATCCTGTGTCTGTGTAAAAAGTGTCCTTCACGTCTTTTCTTGACGGATTTCCTTCTTCTTAATTTTTTATAGTCTATCAAAAGTTGATGTTGATGAACAAAGGGACCTCTTTCAATACTGCCGCATACATCCATAGCTCTCTACATTATAGTGGATGATGTTATTTCAACTTGTGGGAAGTAATCCAATATTGCATTTTCCTACAGCTACTCTAAAAATTTTCCGTTTAGTTGGCTAGGTATTTTGTCATCTCAGTGCAACATCAGTGTCCATCGATCATCGTGGTAACACATTATCTTTGTTATTCCTCAGATGTTAACACCAAGCGTATCAAATTTTTATAGACCTCTTGACAATCTTCACCTTCCTTATCGGATCTAGACGAGTGCTGTACACACCGGTTTTCATGGTGCCGCTAACTCTGATGTCCGATGGGTTCGATTACCGGTCGGGTCAATGTAGACAAATACTTTTTCTACATTTTCTCGTATCTGGGTGTCCTTCTTGTCTGTTTCGGCTTCCACAAGGTTGTCATCGTATGGGATGGCAATGTACACTAAAATATCAGGCTTGCTGTTATTATTACTGCTTTATTTTTATTGGCGAATTCACGGATCTCTCATCTTACTCTAACTCTGGTTCACTGTGACTACCTGTTCTGCTTAATCTTAAGCAAAATTTATTGCTATACATTTATCTTCACGACATTCCCAATACAGAGGTAAACAGAGGTCAAGATAATTAAGTCATTTTGACTTACCTTCCACCAAGGATACTTTTTGGGACAACGTGACAGGAGGTCAACCCGGCGTCGTCTTAATGTCCAAGCCAACGATATAATTCGTATATGAGTTTTTGAAAAAAGCCATTGGTACGAGCCGTCCACCTGGAGATCGAACTCGTGTCTTTTGACTTGAATCCGTCGGCTATCGTGACTATATATATCTTTTATGAAATCTATTACGAGTTTGCTATACTCTTCTATCCAACCACTTTGATTTTTTTTATTAAAATTATTTGACTTAACTTGCCTAACCTTTATTCTGACTTAAATATCGTAACAATTACCTTCTGGCGCTTTTGCAGATTAATGCAGTATCACTATGAAAACCTGTAGCAAGGACCCTTTGTAAAATAAACCTTATCAGATATACTAAAAATTTTTTTGATGCTCTAACAGAACAACCAAGTGTTAATGGTGTCTTGGTAGCGACACAAACTGACGAGATAGCTAGAACAGAAGCGTCACGATCCTCATATACGCCTTTCGCTTCTTTCAAATTCATAATTTTCTTCATACACGCTAATCGCCATCTTCAACACTCTTGTCTTAATTATCTTCGAGCAATTAGCTTATTTGGTCTCCGAGAGTTAGTCTCAGCCTACCTCGAAATCTTTTAATGTAATCTTTCGCTCTGAGTGCCCTTCGACTAGCCTTTATCCATTTTAGTGAAAAGATGTTCTTTCAAACCTCATTTACTGCGAATAAATGAAATATTGAAGAGCATTTTGTTTTCAATAGGCGAAGGTTACTAAAAATCGCATTATCACTGCATTCATCATTCTTTTATGCTTCTTCTGGCAGACTTAGGTTTCGCTAATGTATTCACATTACATATCGGAAGGTGTGCATATTTCGCTACACCCTGCCTTTTGACTAACGAAGTCAGGGTACAGTTCCTGTGTGTGTTCCTTCCTGGCACATCTAAGTTACATTTTCCATCCCGCTATAAGCAGATTTCCCTTGCATCCTTCGCGTTCAAATCTTACTATATACTTTACTTGCTAAACAGGTCAAGCTGATCACCCGATAGCAGACGCAGTTAACGTGTGAACCTTCACTATATAAAGGCACAATGACCATGGTGGCGATACATATATCCATCCATCCAATAATTGCCAAATAAATAATCTGGGTCACCACCCGTCTGCCAGCATGACAAGTTGTCATAAACATGAGGGCCGTTTGTTATATTGGATAAATTAAGGAAAAAATTACATAATTAAATTGATGTATTAATTTTATATGTTATAATATACTTAATGTTTAGAAAAAATCTAATAATTGATAATTGGTTTAGATTTTCTAAAATAATGATAACTACATTTATTTGATATTTATTTTAAAAATTTAAAAGATTTTACCCGTGTCTTCGCTTGCGTTGATGTATTTCAGTAACTGTTAAACTTATAATATTTTTTAATGCTTGACTTAGTTGTCGAATATTAAGATTTAAAGTTCTAAATTTGAGCTTAGTTTTAAAAAAAAGTGAAAACATACTTTATCATAATCATAAACGAGAAAATACAAAAACTTTAACTACTAATACTTTAAAAAGTTAATAATATCTATGTAATTAAATATATTCTTTATTATCATTATTAAATATATAATTAAATACATAAAAAATCCTCTTTAAAAGACTTAAAAATACATAATTTTTTCTAGTATTCTACAATATGCTATATGTTCTTCCGTCAGGTATAGATGTCAAAAGGATCTTCGTAGTAATCTAAATTTTCTAACAAATAATAAAATGCTAGCATACGTTAAATACTGGATTTTAAAGAATGCCTTTAGCCACGCAATGGGGGACAACAGTCCCCCAGATAAAGTGCTCTCTTAAGGTTTTCTTGTGTAAATAAATAATTAAATGGACAAATTTTAATACATGTTATGGGCAATTTGAATACGGTGACGTTTGGTATCCCTTGTTAAAAAAGTGCAGCCTATGTAGATTTCTATTGATGAGGCATGCTCTATCCATCTACCTAATATAGGAGATAATCTACAGTTGACGAACGTTCTTTTATTACTTTTGATGATCGCTTTAAATGGAATCCAAATTCCCGTCGTGGCACTCTGGCTCTCTATCCTCTTCAAACTAGCGGATGTCATGCCAAAAGACTCTTGGACAGGAAAAACTTAAAAAAAATCCTTCAATACAGTATTAATTTAGTGCCAGTCTACAATGACAGACATTTTTCTTTAAATAACAAAGCATTTGATATATTATTATAATTTTATGTTAATTGATAAATACATTTAAACGTACACATCGAATATAAAGCCTCAGTATAGTTTAGTACTTTGCATAACCTAGACATTGTCACTAAGCTCACCTCAGTGCCGGAAATTTAACTGCCAATATTATAATGGCAGAAACAATAACAGAAGACTTCATTCACAATGATCCTGGTAAGATCAATATTCTATTAAAATAAAAATATTATTAAGTCATCTTAATAAAAAAATATTCAAGTGACGATATCCGAATGATTGGGTGGTCGGAATTTCGAGTCAAGAGACCCGAGTTCGACCCCCGGGTAGCAGGTTCGTATCAATGGGTTTTTAAAAAACCTATGATCGATATATATCACTGGCTTGGACATGAAGACCGCGACAGGATCACCACCTGTCACGTTGTCCCGAAAATATCTTCTGTGGACGGTGGGTCAAAGGGACTTAAGTGTCTAGACTACACCTCTCTCTACCCCTGTCTTGGGAATTGCGGGAGGATATTTATTTTTATAAAAATGTTATATAAGCTATAAAACCTTAGAGCTTAGTAGGTTTTGCGAGTAAGAGTAACGAACGAATCCCTCCATCCTTACAAAATTTCACATTTATAATAAAAAAACTATCTTCACGCAATTCCCAATACTGGGGTAGACAGAGGTCGAGTCTAGACAATTAAGTCTCTTCGACCCACCTACCACCGAAGATATTTTCGGGACAACGTGATAGGTGGTGAGCCCGTGGCCGCCTTTCTATTCAAGCCAACGATATAATTCGTACGTAAGTTTTAGAAAAACTCATTGGTACGAGCCTGCTACTTGGGGATCGAACTCGTGTCTCTCGACTCAAAATTCCGACCACCCACCCACTCGGCTATTGTGACTTTATAATAGGAGTCCTTAATTTTTCATTAAAGACCGACCGACACTCCTCTTGTCTTTACACCATTAATAAAAGGGTTATTATGAGGGTACTAAGTTATTTACAATGCCATTCCCAATACAGGGGTGGACATAGGTCTAGACAATTAAGTTCCTTCGACCCACCTTCCACCGAAGATATTTTGGGACATTTGTTATTTCTAATCCCGTAACACAAACGATCTACCTGTTTACTTTGCTATAAGAGACCTTGTGTGATGTTGTTCCTATCTATGTACATATTATGTATTTATTATTATTATTCCGGGGTATTTGTTATATTTTCTCATCTGGTTGGGTTTTTATACACATAAAAATAAACATACATAAAATAAAATAAAGTATTATAAAATACATACGTAATAAATCCATAAAAATACATAAAAATAATAAATAAATATTAAGACCCAACCAGACGGAAGCCCTCGACAGGGGAGACCAGACGGCCGAGGGTTAGGGCGACAGGGAGAGAAACCGGCGGACGATGCGGGCTGTATTGAGGAGCACCGCCTTCTGCATTTGAGCTCGGAGCGGCCCGTCACGGAGTCTCAGTCGCCTCAGATGTTTAGAGAGGCTGACCAGGATTAACCCATTCGCAGAAACAACTATAGGAATAATTTCAGAGGGCACCCCACTCTACATGTCGGTCACCTCGTCAGCCAGGTCCAGATATTTCGTCTTTTTGTCTGTTTCGACTTTCAAGAGGTTCTAGTCATATGGGATGGTAATGTCCACCAAAAATATCCTTGACTGTGTCCAGTCTATCAACACGATATCAGGCTTATTTTCCAGAATCGTTCTGTCTGCGACGATTGGCCGGTCCCAATAGAGCCTGGCGCGGTCATTATCGAGTACGGCCACCAGAGATTACTTATAGTAAGGCATTTTCCGTTCGACGAGACCATATTTAAGGGCGAGCTCCTGATGTAAAATGTTATGTATTGATTATTATTATTATTATTAATAAAATGATACATTGTATCTATTAATCCCAGCACATAATGTATCTATTGCTTAAATTATCGAACACGAAGCATTACATCTCTATATTTAAATTTAGGAAGGCACTGTTAATCTAAATATCAATTATTCAATATAAATCACGATAGCCGAGTGGTTGGGCGGTCAGAATTTCGAGTCAAGAGACCCGAGTTCGATCTCCAGGTGGCAAGCGCGTACCAATGGGTTTTTTCAAAAAACTTATGTTCGAATTATATCCTTGGCTTGGACATAAAGACGGCGACGGGCTCACCACCTGTCACGTTGTCCTGAAAATACCTTCGGTGGAAGGTGGGTCGAAGGGACTTAATTGTCTAGACTAGACCTTTGTCTACCCCTGTATTGAGAATTGCGTGAATGTATTTATTTATATTCAAATGCCAGCAATGTTTCTTTATTATATTTTTGTCTTTGTTATCTCAGTATGATATATAAATTCTTGGCATTTTCAACAATGGATTTTTTGTCATATTACTTAAAGCAATTGCGAGTTCATTTATTTTTTTTTCGTTGATAGCCATTATCAACGAAAAAAAAAATAAATGAAAAACAAAACGCGCTCGTGCGGTTATTTATAATTAAATTAACACAGGAAAATGCATTTTAATATTCAAATGCTATTTGCATTTGTGTGTAATTTTAGACGATTCAGTTGTAAATTATGATTATTATTACATTACATTTTTGAAAAGTCGAGTGGTTGTATGATCAGAATTCGAAAAAAAAGACCCGAGTTCGATCCCTAGGTGATAGACTCATACCAAGAAGTTTTTTTTCAACACTTATGTATGACGGCAGTAATTTCTATGTCAGTCTTGGTGTACAATAAAGAATATTTTACTTTACTTTTATTTTAAATTGCCTAGACGCCTAGCCACCACTGTATTAGGAAATGCGTGAGTGTGAGTTTGTATGTATTATTGAACAATAAAATAGAACGTGATGTCAGTCAGTCCCAAAGCATTCCCACTATATATATAAAAAAAATATCTTCACGCAATTCCCAATACAGGGGTAGACAGAGGTCGAGTCTAGATAATTAAGTCCCTTCGACCCACCTTCCATCGAAGATATTTTCGGAACAACGTAACAGGTGGTGAGCCCGTCACTGTCTTCATGTCCAAACCAACGATATGAATTGTACATAGGTTTTGAAAAAAACCATTGTAACGAGCCTGCCACCAGGGGATCGAACTCGGGTCTCTCAACTCGAAATCCGCTATAGTGACTATGACAATCGTAACGCATGTAATATTGTATATGTAATGAATGTAATGTAAATGTAATGACATTGTATATGTAGTGAAATGAAATGTAACTAGACTATATTTCAAGTCAATTTTGAGTATATATAAAGATGGCGACGGGCTCAACCTGTCACGTTGTCCCAAAAACGTTTTCGGTGGAAGGTGTGTCGAAAGGACTTAATTATTTAGACCTCTGTCTATCCTTGTGTTGGGAAAGGCGTGAAGGTATTTAATTTAATTATGGGTATAGTTTTAGATATCTCGTTATAACTATGACTATGGCTTGTACATTTAATAGAATAAACTCATTAGTCTCCTAATTTTAGAATAGTAGTTGCGTGTGCGAGTCTATACCGCTCTTTCTTGTGATCCATCTACTTGAGAATAAATATTTTACATATTCGCAGTGGTGAAAACATGGACGGCAGTGGAGTGTGCCGGTGGTGCTGGTACGGTCATCGCTATATACCTACTGCTGGTCAAAAAAATATTACCAGCTTTCATGATGGATAGAAAACCGTTTGCGGTGAAGAGACTTCTACTGGCTTATAATTCGTTTCAAGTCGTTTTCTCTGCTTATATGGTTTATATTGTAAGTATAAAATATGACAATTCCCATTAAGAAACACGTTTCTCGACTCTATAGAGGCGGTTCTTGCAATAAAATCTCAGTAAAGTTCTTCTTTTTTATAGACTTATTAAGTCCATTACATAGACTTCCTGCAAATACTTCCACAAAGAATGGTCCTGAACTGTCTGTATCAATCATCTCCCGCAATTTTGTACAAGTCGTTACTTCAACTTATCAGAGGTCGTACTTAATTGAACTTGACCGCCACTCGAGAACCTTTAGAACGAAGGAAAATAATTCTATATAAACATTATTATGGACTCCTTATAAGTTGAAAAAGAAGAATTAGAAAAATATACTAACCTATATCACCTATACACTGTCTAGCAGTTTCTGTCGCCTTTTTCATTTCGTTAGTCAGTAAGCTATTATCATCATTTTGTTGTATTTTGCGTCATTTGATATTTTTTCTAGTACTTCTGTTATTTTCTTCGTCAGTCTATTTTTGTCGTTGAAAGGTGGGTCGAAAGGATTTAATTGTATAAATCTCTGTCTATTGTGAACATAAAGACATTTTTACTGTATTAGAATTTTCATTGATGGAATAATGAAGAATAATTTTTGAAATACAATTTATACAATGGACTTCTGAGGTAACAAGCAGAAAAAAATACAACAGAATTAAGCAACAGCTTCTATTTTGACGTTGATAAAAAATAATAATTTTAACATTTTTTTAAGAATTGTCCATTTTTTCCACAATGTCATATTGATTTGTTCATCAGTATCATATAACTTGAAATAGAATATTATTATTAATTATTGCTTGATGGATAAAGTTTTTATATACATGCGAATCTGTGGGTGGTGTGAAATATAAACTTGTATAAAGAAATACGATACGAGTAGGTGGAGGGAAACTACAAGGACTATTAAATTTTGATACTTTAGGAGTGGCAATTTGAATATTTATACATTAATAACACACTCAATGGTATTGAAATATTTTTTGCTATCGTATATGTACATAATAATAATAATACAAATATTGCAACACACAAGGTATCAATTCTTTAAACAAAATTCAGGTAAAGTCAAAAACAGAGAACTATCTTATAATATGAATGTTGGATATTGAAAGACGGAGTACAGTTGAGGAGTGAATTTAAAGAAAAGGCAGGAAAGATAATATAAATAAAAAAATGTTTTGTTTCTCTCTGGTGGCGTTTAAACTATATAGTGTCTAACCATAAATACCGATGAACGAGTGACCCGGAGAGTGAAGAAGTTGTTTTTCTGAATGCTACTTGACTGAATTTTGTGTCTAGGAGACAGTAAGGTTCTCGAGTGACGACATCGTACTAGCAAATGCAGTGTGAGTCCCATAGATTAATGTTAAGATCAGACAACTGAAAAGCATAGCATAATCACAACACAAAAAGGATTAAAAGAGGTACAGAATAGGTACAAAAATCCATAAGTACAAGAATGATATAAGTCGCAATGACTAAGTGAATTAAGTAGTGAAGAAGAAAAAAGCATGGCTAGTCAACGTTGTTGTACATGAGAATAACAGTTAAGAAGTACATAAAAAGTTAAAGTTAAGATAAAGAGTTTGCCCGAAATAGTTCGCATGCTTTACAATGAAAAAAGTGCTTTCATACCTGTGACGTCATTTAAAAAGTATCGAACATCATGCAGTATACGAAGAGGGATCAAGAATGGATGGACCCATAATTCGTCCATTGTTACGAAAGGAGACACAAAGCTTTCAGAATCTTCTTTCTTTCTTTCTTTCAAAATCTTCAAACGTCAATAGGATTTTGTTTCTGACTGTCGGTTGACATTCTCGGCACCCATCTTGCGGAGAATTTTCTCGTATTCAAAGATTGTTTTAATATGGATAGAATGCTTTCAAATGAAATGCCCGTTTCTTGAATTAAGTATCGGATGGTAACTCTTCGATCGCTCAATACAATTTTCTCGACTTTCACAACTTTTTCGTGGGTAACTACCGTCGGTAGACGTCAGTAACGATGTTCATCTTCTGTGCTCTCCCTACTCGAAATTAAGAAGCCCACCTTACGACAGAGGAAGGCGGAGCAGACTCTCCTAATGTGACCTCCAAATCGCAATGAATCTCTTGCGTCGTTAACTTTTTTGAACAGAGGTATTAAATAACGGCTTGCACTTCGTTTTCTTCCATTATCAAGAACACGTTCCGACACGAAGCAAACAAATGACTACATTTAGGAAAAAACAAAAGAGAATCGAATATTTTTTTCTGTATTAATATATTAGAAATATGTAAGTGAGCTATGTCTGTCAGTATTTTTTTTTCTTACAATGGAATATCTTACAGCTTTTTGATCCCTCCTCGTACAAATATTTTATATTGAAATTATAAGCGAATTACTACCTTGATGACATATTCGCGAATGACGTCAAAAACCGATAAAAATCGGATTTTATGAGTCCATCAGTATGAAAAAGAATGTCCGATATCAAGCTTAAACAATGACAAGGCTGCTAGCAACAATTTATACTGACGGATTATAAAACGTAGTGATTACATAGTCTTTGACGGATTATAGAATACTGAAAACGTTGGCAGTTTATTTTTTAACAACATCTTAGAAACCATCATAATCTCCAGAGCATTTAAGTTATCTCCTTTTTGTAAACAGGAAATCTCCAAACAAAACTTTGAGTTGCCTACTCATCCCATTTCAATCACATACAAATAATTGGAAAGATTCGTACGCATTCGATTGTATAATATAAAAGGGATAGCGAATGCGCGCTGCCTTCCTACGTAACAAGGATGAGCTGATAACGATTTTGTCCTATTGCAGAGAACCTTAATTAAGAAAAGTTCCTTGTAATGTTTTTATTTATAAATAAATTACAAATTAAGTAAGACAATAGACATGGGCGCGATTTATAAAAGATTTCATCAAAAAGATGAGGTTCATTCTCAATTCAGCTGTACGTTAATTTTTAATGTTGATTCAAAATGCCGTCACGGTATCGTGCTTATTAAAATGTATAATTTTTTCATCAATAAGATGTTTATATACAATTTTTCACATTACAGTACGCAGCTTACATGTGGCGAAATGGTATTTTCCCCACAGTGTGTCCACAAATAAATCCAAAACTTTTACCCGCTGTAAGTATTTTATGCATTTTTTTATCGCGAGCAGGTCAAGATTGCGTTAAACCCGTACGAGATAGGCCTATGTCCCGCTCAATGTGCTCGCAACGTTCAGCGCAAAAATCAGTTACGTCATTCAGCTGCGAGCTCACAAACGACGCTCGCAATAGTCACAGATCCAAAGTCGCCGTGGCCGAAATCAGTTGGGATAGTATATATGTAATATCTTATTACTATACCAGTAACAAAGCTAATCCTAGTTTGGGACTGGGGGTGTGATTGTTCATTATAGAAAACGTAAAACCGGATATACGAGTATGCTTTTCCCTTTGTCACCTCTTACGACCCCAGAAAGAGAAAAGTGGTATTATTCTTACGCCGAAAACATGCAGCAATTTTGGATACGAAAGCTTAAAAAAGCTTTTAATACTACAAATAAATTAATTGCTGATATCATACACAAGAGGTAAAATATCTTCGGTGGAAGTTTGGTCGACGGAACTTAATTGTCTGCCCCTGTATTAGGAATTGCGCGAAGAAATTTTTGATCATTCTCAAGAGGTGCGTGTTCGATCGAAATTTGAATTTGGAAGAAGCAAAAGAGGTATGTAAGGATGGTGACATTTCCGTTTCCTCTGGCTACTCTATCAGGGACTGAGCGTGAATTTTAATAAAAAAAATTCTTCACTCTTCTGTGTTAATTCCATGGGTAAGTACTGACGGGAAAAAAAGTCACGATAGCCGAGTTGTTGAGTGGTCGGAATTTTGAGTCGAGAGGCCCGAGTTCGATCCCCAGGTGGCAGTACCAATGAGTTTTTCAAAAACTTATATTCGAATTTCATCGTTGGCTTGGACATAAAGACGACGACGAGCTCACCACCTGTCAAGTTGTCCCGAAAATATCTTCGGTGGAAGGTGGGTCAAAGGGACTTAATTGTCTAGACTTGACCTCTGTCTACCCCAGTATTGGGAATTGCGTGAAGATATATTTTATTTTTTGTTTTTAAGTACCGACTACTTTTATTCTTGCAGGTGGCAAATGATATCCTGCCGTATTATATTGCGAAGCACTTAGACCTCCTTGACACAGTATTTTTTGTGCTACGTAAAAAAGATAAACAAGTATCTTTCCTACACTTATATCACCACAGTGTGATGATAACATGGTCCTGGTTCTATTATATGTACCTGCCGACGGACCATTTCGTGGTACCGGGATTCCTGAACAGTTTCGTTCACGTTCTAATGTACACGTACTATGGAATATCTTCTTTGGGGCCAGAATATGCGAAATACGTATGGTGGAAGAAACATTTAACTAAAGTTCAATTGGTAAGAGTAATTTTTCGAATTTATTACATTTAATATATTCATGATAGCCAAGTGGTTGGATGATCGGAATTCGAGTTAAGAGACCTGTGTTCAATCCCTGATAGTAGGCCTGTATCAATCGGTTTTTTCTAAACTTACGAGTATGTGCGATTTATTCCGTTGCCTCGGACATAATGATGAACACAGGCTCACTACCTCTCACGTTATCCCAGCAATATTTTCGGTGGGAGGTGTGTCAAAAGACTTAATTGTTTAGACCTCTATCTACCACAGTATTGGGAACGGCGTGAAGATAAATATATTTATTTAATTTATTTTGTTATGTTTTTTAAAAGATATTTATTAAACAACGGAGCTTCCTTCGTGGATCACTTCTCTTCTGGGTTTGAAGATATCGACTTTAGATGCGTGATACTGATTTTCCTATATCAAAAAATAAGAATTTGTCAATACTTGTGGTGTTGGGAATGTATGAAAAATGTGTTATCGAATCGAAAACTACGAAGGAACTACTTAACTCATCCAGAATCGAACCAGGGACTACAAGCTGGCAATACTTGACAAAAAACGTATAACGTATTTTATATCTATTTTTTCTATCATTCGCGTCATCTAGAATGGCTCATACATCAGAATATTTTTTTAACATTGTATATGAATGGTAAAATGTAAGTGCCGGAGATGTCCTTTTTATATTAGTAAAAATAAAAACAGTGTGGACTTCCCTCATACACGCAGGTTGTCAAACGACGAAGAAGAAGGTATACATGCTTTATTTTCGCATGGCAATAATCGCCATTTTTAAGCGTGGATTGCTTCCACAGATTATGTACCATATGTGGAAAAATAAAACTGGTTAGAGCATAGATTAATTTTCTTTTTTCAAAATGAAATCAGAATTTTGGATTATCACGAAAATAGATATCGAATATCTAACACGTTCATAAATTCTGCAATGACTAATTTTTTCTTTTTTTTCTTTCAGGTACAATTTGTTTTGTGTATTATCAACCAGTATTATCAACAAAAAATTACCCCATGTCCGATACCAAAATCGTTTTATGTTTTTGCCGTGTTAACTTGTCTGTCATTTCTCGTCCTCTTTATGAACTTCTATATCAAAGCTTACAGGAACAAAAAAACAGTAAAAAAAATGAGTTAATATAAATAACGTTTTGTATTATTTCATGAATACTTGTAAATATGTACTAGGACATAATGACATTTATTCCGACACTTTAAAGTCAGTCACAATAAATAAATGAAAACTATATAAACTAAATGAAGAAAAATATCAAATATAAATATTAGGCTGTAAATATAAGTTATAAATTCTTATCGCTAAATGTATTCTTTAGCTTATTTGAATAGAAGATTAGATTTTCCTTTACCTATATAATAGTGAATGAGTATAATTAAAACCGTCTGAAATGACATGTGGTATCCTCGAGAAAATTCACCTCCATTTTGTACGTAGTTGACCTAACTTCCAAGGGGAATTATTTAAAATAGCACAGGCTGAAAATACTGACAGGGGAACAGAACTTTCTCAATAAATACTAGACTAAAATCCAGTTGACTGGTGACGGCCCAAACTTTTGACGAACCAAAATTTTGCAAATGCTAAAGTTCAAGGTCTGACTACTTGATAGAAATAATGGAGGTCATTATAAACCCTACAGAGTTGAGGCCTTGGAGTCCTTTTTAGTTGAATTTGACTTAAAAATCCCAAACAAATTTTGTTCGTTCTATATGTAGCAATTAATTTTTATTAATACAAAAAAAGAAAAAAAATAATAATTTATTAATACAGATTCAAGAATTATACAAAATAATATGAAATAATAATAGGATCAAAAAAATGTCCGTCAATCTGTTTGTCTGTCTGTTTGTTCCGTCGAGGCCAATCAATACGCTTATCAAGCGGATTGGCGTTCGCAGTGCAAGTCACCCTCGACATATATGCTACCACCCATCACCGGTTTGAATTTTGTTCTGTTTTTTTTTCTTCCGAGATAGTTGCCACGCCATCAACTACAAAAGGTTTCCAACGGTATTTGGAAATCTTTTTCCATAGTCGACTTTTACCACTAGCATGTAAAGAAAGTAGGTAGTACATTATTAGATCGATATCACAAACCTCGTTACCAAATCCGGATATAATTATTGTGGCTAACAATGATATAAAATACAATCTATCCAAAAGCCGGTTTAAACATGAAATCATTAAAATAGACAGGGCATAAAGCACGCACACACACACACACACACACTCACACACACACACACACACACACACACACACACACACACACACACACACACACGCACACGCACACACGCACACACGCACACGCACACGCACACGCTCCTCAATGTCAATATTATTACTAAGTTTAACAAATTGTGTAATCTTTATTGGCCTTACTGTTAACAAAATGAACAATTATAAATACTTAGTGATACGCTGTATGATTACCTAAATAAACAAAATTAAAAAAAATAAAAAAAAAATACCACACCTTTCTATAAGCATATGAAATATTATAAATTATTAGTTAAGTTGTTATTGAATAAGTTACTTCGCAACATTCCGCATGTAAATATAAAAAGGTATGTGTTACCTGGTCCAAAAAGAAGAAGAGCACCACCCTCCCACCCTCAGATTCGTGCAATAATTCCACTATATGCACCACCACTCTACACCACTCTACAATTAACTATCTTAATTATTAGTTATTTTAAAAAACATCTTCACGACGTTACCAATACTGGGATTGACCGAGGTCTAGACAATTCCAGGTCTAGACAGGTCTAGGCAATTATGTTTATCCCACCTTTCACCGAAGACATGCTTGGGACATCGTGACAGATGGTGACCCTGTGGCCGTCTTTATATCCAGGCCAACAATCTAAATCATACATAAATTTTGAAAAATCCAACTCGGGACTCGAATACCGATCACATTCGGCTGTCATGTATTATACTTACTATATTTAGATACGTTAACCAAAATAAAAAAAAAAAATAAAAAAAATTAATCACGTATCCTATAGTTTTCGTTAAAGAATAAAGCCGCTCTTTTTTCTGGAAAGGTGTTCAAAGAGGTGATAAATTGCTACATATTTTGCAACGAATACAAGTACCATGTCTTGATAACCCTGCCAATACTAACTTGAAAAGCGCTAAGCGCATCGATGTACAACAGAACCCACTATTTAATGGTAACTCTAGCTATACCTGCAGCTTTGGCCGCGATTCAATAGTTACACGGAATCCATGAATATTTTCTTTTAAAGTAAAAGTAACCTCAGTTTCTAAGTTGTGTCGTAAAAATCTAAAATTGTATTTAGATAGAAGTACAAAAGGTACATAATCGCAAACATTTGGTAAAAATTTGTCGAAAATAAATACAGATATTATATTGTTTAATGCATGATAAAAATATGTGTCTCTATAGAGAAGTTGGGAAGGCCTTTGCTTAGAATCGGACCGGAGTTATGAAGTATGAATGAATATTAATAAAAAAACATAAGCAACATAATTTAGAAACTCCACCTCTTTTTAAAAAAGAAGTAAAAAGAAGTTAAAAAAGAAGCAAGCCTGATCAAATCTACAAACATGACGCCAGCTTTGTTCATGATATGAAATTGATAAATAAAAAATAATCCCGGTGACCTTCAAACTAAACAGAACTTTGTATAATGCAATTTAATTGATTTTTAAAGCATATTAATGCTGAACTTTTATGTGATTAAATTAAAGGGAAAAAAGTTAAAATTTCAACTGACACGGGCGGGATTCGAACTCGCGACCTTCGCCGATCCATGGCGACGCTCTTACCTCCGAGCCACCGTGTCTTACACGCATCAGTTGAATCAGTTGTTTTAAATCTGTATTCTCTTTTAATAACAAGGCATAAGTAATAGTACTTATGCCTTGTTTTTTTGCATAGGCTGACTTTTCAGGACCTGTCCAATTATGCTATACTATACGTAGCCGCCTCTACATATACATTCCTTTTTTATCTTCTTATGTCGTTCCATAAACGTTTGAAAACCTGATATTTGTCTCCTTCTATTTATTGCTGAGAGAAAATTGTATGTGAGCTAATTTATTGGCATCATTGGTATCAATCTTTTAAATAATTAGTTTTACAAAGTTCCACTCTATGTTAAATAGATTGCGCTTTAATACATTTGCGTACCGTGAGGTCACAGAATAATATCAGTTTTTTTATTTACGTGCGTGTAATAAGAGGCGACTAAGAGAAAATTTATTTATTTATCTTCACGCACAGTCCCTGACGGGGTAGCCAGAGAGAACACATCGCCATGTGTCACGATCCTTACATACCTGTTTTGCTTCTTTCAGATTCATCATTTTCTTCATATATGCACTGTTAGGTATCCGAATACTCAAGAGTATTACTCAAGAGGTTAGGAATCCGTATACTCAAGAGCAAACTGCTCAAGTAGTCTTCGAAAGTTAGTCTCGGCCTACCTTTTAATATCAACTGTATATTTTCTTCACCATTCGGTCTTCACTCATTCGCACAACGTGCTCAAACCCTCGAAGCACACCCTTATCAATTTTAGTGATAAGGTCATCTTTCAAACCTGCCATGTTGCGAATCTCTTCGTTACGTTTTCGGTCGGCCAAGGTTACACCGCACATTTTACGAAGAGACCGCATCTTCACTGCATTCAACTTGCTTTTATGCTTCATTTGACATACCCAGGTTTCACTGCCATATAACAAAGTAGGTACCAGCACTGCGTTATATATTGCAAGGCGTGCACTTTTCAGTACGCCTTGCCTTTTGATTAACGCAGTCAGGGCACCATTGACTTTGTTCGCGGCAGCGACACGCCTGTCCACATCTAAATCACATCTTCCATCCCGGCTAAACGCACTCTCCAAGTATACAATTTCATTCATCTGTTCTAGACATTCTTAATTAACCCATATTTCATTCTTCGTTCTTTCTTCGTCCCTTTCAAATACCTTAGTTTTATTAGCATTTAAATGAAGACCTTTATTTTCACATTCCTCTTTCATACACGTGACTAATGCCTGCAGTTCTGCCTCTGATGGTGCAATAAGCACTGCATCATCAGCATACAGCAGACAATTTATTTTTGTGTCACCCAATTTCAAACCCAAACAACTATCTTTCAGCTTCTGTAAACAGCTGTCAAGATACAATGTAATAACAGTCAGGAGGACATGGCACAACCCTCTTTTACGCCCATTTTGATGCCAAACATGGCTGACAGATCATGCCCTACCCGCATACAAGCTTTGCAGTCACAATAGAGCGACTGCACTGTCATTAGTAGTGGGCCATCCACACCATACCCCGGCAACAGTTCCCACATTTTCATCCTTACAACCTTATCAAATGCCTTCTCAAGATTTATTTATTTATTTAAGAATTATTTATTTAAGATCCACAAAAGCACAGAAAATCTTCTGGTTAGCGGCCAGAAGTTTTTCCGTGATCATGCACAGAGAAAACACTTGATGCATGCATCCTCTGCTAAAAAAAGGTCTAAATCCGCATTTTGCCTCCCACAAAAATCTTTCCGATTTCTCTTGCATCCTACGCGTCAAAATCTTCGAGTAAACTTTACTTGACAAACTAGTCAAGCTGATCGCCTCATAGCACCCGCAGTTAAAATGTGAATGTGTGATCTTTATATAAAGGCACAATGACCGCGGATCTCCAATCATCCGGGACATCACCCGTCCGCCAGCACAAATTGCACAGCAGATGGAAGCTGCCCCAGACGCAAGGCCCACCATATTTGACCATTTCAGCAGTAACTTTGTCTAGTCCCGCAGCCTTACCACATTTCAAACTTCGAATCGCACATTCTCTTTCATACTGATGACTAAGAGCAAAGACTTGAAAATACCATATAAAAGGTGGGATAAGTACTACGATCACAAATCCGTTTGCTAAGTCCGATGATTGCTACAATTTTCACCATTTAAAGTGATGCTATAATATGAATAGAAAAAATATGCGCGAATATAAAAAGTACTTATCACTTACATTTTGTTGAATCGTTTATTGTTGCTATAACATAATTCACAGGCGCACAAATTATTACTGGAAATATTTTATTTATTTGTAGTAGAAGGCTAGAAAGGTATATGATGAATTATCTATAATACTATTCTCGTGGTAACAGTGCCTAGTGTAGTGGTTCGAGAGAATTTGACACAGAGTAATAAATACATCATGGACATTCCGATCAGGCGTCTTTAGTGTTGTTTTGTTGTTAATAAACTGACTAATAACTTGAGTTGTTAAAGGTTAATGTGGCGAATCACAGTTAGCTTTTACCATAATAGTCCGATTTCAGACACGATATACCTACCCGTAATTGGGCAAAATAAGAAATGACGGTTTTTCGTTTACAGACTTTTTACCTTTGAACCAATTCTGCTTAAACTTAGCATATATATAAATATGTAAAACTTGTGAAAACATAAATTTTATGTAATATTGAATACGGAAGATGTTCTCAACCTTTACAATAGCTTTATTGTATATATATAAAACTATAAATAAATATCTTCACGCAATTCCCAATACAGGGGTAGACAGAGGTCGAGTCTAGACAATTAAGTCCCTTCGACCCACCTTCCACCGAAGATATTTTAGGGACAACGTGACAGGTGGTGAGCCCGTCGCCGTCTTTATGTCCAAGCCAACGATATTCGTACATAAGTTTTGAAAAACCCATTGGTAGGAGCCTACCAACTGGGGATCGAACTCAGGTCTATTGACTCGAAATTCCGACCACCCAACCACTCGGCTATCGTGACTTTTTAAGCCTTGTTTAAATTTTGTCTTTATTGTGGCTTATTAATGTCTTAATGAGCACTTTAAATATTAATAACTAATAACCATTACTGTATGTGTGTGTATTTATATGTATGTCTTCTTATATTTATCCTCACGCTATTCTCTATACGAGGGTAGGCAGAAAGAAAAGTAGAGAGAAAGAGTTCTTGAGTGGCAACCTCGTTCAAACAAATGCAGTGTAGCACGACGCTTTTTCTACGTGGGGAAATACCTAACGTATACCCGCCCACGCAAGGGCAAGGACGGGTGATGTTTGGCTCGCACCGACTAAAACCCTCGGTGTTCCGCCTTCGCCGCATGTTAGTGGGGCCACCGGAACGCTTTTGCACACAACCGCGACGCCACTGGCGCTGCCCACCCAGAGAAGACCTTCCTTGAGAGAGAAAAATCTCTCCCACTCCGACTAGGCTAGACGCGCAGGAACATGAACGTGTCTACCTCCTTAGCCTCTTAACCCACGTGGATGACGAAACCCCGAGTCCGCCACCCGGGGGCTATGGGGCTCAGGAAGGCCAGTGTTTGATTGGGGAACTCATTCGTAAATTTATTGTCATTTGCGATATGTTTTACATTGTAAATATTTTTTTACCTTGTAAAACCATGTTTGTTTTTACCCTTATCCTACCCATAATTGATTATTCAGGTATGTGGGTCCCGTACCTATCGCAAAATCTTCTTGATTGCAGCGTCAACTTAACAATTGCATATATGCTTCTTTAGTTGACGCAATTACAGCTACTATTTTTGGCTCACAATTTATCAAAGGCGTTGCTCTGGAATTTCATTAACATTGTATTAAATTTTAGCCGACAGCCGAGTGGATGGGTGGCCGGTATTTCGAGTCAAGAGACCCGAGTTCGATCCCAGGTGGCAGGTTCGTACCTATGGGTTTTCAAAACCTATGTACGATTCATATCGTTGGCTTGGACATAAAGACGGCGACGGGCTAACCACCTGTCACGTTGTCCCGAAAATATCTTCGGTGGAAGGTGGGTCAAAGGGACTTAATTGTCTATACTAGATCTCTGTCTACCCCTGTATTGGTGAAGATATTTATTTATTAATTTTTACATTAAATTTTAAGAAATCTCAATTCAAAGTCATATTTAATGAATAACTTTCAAATACTACATTCAACTCTTAACTGTGATGGCTGCTGGTGATCCTTGAGCGTGTCTCGTTTAACATCGAGCTCATTCCTACTCTAATACCTTTGTGCTCACGTTCCGCCTCCACAGTGATCGGTCCGCAGCCATTATCTCCCATTGTGACGGATCTAAGTCACATTTCTTCATCTGGCGCATAAGTACATCTTTGAACCTCAGTAATCAGCCGCCTTGTGTTCGCTTGCCGTTATGAAGTTCAGAATAGAAGACGCTCTTGGCCACAGCATTATCAGACATCCGGGAGATATGGCCGCAATACTTCAGTTGCCGCTTCATTAGATACGCCTCTATACCGCTGGCAATAGCGCGTCAAAGTACTTCCGTGTTTCGAACACGGTGCGACCAATAGATGTTCATAATGCCGCGTAGGCATCTAAGATAGAATCTGTCTAATGTTCGGAAGGCTTGCGGTATAGGACCCACGTTTCAGAGGTATAAAGGAGATTAGACAGAATTACTGCTGTGTACACACTTCTGCTATTGACTTCATCATGAAGGAGGCACTTTGATGATACAGTGCTGCCCAGATATTTCAACTTGTCTACAAGTTAAAGCGAGTAGTTACCGACTTTCATGTCAAACGGGACCCTGTGCAGTGTATCCAGAAGCATTACTTCGGTTTTCTTTACACTGATTTTCAGGCCAAATCTTCGACTTGACCCATCGAGACTTAACAAAAGTCTTTGTAGACCCTTTAGGGATTCCGCCACAAAATATAAATCGTCTGCATACATGTCTTTTATTTCCCTCACATGCCTACGCAACTCCTCACCACCTGCCTTCACTTGATCCGATTGGATGTCATTATCATGCTGGCGTAAAAGAGACCGATGCTTCTGAATAGTCCCGGACAAATATTTTGTCGTTGGCAGCAAACCAATCCTCGTACACACTGGCTTTAATACCAAATGTTTCCGGCGAAGACCATATTGAACGGGAGCGTTTGCCAGTTAACAACAGCACCGTTCACAAGGTTCAAAAGTCATATTTAATGAATAACTTTCAAATACTACATTCAACTCTTAACTGTGATGGCTGCTGGTGATCCTTGAGCGTGTCTCGTTTAACATCGAGCTCATTCCTACTCTAATACCTTTGTGCTCACGTTCCGCCTCCACATCGGTCCGCAGCCATTATCTCCCATTGTGACGGATCTAAGTCACATTTCTTCATCTGGCGCAAAAGTACATCTTTGAACCTCAGTAATCAGCCGCCTTGTGTTCGCTTGCCGTTATGAAGTTCAGAATAGAAGACGCTCTTGGCCACAGCATTATCAGACATCCGGGAGATATGGCCGCAATACTTCAGTTGCCGCTTCATTAGATACGCCTCTATACCGCTGGCAATAGCGCGTCAAAGTACTTCCGTGTTTCGAACACGGTGCGACCAATAGATGTTCATAATGCCGCGTAGGCATCTAAGATAGAATCTGTCTAATGTTCGGAAGGCTTGCGGTATAGGACCCACGTTTCAGAGGTATAAAGGAGATTAGACAGAATTACTGCTGTGTACACACTTCTGCTATTGACTTCATCATGAAGGAGGCACTTTGATGATACAGTGCTGCCCAGATATTTCAACTTGTCTACAAGTTAAAGCGAGTAGTTACCGAGTTTGATGTCAAATGGGACCCTGTGCAGTGAATCCAGAAGCATTACTTCGGTTTTCTTTACACTGATTTTCAGTCCAAATCTTCGACTGCATACATCATCTCAGCTTTCAGCTTTCAGTCTGTCTAGATTGAAGACACCGCCGCCGTCGATACGATACCGAATATGAATACCCTCAGATAAAGTCTGCAATGCTTCCACAACTACTACTGGAAAGTACAAAGCAAACAGAGTTGGGGCGAGTACGCAGCCTTGTTTAAATTTTGTCTTTATTGTGGCTTATTAATGTCTTAATGAGCACTTTAAATATTAATAACTAATAACCATTACTGTATGTGTGTGTATTTATATGTATGTCTTCTTATATTTATCCTCACGCTATTCTCTATACGAGGGTAGGCAGAAAGAAAAGTAGAGAAAGAGTTCTTGAGTGGCAACCTCGTTCAAACAAATGCAGTGTAGCACGACGCTTTTTTCTACGTGGGGAAATACCTAACGTATACCCGCCCACGCAAGGGCAAGGACGGGTGATGTTTGGCTCGCACCGACTAAAACCCTCGGTGTTCCGCCTTCGCCGCATGTTAGTGGGGCCACCGGAACGCTTTTGCACACAACCGCGACGCCACTGGCGCTGCCCACCCAGAGAAGACCTTCCTTGAGAGAAAAATCTCTCCACTCCGACTAGGCTAGACGCGCAGGAACATGAACGTGTCTACCTCCTTAGCCTCTTAACCCACGTGGATGACGAAACCCCGAGTCCGCCACCCGGGGGCTATGGGGCTCAGGAAGGCCAGTGTTTGATTGGGGAACTCATTCGTAAATTTATTGTCATTTTGCGATATGTTTTACATTGTAAATATTTTTACCTTGTAAACCATGTTTGTTTTTACCCTTATCCTACCCATAATTGATTATTCAGGTATGTGGGTCCCGTACCTATCGCAAAATCTTCTTGATTGCAGCGTCAACTTAACAATTGCATATATGCTTCTTCAGTTAACGCAATTATAGCTACTATTTTTGGCTCACAATTTATCAAAGGCGTTACTCTGGAATTTCATTAACATTATATTAAATTTTAAGAAATCTCAATTCAAAGTCATATTTAATGAATAACTTTCAAATACTACATTCAACTCTTAACTGTGATGGCTGCTGGTGATCCTTGAGCGTGTCTCGTTTAACATCGAGCTCATTCCTACTCTAATACCTTTGTGCTCACGTTCCGCCTCCACAGTGATCGGTCCGCAGCCATTATCTCCCATTGTGACGGATCTAAGTCACATTTCTTCATCTGGCGCAAAAGTACATCTTTGAACCTCAGTAATTGGCCGCCTTGTTTTCGCTTGCCGTTATGAAGTTCAGAATAGAAGACGCTCTTGGCCACAGCATTATCAGACATCCGGGAGATATGGCCGCACTACTTCAGTTGCCGCTTCATTAGATACGCCTCTATACCGCTGGCACTAGCGCGTCAAAGTACTTCCGTGTTTCGAACACGGTGCGACCAATAGATGTTCATAATGTCGCGTAGGCATCTAAGATAGAATCTGTCTAATGTTCGGAAAGGCTTGCGGTATAGGACCCACGTTTCAGAGGTATAAAGGAGATTAGATACAACTACTGCTGTGTACACACTTTGCTACTTTCGTAGAGAGCTTTATGTCGTGTGAACGAAATACCTTGGGCTGCATTGCGTCCCAACCAATGCAGCCGCTCCAATTCTGCTATTGACTTCATCATCAAGGAGGCACTTTGATGATACAGTGCTGCCCAGATATTTGAACTTGTCTACAAGTTAAAGCGAGTAGTTACCGACATTCATGTCGAACGGGACCCTGTGCAGTGTGTCCAGAAGCATTACTTCGGTTTTCTTTACACTGATTTTCAGGCCAAATTTTGGACTTGACCCATCGAGACTTAACAAAAGTCTTTGTAGACCCTTTAGGGATTCCGCTACAAAATATAAATCGTCTGCATACATCATCTCAGCTTTCAGCTTTCAGTCTGTCTAGATTGAAGACCCCGCCACCGTCGATACGATACCGAATACGAATACCCTCAGATAAAGTCTGCAAAGCCTCCCGAACTAGTACTGCAAAGTACAAAACAAACAGAGTTGGGGCGAGTACGCAGCCTTGTTTAACGCCATAGCTCACCGAAATGAACTCTGATTGCTTACCTTGTACGTTGACACAACAGCGCATATCATCATGCAGGAGTCGGATCATTGTTTATCCAATCCATCCGTGTATTCAAGTTTCGATAGTACCACCCAAAGTGCTTCTCGGAGCACACTGTCAAATGCTTTTTCTAAGTCAACAAAACATAGCAACAATGGTTGACCTTGCTCTCGACTTTTCTCTTCGACGTTTGAAGTTGGCGAATAGAGAATAGCCTCACACGTGCCGCGATTAGGCCGGAAGCCATACTGGGTTTCGGGCAAAATGTCTTCAAACAAGGGTGTTGTTATTTAATTGCTGTACAGCAACGATGATCTCCTGCAGAAACGGTGGACTGTCCAACTCCTTAATCGTGGGCAATGCAGACATCGAGCTGATGTGTGCGAGGTCTGCAGCTCGGTCCACATTGCGTAAGTTGTTAAAGTGTTCTCACTAACGATTGAGAACATCTTGCTAGTTGGTAAGCAGTTTAGTGCCATCGAGTGATTTATGAGGCACTCTGATTCGATTAACAGTACCAACTATTTTTCGGACCTCATCATAAAATGCTCCCATTTGGTAAGTGTCGACAAGTCAAGCATGCGTTCGGCCTTTTCTTTCCACCACTGATCTTTTATTTCCCTCACATGCCTACGCAACTCCTCACCACCTGCCTTCACTTGCTCCGATTGGATGTCATTAGCATGCTGGCGTAAAAGAGACCGATGCTTCTGAATAGCCCGGACAAAATTTCGTCGTTGTCATCAAACCAATCCTCGTACACATTGGCTTTAATACCAAATGTTTCCGGCGAAGACCATATTGAACGGGAGCGTTTGCCAGTTAGCAACAGCAGCACCGTTCACAAGGTTCAAAAAAGTCATAGATTCAAAGTCACTGTGACCAAAATCGGTTGGGATATTTACACACATTGGCTGAATTTCCCGGAGAATGAGACTTTGTATACAGATGAGGCATAACACATTGTACATTAACAATTAAATTCAATCAAAAAAAAAAAGATGTAATAAATTCAAATCTCACAATTTCTTCGAAAATACAGATATAAAATCTTATGGCGAATTAAGAAATCATTTTATATTTGCAATATATCATAAATTGTTTCCCAATTAGTTGACTGCCAACTTTTATAGTAATGACCGTATCAATATTAAACATCGTTGAGTTTTTTTAAAGCTGGCAATCGCACGCCAATTTAATCTTATAATAATTAAATTTTAGATGATTTATCTGAAAACGTCAGGTCTACATTTATCTTCGAATCATTCACAATAATATACTTTGTTTACTTGACATTAAGACGGCGATAGGGTCACCATATGTCACCTTGTTCCAAACACTGAACCGTGAAAGGTGGGGCGAAAGGACTTAAAAGTCTGGATCACTGTCTGTTCCAGTATTAGTAATGCGTGAAGCGTGAAGTAATATTTAAAATAACGGTGTTGAACAGACAATCATTATTCTAAATAAATATAGCATATACATTATTTCCTGATAATTACAAATTTACTTAGGCAATCGATAAAAGAAATTATAGAAATATTTCGAGTTTCGAAGATAGCCGTGTGGTTGGGTGATCGCAATTCGAGTTGAGAGACCTGAGTTCGATCCCAGGTGGCAGGCTCGTACCAATAGGTTTTATCAAAACCCTAGTACGATTTATATCGTTGGCTTGGACATAAAGACGGCGACGGGTTCACCATCTGTCACGTTTTCCCAAAATATCTTCGGTGGAAGGTGGGTCGAAGGGACTTAATTGTCTAGACTAGATCTCTGTTTATCTCTGTATTGGGAATGGCATGAAGTTTTAATTTATTTATACGTTATATAAAATAAATTTCGAAGACAGGGTCACTACTAACTTGACTATTTAGGGTAATAGTTAGGAGTAAGTTTCTATAGTAAAGTCACTAACAAATTTCCATTCTTATATCATAACACTGAAGTGAAGCGGCACCAAATTATATGAAGTATATTGTTTCACCAGTTTCCCAGTACACATGTGTAATACATGTGTACTAATCAAAGCAACACTTGATAAAGGTCGACCAACTTTCCTATCCGCTGTAAGACCATTACTGCTGGTATTGTTACATATCCGATTGGATTGTTTGTTTGGACATACTTATAATACAAATGTGAATAATTTAAATTATTAGGTATGTTGGTAACTATAAATTTAACTATAATTATTCACGCATAGTAGCCGGGTCGTAACGGTGTAAGAATATTACCACTCCCTTTCTTTCCGTGGGTTTCGTAAAAGGCGACTAAGGGAAATAGCCTTGAATATCGTAATGGAAATCAATAGATGGTGGGATAACCATCTCTAAAAATATCAGACTAAAATAATCAGACCGAAGATGGGTAAGCGTCTGAGGTGTCTTGCACGCTTGTCAAGCGAGGCGATTATGGCAAATCCTCCCTATGGGGGAGGCCTATGTTCTGCAGTGGACTTCAGGGCGGGAAGTATGTATGAAGGTATGTATGTATGTATGTATGTATGTATGTATGTATTTATGTATGTATGTATGTATGTATGATAGGTGGTGAGTCTATCGACGTTTTAGCGGCCAAGTCAATGGTACAATGTAATTACTTACATACATACTTAGATACATATATACTTATGTACATATAAACGTCCGTATATGTTCCAATAAATAAATAAATAGAGAAAACATCACACACTGAATATCACATGGCTCTGATCCCAAAGTTAGTAATTTAAGCACTTGTGTTATGGTATCAGAAACAACGAAGGTACCGTAAATACATCGAGTTCAAACATTCATATTTATCCCACAAATGTTGGCTCCTATCGAGATTCGAACTTTGAAGTTTGAAATTTGGACTTAGCTTTGAAGACAAGGTCACTACCAACTAGATCATCGGACCGTCTATCGTATCGTTTTTCTTATCATTACATAGACATACATAGATAAGAACATCACATACATTGATCTTATCCCAAAGTAAGCACTTAAGCACTTATAGTATGGAATCAGAAACAATGAAGGTACCATAAACACCCCGACCCGAGAAAATGTAGGAAAAGTGTTTTCTACAATGAACCGAACGGGGATCAAACTCGGGACATCCGAGATGGCGACCCGATGAAAACTGGTGCGTACGCCACTCGTGCATGGAGGTTGTCAGTCTTTCAGTCTTTGTTTATTTAATTATTTCATGACTTTTGTTATTTTTCTTCTTTCGTTATTTAATAATTTTCATAATAAGAAGACTGATTTACGTTAGATCAATAACAGCAACAGACATGAGCTTGAAAAATGCACAGAGTAAATAACTCGGGCCGGTGTGTATGCCATGCCTACTACAATAAAATGCCAAGAAATTTGGTAAATATAAATAATTTGAAAAGGGTTTTTATGATAATCATTTGATTGCTCCAACATTTCTTATTATTCTATGAGCAGTATTGTATTTCTATTTTTTTAAATAACAAAAAAATAAGGATACATGCGGAGTTTCTTCTCCGTTAGAGGAACCTTATTACGAAACGGTGGTAGATAAAGTATGTTACAATCGATAAATGTAATTGTATATTATTTATATCGATTAATAAATGATTTGATTTGATTTAAATGAATAGGACAACATCACACGTTGCTCTGATCTCAAAGTATTATGTTATGGAAATTATGGCATGTATGAAACGAAGTTACCCTAACACCCAGACCTGAGACAATGTTGAGAAAGTGATTTACGAAAATTGCCCGTCCGGGAATCGACCCCTAACTGACATCTCATAGTTGGCGAGACCATGAATTTTTTTACGTACGACACTCGTCCACGGAGGTCATCCAAAGACTTTAAAATTGTCAGTGGCACTTGGTACTTTTATTATACCGAATACTTAGTCTCCTTGAAAATTCTAGTATATATTTAAGTACGCCCGGACCGGATTGATTCTTCAAACGATGATCCATAACTATCTTAGACAAATATTTATTGGCACAAGAAATGTAACAATGTAAAGGCAGGTAAACAGACACCAACCATTTCTAAACTGAGTACAGACCTATGTTTTAGGCGACATAAGACATTTGTTTAAGGAGAGTACCCTTAAACAAATGTCTTATATAAGCTATGCAAAAATAAAACACCCCCGTATTGGGAATTGCGTGAATTGAATTACTTCACGCAATTCCCAATACAGGGGTAGACAGAGGTCTAATCTAGAAAATTAAGTCCCTTCGCCCCACCTTCCACCGATGATGTTTTCGGGACAACGTGACAGGCGGTCTTTTTGTCCAAGCGAACGATGTAATTCTTTACAATTACGAACGATGTAAATGACGAACGATGTAATACGTTACAATTGCTTTATTTATCGACTTCGATACTCTTGATCATGGTGGCTTACTACAGTCTATGAGAGTGTGGCATAAGAGGGCCAGTAAACGATTGGATTTAGGAATATTTAAGTAACAGACATCTTTAAGTACGTATTTTTGAGACTGAAAGTAAACTGAACAGGTTAAATTTGGCAGGCAGGCAACCACTCGGTTATCGTGGCAAAAAGTCACGATAGCCGAGTGATTGGGTAGTCGGAATTTCGAGTCAAGAGACCCGAGTTCGATCCCCATGTGGCAGGCTCGTACCAAAGGGGTTTTCAATAACTTATGTACGAATCACATCGTTGGCTTGGACATAAAGACGACGACGGGCTCACCACCTGTCACGATGTCCCGAAAATATCTTCGGTGGAAGGCGGGTCGAAGGGACTTCATTGTCTAGTAGGATTCATAGTCTAGACCTCTGACTACCCCTGTATTGGGAATTGCGTGAAGATATTTTTTATTAAGTTATTTAAATTTGGCGTTCCAATAGGATCGGTATATGGTCCTGTTGGCTACATAATGCACGTAAATAGTATGCCTAATGTTATAAAAAGATGACATATGCATCACCTATAGTAACACGAACCAAAACTCGGTCCAGGAAGCAATACAGAACGACTTTGACAATGTGGTATGCTGGGCCCATGACTATGGTATAATAATCAATTTTGAAAAAACAAAATGTATGGCTATATTATCTCCGTATATTAAAAATAATGTAATATCCATAAATATAAAAGGACACACCTACGATTATCTACATGAAAATAAAATCAAATGTAAATGTCCTAAAACAACTAAGGATTCCTACAGTTAAAAATTACTATGGAAAACGTGAAAGGTGATGGGTAACCCTTCATTTATAAATGAGCTTCCTCCGAATCTTTTTAAAAACAAATTAAGTAGAAATAAGGCAACCCTATGAAAACATTACCTGTCTTTGTGTCCATAATGTAATTCAGTGTTTTGTTGATATTACATGAAATGCATTGTGTTAGATTATAAGTACTAGATTAGATCTCCTCTTAACAATTAAAACAAGTTTCCTTAGTTGCCTCATACGATGTCAAAGGGGAAAAGACGGGTTATTGCTATCCTGCGATGAAAAAAAATTATAATAATTTTGTACTAACTATGCTATATTCTTAAGTTCTTTAAGTATTATGCAATTTTGTTGATTTTTAAAGCATATTCCGCCATTTCCGATCCCAATGCAAGATGCTAAAGCACTTGAGGTATGGAAATCGGAAACAATGAAGGCACCACAAACACCCAGACCCGAGAAAATGTAGAAAAAGTGTTTGCACCTTGAAAACCGGTGTTTACGCCACTCGTTCACGGAGGTCGTCAATATAAAAAAATCTGGATCCTAATAGCAATAACCAACAGACTCTATCCGGGTTTAAAGATAAATCGCTGATAATTTGTCTACGCTGTGTTTCGTTTTAGAAAATTTTCAAAGAAATGTGATTGTCTTTTATGAAATGTGATATATCTTATGCATGTTTAATTTTAATAATGTTTAAGCTATTATACTTATAAGTATATGAGTATATTTTTAACGTATACGAGTACAAGCTATTTTTTAAATAGATATTTGTTCAGATTTTGTGAACGTATTTTTATTTATTGTCATCTATGACCGATTCCATTACTTTCATCAAGCACGTTAAGGAAAGCACTTCTTAATATTTACGACCAATTCTTTTTACATAAAAGTTATTCTATTTAATACTATTTAATTTAAATAAACTTTTCTTCTTTTTAAATTGTTTCTATTTAAATATATTCTTATTCTATTTAAATAAACATTTCGTATGCAATGACTATGACTCCATTCATGCGGTATCTTTAAAATTGCTGCGGGATTTATTAATTTAACGGAGTAAAGGTAGTTACTATGTCCGGGCTAGTTACAACAATTTAAAAACCGTTTATCAAAATAATTTTCGTACACTACTCCCGAAAAAGATTCATTTTCTGGGATAAAAGTAACCTTACGTGCTATTCGAATTACTATAAGAAGTCACGATAGCCAAGTGGTTGGGTGGTCCAAATTTCGAGATTTCAAGAGACCCGAGTTCGATCTCCAGATGGCAGGCCCGTACCAATAGGTTTTTCAAAAACTTACGTGCGAATTATATTGTTGGCTTGGACATAAAGATGTCAACGGGCTCAGCACCTGTCACGTTGTCCCGAAAATATCTTCGGTGAAAGGTGGGTCGAAGGGACTTAATTGTCTAGACTAGACCTCTGTCTACCCCTGTATTGGGAATTGCGTGAAGATATTCATTTATTTATTTTATTTCACGTGCTATTCCAAACTATAATCGATGCCAGGATAAATTTTATTCAGATCAATTTTGTTATGGTGTTGTTATTAGTTACACGAAAATCTTCGCATTTAATACAGTAGTAAGCTTTAACGTTCAAAAAAAAAATCGTATATAAAAATGATGATGAATACATTCTCATAATAATACAAAACTGCAAAGGTTTCTCCACTAAACAAGCCTTTGATTAAAATAATAGTTACAATATTATGTATTAAAAAGTCATCTAGCGTCTGCGTTCACGATACATTGCATAAAATGTTTTTATGAGCTCTAATGGACGTGGAAACATATCCGGAGGTTCTAGTATCGAGGCCTGTGCCTGCGCCTCCGCAAGCTCAATCATAGAAAACTAAAAACTTCAGTTGCTGTCAAGATACCGTGTCGGGTGAACGCGTCACGGGTTAGACGGTCGTTTTTCCGGAGATTGACGCGAGTGTTCAAATAAAAATATATATTTATATATATTAAGTTTAGAGCTATTTTCCCCGATAAAAGCAAAGGTAATTCATTAAATTTAATTTTGTAATTTTATCATCGTTAGAAAGATATGGAATATAATGTTTGCGACCCAGTTTTGCAATGATTTGCCGCGATGTTAAAATTTGTCCAGCCGACATTACATACAAATGCTTTGCAAAGCTATTGCCATCAACGTTGTGTTTTGCTGATTCGAAATTGCAAGACAATTTGAGTCGATGCTTATTTCATGAATAATGATATTATAACTGGTTTCTGGGTGATATCTATTTCCTTTCTAAATAAAAGATCAAGATCACGGTGTTCACGGGTTCAATTATAAAAGTTATTTATATTTTCATTGTAAATTTATAAATAAAAGAAAGTTCAGCATTATTTGCGCTGTCTAGAATTATATATTAAATATATAAAAAAAGTGTTAAAGTAAAGGAAACTAAAAGTAAATTTGTAAATTCGTTCGTAATCATAAATTTTACCTTATAATCTCATTAGTTTTATCCCGAAAATATCTTCGGCGGAAAGTGGGTCGAAGGGACTTAATTGTCTAGACAAGACCTCTGCCTACCCCTGTATTGGGAGTGGCGTGAAGATATTTTTTTTAGACAAATCTTATGTCCGATTTAAATAGTTGGCTTGGAAATAACAACGGCGACTGGCTCACCACCTGTCACGTTATCCCAAAAAATTTCTTCGGTGAAAGGTTTATTTATGTATATTTTTCAAAAACTACACTATGTATTTAATGTGTTCAAAGTGGAATGTTTTGTGAATTTAATAGATTGTTTGCGCATAAATATACGTCTCATTTAAATATGATGGAAATTGTAAATTTTTAAGGGAGGAAAAAAAGAACCTTGTAGTGAGTTGAGTCTTCAATTTAAAGTTATTATCTGTCACGTCAACAATGGACTTAAGTTTATTTATGTTCTATTCTGAACACAAATAAATAGTAGTTTTTTTTACTGAAACTTGAAGCACCGAATAATCCTGCGATCTTTCACTGAACAAGTACTAGCATTTGTCTCGACTCTACCTTTGTCCTTTACCTATACCTTCACGCTTTTCCCATTACTGCGGTAGCCTGTTGAGTCTACACAATATAGACTTTTCTACGCACATTTCACCGGATCTTACTTTAGGATAACATGACAAGTGTTATATCCAGTTATATCCAAGCCAACGAAATTAATCGTATATTAGTTTTGTAAAAACTTACTAGTACTAGGAATCTTGGGGATCGAACTCACTTGACTCGAAGTCGGATCACCAAACAGCGACTATCTAACAGTCGGCTATTGCGACTTATAAATCTATTATATACCACCATTAAAATCACCAATAGTTACTCTATTAGATCGGAGTTTTGATAGAGTATTCATCAAAACTGAAATCTTTGCATTAAAAAAAGTTATTTTTCCTTATTTATAAACGTAGTAAAGTGAAAACTGTTACTTTGGGACATACGTACCTATTGGTATGATATTTTAATTTCTAATTCTTATAACAATATATTTGACCAACTTTCTCCACCAGTAGCTATAGCCTGCAGGAAGTAAGTGTTTAATAATTGACTACAAAGTACATGTAGAAATAACAGCAAAAAAATCCTATTAGATCTTTTTTCCGTGTTGTTTATTCTACCTGCCCCGTGATGACTTCAAATAGAAAGTAGTAACGCCTAAACATCTAGATTTCTACAAAAAGTCTGTCTAAAAACTGAAAAGACAAAAGTAACAATTGACATAGAAGATTTTAGCCGTAAGAGTGATGATTATCTTGTCATTAGGAGTAATACGATGTTGGAATGGGTGTTTATCTTTTTTTATTTCTAAAAAAAATCCATCACGACCATCTTTAATTAGATGTATGACGACCTCCGTGGACGATTGGCTTACGCGCCGGTTGTCATGGTGTCACCAGCTCTGGGGTCCCGACTTTGATTTTCGGTCAGGTCAATGTAGAAACTTTTTCTAAATTTTTTCGGGTCTGGATGTTTTTGGTACCTTCTTTGTTTCTGATTCAATAATACAAGTGCTTAAGCTGCTTACTTTGCCATCAGATCAATGTATGTAATGTTGTCCCTATCTATGAATTAATTAATAAATAAAGATGTTCTGGGGAATAACAATGACTAATAGAAGACCTTAGATATAATGAAGGCCTCTGAATAGAAATACCGAACGAGTTACAATAATAAATCGCGTGTTTGTAACAAACAGTTGGATGCACGGTTCAATAGATACCATTACAAATAATCAATTACCGCTGAAGAAACCTTTGATTAGTAATCAAGCGGACCTTGACTTACACGTACTTCTGTTGCTTTACTTCCTTCATTCGAAATATTTCACATTTCATATTATTATCATATTGTTCACGATAACCGAGTTATTGGGTGGTCGAAATTTCGAGTCGAGAGACCCGAGTTAGATCCCCAGGTGGCAGTACCAATGAGTTTAAAAAAAAAACGTACGAACGTTATGTACGAATTTCATCGTTGGCTTGGAAATAAAGACGGCGACGGGCTCACCACGTTGTCCCGAAAATATCTTCGGTGGAAGGTGGGTCGAAGGGACTTTGGGGTCCTTTCTTCTTGTCATTGTCGTGAAGGCCTTGTCTATGGCTGCCAACAGAAGGTGGGATTATCATCCCGAAAAAATACCAGAATAAGGAGACTGGTGATAGACAGCAACTAATTAAATTGCAAGATTTATGGTACTGCGATCACACACTGATATTTCACTTGCCAAAGCGTCGCGATTACGTCAGATCCTTACGGGAGGATCACCTTTTAAACTTATCTATTATTTATATCGTTTTCTTGAACGTAAAGACGGCGACAGGATCACCATTTGTCACGTTATGCCAAAAAAATTGTATTCGGTGAAAGGTGGGTCGAAAGGACTTAATTATCTGCACCTCTGTCTACCCCGGTATTGGGAAAGGTATGAAATATTTTTTTTAATTATGTACTATTTTTCCACACATTCGGTACGGTATATTCTTATCATCTTTTTTCCATCTCTTCTTCTCAGATTTCATCACCTGTCTATTCATTATCCTTGTGCTCAAAGGCGTTGCGGGTACAAGGAATTTAATTTGACCTTTTACTCTGTTTTTTTATAATAATTCAACAATGTTAACATCGTCTTTATTTTTTTCTTTCTTTTGGTTAGTTGTGTTTTTTTGGAGTAGATGGGTCAAACGGCAACATCATAATTTAAGAATAAAAACAACAAAAACCGTTTCAAGTATTAAAATTTAATTGTTATTGTTTAGTTTTTCAATGCAATATTTATATTTGCAAGAAATTTGGCAAGGTATCAAATCTAGTTATTATGAACACATCTTCTGAGTGGCGTTTTTAACAGACTTTGTATTGAAACGTCGTCGTAAATTAGTCGTGCGTCGTAAATTAATCGATACCTTGTACTTTCTTTTTGTTATAATACGATCAATCAATCAAAGCTTCTTTTTTTATAAAAAATATTTGCTATTACATTTTAAGTCAATAGGAGCACTAATCAAAATCTAGTAGAATGTTTTAGGTGGTAGTAAATATCATTAGTTTTTATAATTGGAAATCAAACTATTAATTGCTTGTTGTTACTTCCTGTGATAAAATAAATTGATGAAAAAATAGTATTCATCGCCGCCAAGAAAATTCTGAAAGAAAAAGCGAGCATGTGGGTGGAAAAATAATAGGCCTATGCAGGTTATATCATGCGGCAGTATAATGTTTATTCGTCAATGAATTCTAAAGATCATTAAGACAAATTAGTTTTTGATAAAATTAAATGGCAACCAAGTGTCAACTCGTCGATGTAATTTGTAATGAACTTCGAGATTATCGGAAAATAATGTGAATTCATATATCTCGGGTCAGGGTCGGGCTCGTTACCTGTTACTACCGTGACAGCCTTCTGTATTCATATTGTTAGATAAGAGTTACAAATAAAGAAACATAAAATTTTGACACGTGTTGATGTCTTTTTTTGTTTCGAATATCTTTTTGTTAAGTAACATAGTATGTTAACAGCCTATAAAACTGCAAAACAGTGGCCAGCCCAGCATACGGATTGGTGATGGAAAAAGAAGACACTGCATAGACGTTGTTAACAGTCCTTAACTGAATTTTAACCCGCCACTTCACGATAAGGGGATTTGAAATCTTGCAGAAGCTAATGCTGTTTTCAAAGCCTTTTTTGCCATACCTTTCGAAGTCCACAAGAAGGAGAAGGAGGATAAACTATTCTCTTACCGTAATCACATAGTCACTTACTCTTACAATTGATTTTGTCTTTTTTAAGTTTTTTCGTCTTCCGAGTTTCAGCTTGATGTTAAAACCGTAATGAACGATCTTAAACCATGACTACAGTGTCGTCTATATTAGAATCTAACTCTAATCTCTGTAGCACTCTATATATTCGTGGGTGAGTTAGGTGGCGACAAAGGGCAGAAAACGAAAGGCTCCACCATTTGTATATAACAAGTTTCTATTTGTATAAATCACATAGTTGCATACATATTTCAACATCCACATGCTACCCCTTTAGGGAGAAAGTTTTCTAGTTGATCTCTCTTTATCATACTCAATATCGGAGTCAAGTTCTCAATCTTCAAGGCGAAAAAGTTGAAGGGATTTCGTGATTAATCATCGAATGACCTTTTGCTTTATATCCATTGATTATTTTTTAGTTAATAGATTTCGAAAAACCACCATAAAATATATATCTTCACGTAATTCCTAATACTAGGGTAGACAGAGGTCTAGAAAATTAAGTTCTTCTGACCCACATTTTACCGAAGACTTTTTGAGACACCGCGACAGGTAGTGAGTCTGCCGCCGCCTTTATGTCCAAGCCAACGATATAAATCACACATAATGTTTTAAAACCCCCATTGGTACGAGCTGGGTATCGAACTCGAATTCTGATGACCCAACCACAAGGTCATCGTGACTTTTGTGTTTTTTTAACATTAATTCTATAAAATTGGTGGGTATGCGTCGTCTATATAATGTATACATTCCCTTTATCTAACAAAATGATCTACATTGCGCATTCATAACGTAACACTTTATATAACCGTCATTATGTTACAAGTTTAAGAGTAAATCAGACAACCTTAAGGTTTTCCTTTTAAAGTGATGGTAACTGTGCCGTGTTTTGTAGCGTTTGTGGGCAATTAGCTTTCAATGTCTTGATGACACGCTATACAACTTTTACTTTACAATTCGGAAATACCATTTTTATTTTATTTGTATTAGTACAAGGATTTTTAAAAATGCAGTGTTTATTTTATTATTATCTGGCCATGTCAAGTGTTTTCATAAAGATGCCTTAGCCTATCTATGTTCTTGTCTTGCTTATTGTTTTGTGTCTACTTCCTCATCATGTTAGCGACTAAAATCTATATTTTTACACGACCATAAAGAGAGAACAACAAAAAAGTACACTTTCGGAGTGTATTTTGCTGGTTCCTTTAACGTCGGGGTAACCTCGTTACGAAATCTAGTCCTCGGGGTGACGGTGCATTTGTAAACTGTGGTTTACAAATGCACCGCTTAATAGCTTGGTTTCAAATACTACATTAATCTTAAACACTTTCAAAATTAAACAACGCATTCAATGCAAATTAATAAATCAAGCCACTTGATTTATGAAGAAGTCTGGTGGTTTTTTTGTTTATTTCTTCACTCAATTTACCGTACTGGAGTAGGCAGAAGAATAGACAATTAAGTTCTTTCGACTCACTTTTCACCGAAGCTTATAATGGAGTAATGTGAAATGTGGTGAGCCTATATACATTTAAACCTTCTAGAGTAGAGTACAAAAATTCATATTTATTTCGTAAAACCCTTGGCTTTGAAGGCAAGTTTGGTAATGACTTTGTCAATCGTCAATAGTAGAGTTAGTAGTGACAATTATTTATTATTTTGATAATATATCAAAAGATAGGGACAACATCATATACATAGTTCCGAAGTAGTACTCGTAAAAGGACATAAATCACTAATGTTATGGAATTTAAAACAGAGTTGTCGACAAATTAAAAACTATTGTTCTCGCCACTCAACCACTGAGGTTTATTTAAAGTAATCCTAAACCTTACATGTATCTTCAATTAGATCCGGTAGAACAGATTGCATGGGATCATTGTTAGATAATAAAAATAACTATGAATTGTTATATAACTTTGGTAAACTCTGTTAGACACGACTCGGTGTGTACAAACTAAAACTTACACCGACTCGAAGCGAGCCCACTTTCGATTTCATTCCGCAATTATCACAAAATGCGATCTGTGCTGCTTAAGTTACAAAGTAATAATTCGTATCATTAAGTTTATATTTACCTCTATTTTTATTTGTCCTGTATTTCTATTATGACCTAAAGTGGCAGAATTGTTGAATTATAAATATAAACATTAAAAAGTAATACCTACAACATTGAAAAAAAACACAACAAAGCTAAGTAACATTCTTGGCTAAACTTAGAAAAAAAAATATCTTCACGCAATTCCCAATACAGGGGTAGACAGAGGTCGAGTCTAGACAATTAAGTCCCTTCGACTCACTTTTCACCGAAGCTTATAATGGAGTAATGTGAAATGTGGTGAGCCTATATACATTTAAACCTTCTAGAGTAGAGTACAAAAATTCATATTTATTTCGTAAAACCCTTGGCTTTGAAGGCAAGTTTGGTAACGACTTTGTCAATCGTCAATAGTAGAGTTAGTAGTGACAATTATTTATTATTTTGATAATATATCAAAAGATAGGGACAACATCATATACATAGTTCCGAAGTAGTACTCGTAAAAGGACATAAATCACTAATGTTATGGAATTTAAAACAGAGTTGTCGACAAATTAAAAACTATTGTTCTCGCCACTCAACCACTGAGGTTTATTTAAAGTAATCCTAAACCTTACATGTATCTTCAATTAGATCCGGTAGAACAGATTGCATGGGATCATTGTTAGGTAATAAAAATAACTATGAATTGTTATATAACTTTGGTAAACTCTGTTAGACACGACTCGGTGTGTACAAACTAAAACTTACACCGACTCGAAGCGAGCCCACTTTCGATTTCATTCCGCAATTATCACAAAATGCGATCTGTGCTGCTTAAGTTACAAAGTAATAATTCGTATCATTAAGTTTATATTTACCTCTATTTTTATTTGTCCTGTATTTCTATTATGACCTAAAGTGGCAGAATTGTTGAATTATAAATATAAACATTAAAAAGTAATACCTACAACATTGAAAAAAAACACAACAAAGCTAAGTAACATTCTTGGCTAAACTTAGAAAAAAAAATATCTTCACGCAATTCCCAATACAGGGGTAGACAGAGGTCGAGTCTAGACAATTAAGTCCCTTCGACCCACCTTTCACCGAAGATATTTTCGGGACAACGTGACAGGTGGTGAGCCCGTCGCCGCTTTTATGTCCAAGCCAACGATATTCGTACATAAGTTTTTGAAAAACCCATTGGTACGAGCCTACCAACTGGGGATCGAACTCGGGTCTATTGAGTCGAAATTCCGACCACCCAACCATTTGGCTAAACTTGATACTAACTAATTAATTTAACTGCGATTTTAAATATTTATTGTTAGGCAATTTCTGCCGATAAATCGAATGTTACTAACAAACTAACTATTAAGCCAATGCGCGGCTTTCACCATGAGCTCAGTATTATACGATATCTCCTAGATGACATCAATCAAAAAATATTAATGACATCAAAAGAGGTAAAATAAACAACACGATTGAGGAATTTCCTCGATTTTTTTCTTCTTCTTCTTATTGACTTGAGATTCCATCATGGGACATGGTGACAATAGAACCCACTGGAAGAATACCTATTCAAACATAAACGTAGATTTGTTGAAATTAATTTTATATATGACTGAGTTATGAGTTAACAGACTTAAAAACACCACCGCATTGAACTTTTTGTGGTCGGTTTAAATATTTTGTGTAACCAAAAGTATCGTGTGACTAAATTGTCTCGCTACATTCAAAAATAATGATACGTATTCTTAAAATTCCGCAAATTCTCTGTAAAATCAACGGTAATAGATGTTGTTTGTAATGTACGGACAGTTAATGTAAGGGAAAGTCGTAATTTTACAAACTCCGATTACTAACTTTAGAAGTATTTATAGTCAACGCAGGCGAAGCTGAAAGCGAAAGGCTAGTATTACAATTTTTTAAAATCATATTGACTTATGTTAGTCTATGTTATTTTATGCCTATGGTATTAATGGTCATACACCATAGAATAATTAAGATAAAAATTGAGAATAGCCAAAAGTATAACATTTATATTGTCTCTTAAATTTGTGAATGAACATTATGATAAGATCTATAAACGTTAATGTAAGTCACGATAGCCAAATGGTTGGGTGGTCGGAATTTCGAGTCAAGAGACCCGAGTTCAATCCCCAAGTGGCAGGCTCGTGCCAATGGAATTTTCAAAAACTTATGTACGAATTATGTCGTTGGTTTGGACATAAAGACGGCGATGGGCTCATCTCCTGTCACGATGTCCCGAAAATATCTTCGGTGGAAGGTGGGTCGAAGGGACTTTATCGTCTGGACTAGACCTCGGTCTACCCCGGTTTTTGGGAATTGTGTGAAGATATTTTTTTAATCTATAAATGTTAAGTATAATGAGCAACTTGAGTCTACTAAGTAATTAAAATATTTCAAGCGTCCGTTTATTACTTTACTGATAAAATAACTCGATATAAATACTGATATATGCATTTGAACGAGCATAGTTGAATGAAAAGATTCTAAATAAAGATACATATTTGTTATATAGTTCGTGAAAGATATGAAAATACGAATTGCACTTCGTAACCCGTTTTTTTTACTCCTGACAACAAATATATACATATTTGTATGAAGAATATGCACAGGAAGTATCTGTACGCGTATTCACAAATGTGTGGTTTAAAAGTAGTAGTGTAAATATAAAAAAAATCTTGTCCACGGTTGTAATAATCGCGACCATAATCGCTTTGCTGGAACAGGTAGCTGGTAAGCAAATACTAGTTTCTGCAAGATTTGAAATGTTAGCTTGTAAAGTAGGCCAATAGGTTGCGTAGAGAAATGCCTGCGTCACACCGCGCCTTTACACTGACGAAAGAATTCTGTATAGAGAATTACATAAATGATAAAAATGCGTTAGAATATTAAATTGATCATCGGCCTATCTTAGTATTTGTAACTCTTTATAGTGTTTTAATGGTTTCGCTGTTATAACGTGAGAATGTCGTCAAATAAAAAATAGAATATGTGCTGATAAATGTTCAATGTCATAAAAATTATTTGTTATTGTATTCATTTTGAATGTCATTCTAAGATGTTTACATCAAAAACAACCTAATCAACTTAGTACGTAATAAGCATTGTCTATTTTGTCCAAAAAATATTACATAGATTTACATACTTGTTTACATGAAACTTAGCTACATTGTGTTGTAACTATTGCAACTAAATTAACATATATTGCCTTAAAAAATAATTAATTGTCTTTAATTAAGTAGATTTTAAGAATTTAAATCACTTGTATTCAACATAATATTACCTTTTTGCATGAATTTTTCATGACATTGCGCATGCTTATTTATTTTATTCAGTTATATCTTCCGGTTTCCACTAGGCAAGATAGAGGTCTAGCAAATTAAATCCTTACGACCGACCTTTCAGTGAAACGCTTTTGCGATAAAGTGCGAGTGGTGAGTGTATTGCTTTATAAATGCTACATACGTGCATATATAGATAGGAACAACATCACGTACATTGCTCCGATCCCAATGTAAGATGCTAAAGCGCTTGTGGTATGGGAATCGGAAACAACGGAGGCACCACAAATACTCAGGCCCGTGAAAATGTAGAAAAAGTGGTTTTTCCACATTGACCCGACCGGGAATCGAACCCAGGACGTCGAGATGGCCACACGAAAACCGGTGTTTACGCCACTCGTCCAAGGAGGTCATCAATAATAAAACAAATATTATTTGAACGTACTATTTACCACAAAAAATCTTCACTCCATTGTCAATACTGAGGTAGACTGTGGTTAAGACAATTAAGACCTTTCGATGCACCTTTCAACGGAGACATTTTTCGGACAACGTGACAGGAGGTAAACGAATTGCCGTCTTCATGTACAATGTGAATTGTACATACGTTTTGAAAAAATCAATTGATACGTGCTTGCCATATGAAAATCGAACTTGGGGTCCTTTTGACTTGAATTCCGATTACCCAACTACTCGGCTATCGTGACTCTTAGGAACTTAACTAATAGGAAAATAATTATCTCTGAGATCTATACGATTTATAAATATTCCGCATTGTAACTTATTATTTATATTAATAAATTAAGATTTAACAACACGCAATGGGTCATAAAACCAAGATTTTACATATTGACCAGTTCGGGAATCGAACCTCAAAGATGGAGAAACCTTGAAAACAATTGCCACTTTTTCACGGAGATCGTACAATCAAAGTAAATCAAGTATGATATTTGTAAAAAATGATCGAATTTCTTTAATGCTTTATTTTATTCACGAACATTATCGATTATTGTGTTCGAATATGTTACTTATAAATACTTAATATCTGATGAAAAAATAATCGTAAGCTCAATATTATTAAGTCTCATTCATTTAAATTGAAATTATTCAGTTAATATTAATTATTTTTATGTGAGAAATATTATGTTGATTTAAATGTTAAAGGTATAAAATGTTTATTCGATTTTTAAATTTTAAGACAGAAGCATAGGTCATAAAAATAGAACATCGAACTTTGAACTCATTTGAATGTTTATGCTGAAAATTTTTCATTTATGTTAATATTTTCTTTATTTCGCAAATTTAAGGTTAAAGTCACGTATAAATTACTTAGAACCGTATAGTTTCTGTAATAAAAATGAAATTAGTTTATATTCTAATATATTATAATTGCTGTTTGGTTATCAAAGATTAAGTTACAAATGCTTAGAAATATATTCAACATACGTTTGGTCGATTTAGCAATAGTCAGCAACGTTAAATATGTTAATAATTTTCTTGTTGTTGAACAATTTATGTAATGTCGTTGACTCCGAGTTTCGTGTGTGTTTATATTTCTTACGACTTACCGTGTAGTATACAAACATTGATATTAATTAAACAAATATTTGACGAATGTTTGTACTCAAATGGATTAGAACCCGCAACAGAAATCAGTGAACCCATCAACTAGGCTATCGGTTTATCAAATAATATTATTTTCCCTTTTGATAGTTTATGTCAAATCGAATCAAATCATTTATCTGTCGATATAAGTAACATACGGGCACTTCAATCGATAATAATATTTCAATATCACCACCGTTTCGTAATGAGGTTCCTCTAACACATGAAAGAAACTACGTTGTTATACTTGTATATATTTTCAAAGGAACAACCATACGTAACATATTACAAATATTATGGGAGCGATCAATTCATTACCCGGAGTTAAATATTATGAATCGACTTTTTAACAATTTTTATACTTATTTTTTGTACAACGTATACCTACAAACAAATTAAATAAATCTAACAATCTATGCAGTATGCATAGATTAATATTTAAGTAAACTTAGAAAAATCCATAATTCGAATATAGACGTTTGCATCTAGCAAGATTTGAACCCGAAACTGTTAGCGTAGCACTAACTAATACTATAGTGCCGTCTATAATGCTTTCATTTTATTAAGATTTTAATATATAATTAATTGTAATATTTAAGTAACTTAATATATAAACACTCCCTTTTATGATGCAAAGTACTTCCGTAAAATTTGTAGCCTTCTCAGTTGACCCCGAAACAGAGACGGGGCCAGGAAAATTATCATATCTAGTTCTTACGTTATAATCAAGATATAATAGAAGTTGTGAAAATAGTTTCAAGTTTTCTAAATGAGAGAATGTTACAATATTTTTTATTACAATCAACACACTATTTCTTTCCTTTGTCTTTATATATTCTGTAAAAGATCACCCATCGAACAATTTAATTTTTTCATAAAAAATAAAAATAAAAATACATACATATATTGACAGGGACGACATCATATACATCACTCTTGTCCTAATACAATTATTTAAAACACTTGTGTTATGGAATCTGAAACAATAAAGGCATGTAAAATCATAGAAGAAGAAGATAAAAGAAGGAAATGTATAATCGCAGAAGCATAAGCTGCGTACACCAAACCGCTTGCCAAGCGTAGCTTAGGTTTGGTGTACGCAGTACCAGGCAACTTGCACTTAATACGCTGCTGCCAAATTTTGGTCTGGTATTTTTTTAAATGCTTATCCCACCATTTTTCCATAGCCACTTGCATTTTGAAGTTTACGTTACCCTATTATGTTTAACAATAAATAAATTAAAAATGCCTTTATTATTCTACTTTTTATATGTATATGAGTGAGTATTACTACAACTTACTCTATAGTAGTCGCCTCTTGGGCGTGGGTCTCTTTTTACCCCCCCCCCCCCCCCCATTTTCATGAGTAAACTCGCTCCATCATATACCTCATCTATGTCTATGCTCGATGGTGGCCAAGAGTTTACCCACTTTGCACGAATAATAAAAAAGTCACACAGATTTTTTTTGACAATAGACTGTCTGATCTGTCTGAAAGTCCAGTACGAGACAACATCCCCCTCTGTAAGGTTGTTTTACCATAATCGCCTTGTATTTGACAAGCGGCTTGACCATCATATTACCAGATACATCGCGTTTGCCTCGCCTTGGCCTAGTCTCGCCCACCTCTTTCTTTCTTTTTAAATTATACAATATAATTTGCATTTCCTGTCTCAATCGATACATATTAATAATTAGATTAGATTAGAATAAATACATACAGCAAAAATAGCACTCTTATTGGTTGGGTATGAATGTATGTTTATATGTAATATGTTTTAATGTATGTTTATATGTTTGGGTGTGATTGTTAAAACGTCGGATTAATACGAAACTTAGCACACTCTCACACAAGTAGAAACAAAAACAAATACAACATTATGTACATTGCTATTACTGAGGTACACAGAGCTCTAGACAATTAGGTCCCTTCAAGCCACCTTTCTTCATTTTTGGGACAACGTGACAGGAGGTGAACCCGCCGTCGTCTTTAAGCCCTAGCCAACGAAATAAATCGAACATAAGTTTTGAGAAAACTCATTGATACAAGACTACCTAGGGTTCTAATTTGGGTCTTTTTAATAATATCAGGATGCAGATTGCTCCCGTAATGTTTAGTTAAAGATACGATTTTGCCCAAAATTCATTGAAAACGGTTCAGTTGTTTTACGTGGTTAAATAACAACCACCTGAACAAACACTTTCGTATATATTGCATTATAGCAGGAAGTATGATAGAATATGAAGTAATATATATAAGACTGGCAATTTTATTGTCGTTTGGCATAGCAGGTTTGAAGCAGCGCGGAGGTGGATACAGTGCTTATATAATAAACTCATCTCGCCCTGTGGCTTTGACAGCTGACAGCAATTAACCTGGCCCGGGGTTTTATGCTATAAGATAAGTCTATTTTAAGTTAGATAGTCACGATAGCCGAGTGGTTGGGTGGTCGGAATCAATAGACCTGAGTATCGAACTCAGGTCTATTGATTCCGACGATTCTATACCCAGGTGGTAGGCTTGTACCAATGGTTTTTTTTTTAAACTTATGTACGAATTATATCGTTTGCTTGGACATAAAGACGACGGCGGGCTCACCGCCTGTCACGTAGTCCCGAATATATCTTCGGTGAGAGGTGGGACGAACGGACTTAATTGTCTAGACTATATCTCTGTCTACCCCAATTCCCAATACAGGATTTTGGGAATTGTGTGAATGGTACAGTGGTCGAAACTCGATTTCAATTTAATTGATTATTTAACGACAGTCTCTAATCAATACAATTCTTTGACAACAGATACGTTGCATTTATGTCAATTATACGTTATATTTAAGTATAATTACGTTTGAAATTAGCAGCACATAATTTTAGTATGAATGCAATTTTGTATTAGTTTAGCTTAACAAATTTTGTATAGAATTATACTCATTTTAGATTTACGAACTTCTACTTCGTATAAAGTTTAATTGTATTCAATTTTCATTATATATGTCGACATTTTGTTTAAAAAAGACACAAAGTGTCCCTTTGCTTATTAATTGACTACAAGAGGTATCAGGTAGTGAAAGTCCTCACAAATCGAGCTATAATAAGTCAATTGTTATAAGTGCGATACATATGGATAGGCAATATATTTCTTTCGACGAATGTTTCACTGGAGCTTATAAGATGTAAAGTATAAACCGTCATACATTTTATAAAAATATATTTATGTGAATCTCACAAACATTTATGCGATAGGTTCACTACTTGTCCCAAATCGCTGAATGTGACCCTGTTTAGAGACCCTAAACAGACTTAATTGTCCAGTCCTCTTTCTACTACAATATCGGGAAAATGCGTGAAGTTATATAATACAAAGTCTAATTTATTTTTTCGGGATGACTTAATACGCAGTATTATTTTAGATATGCCGATTAATAATATAATAACAATAATAATTCATGTTCATAATATCAAATATTTGACGGTATTCGAATCCATGGGCAACGGATTCCACTTTGTAAGCTGGCAGGTTGAGTGATCGGAATTCGAGTCAAGAGACCCGAGTTCGATCCCCAAGGTTCACACCAATGGTATTTTCAAAAACTTATGTACGTTTTATATCTTTGGCTCGAACATAAAGACTTCAGATATATATTCATTTATTTCCCGCAACTCTTAATAACTATAAAAAACACGTGTTAAAAATTATTTCATTTGACTTTGGTCGTATGTATGATGAATAGAAAACAAAGTCTATAAAAGTTAATTATAACAATTTCAACCTTCTATAGTGTTGTAAGCAACCGGTCTCGGAATTATTTCGCCATTAGGTTACTACGAACCAGTTTTCGATCTTCATTCACGGAAACTCTCACGCGTCGTAAACGTTCTTTCTACGTTATGAAACTTGCTAGCCCAAGTGAATACTTCACAATATCTTCACGCCAATTTCAATGCTAGGGAAGACAGATCTAGACAATAAAGTTCTTTCGACCCACATTCCACTGAAGATATTTTTGAGATAGCTTGTGAGGCGGTGAGTCCATCGCCGTCGTTATGTCCGGGACAGCGATATTAACCGGACATAAGTTTTTGAAAAAATCAATTCGTACGAACCCACCAGGACATCGAACTCGGGTATCAGCTATAATGTCATATATCAGCAATGAAATAATTTTATATTACCGTTAAAACTATATATCTTCACGCCATTCCTAATACAGAGGTAGACAGAAGTCTAGAGAATTAAGTCATTGGGACAACGTGACAGGCGGTGAGGCTATCGCCTTCAACTATACAACCCATTTGTACGAGCCTTGGGGATAGAACTCGGGTTTTCTGACTCGGATTCCGATCACTCAACCACTCGGCTATCGTATCACTGTTTTACTTATATTTAAGTAAGTAAGCATACTCGTATATTTAACGTAGATATTCATCAACCTATATGATATAGGAATGTGCCAAAAATAGACATGTAAACACACTTTCGAAAACATTTCATTACATTCTACGCAAACGCACACGAAAATTAAAACACGAGTTGTTTAAATTTTCGTGTGCGTTTGCGTCTTGCATCATCTCATAACTTAGACGCTACTGCCCTTCACCGGTCTGCTTATATAATATCATATAACTCACTTTATCATAAGACTTTTAACGCACCATTTTTCGGTATTCATCATTGCTTTTCCCGTAGTCATACACGTAAAGATACCATGCTCCTAGGATGGTATATTTTTACGCCTACACTACATAGTAACTTGTCAATTAGTCAGATATGACCATGACCCTGTGTAAATAGTTATATTATTGCCCTGAATTATGTAGGAATGTATTTTGTCATTTCCATTCTCCAACCCCGTTCGTGCAGACTTCATAATTCTTGAAAAACTATTGGCTTCCAGCACATATAAAAACAATACAAAACCAAAATTCAGTTGACCGGTGACGGGCAGCAGCGTCTAAAATGCGAGGCGAGGAGGATCTGGAACAGCGACCATCAGTCCGCTTGCCAAGCATGACTATTACGGAAAAATTTCCCTTAAGAGGTTTATATCTAGCAGTGGCGTTGTGTTTTTTGTAGTAGTGTAATAGTTTTGTTCCTTCCAAAATAAGTGTCGATCACTATACTATACAGATGTACAAGGAAATATATCATAGCTAGTGTACTGAAGAACTTTGGTCACATATGAAAGGGTTAAAGAGAACTGTAAACTTCGTTAGGATTAACAGCTAAGTATTCTGCGTGCAGTTAAAATTTGCTGCAATTCCTTCAAAGCGTTTTGCATACATTTTCAGGTCAATAACGTTGTAAAGAGGGACGCCATTACAAATGTTTGTTAGTATTGCAAATAAAAACCGATGAATGTAAACTTGAGTTCCAAACCATTACTGGTGGGTGCTTGAGTAACCGCAAGATGGGTAGTGTCAGAACTAACGTTTTTCGGTTTAACCACAGAGTGTAATCGATCAGTTGCGTCAAACACACGTTTAAGGCGGTTTTTAGCTGTCCTTCTAAACCGGCGAATTTTGTTTGCAATATCCAGTCCGTACTGGTGCACATAATGATTTCAGAGAAGACCTCAGTCCCCCCGTGACCCCGGATGCTGTAAAGCATCCGAAACGTCGGGAAATAAAAATAGTATGTAAAAACTAATTAAAAACGCATTAAAATCCGACAATCATTTTATTTTAAATGTTCTTCTTATAATAATAAATAAAAAAATAATTTGTCTTCACGCAATTCCCAATACAGGGGTAGACAGAGGTCTAGTATAGACATTTAAGTCCCTTCGACCCACCTTCCACCGAAGATATTTTCGGGACAACTTGACAGGTGGTGAGCCCATCGCCGTCTTTATTTCCAAGCCAACGATATAATTTGTACATAGGTTTTTAGAAAAACCCATTGGTACGGCCAGGATCGAACTCGGGTCTGAATCGAAATTCCGACCACCCAACCACTCGGCTATCGTGAATTACTATATAATATTAAAATAATGACCTCTCTTTATTTATTTACATTGTTACAATAGTATAATAAATTTTAACTCGATCATTCCAAGGGTGAATACTGTAGAGGCGGACAAAAAAAATCTTATACCTGGTCATAGGCAGGGTGCAAGGCCTACCTAACAAGACTTTAGTTCACAATAATGATTGCCCCCATTCTAACTATATTGTGTTAAAAATATATCTTGTCGCTATTCCCAATACCGGAATACCCAATAAATCCAATAAAATAAGTAAAGGTCTAGAAAAATTAAGTCCTTTCGACCCACTTTTCATCGAAGACATTTTTTGGGACAAAATTAACAAGTGACGCCCTCGCTGTCTTTATTTCCAAGTCTACGATATAAATTGTACATAACTTTAAAAAAACTATATGGTACGAGCCTAGAGTTCGAGTTCAATCCCCAGGTGTATTGAACTGTAGTTTCTTGAATCGTATTCCATTCACCCAACTGACCCAGCTCGGTTAACGTGGCCTTTTTTTATATGTTTAAAGTTATCTTATGTTCATTATTGTTTTTAAAAAATGCAATTAAGATGATTAAAAAAGAGGTATGCAAAGCGTTGTGAAATACAAACAAGAAGAGGAAAAAATATTTACAGGCAATGCCTTCAAGTTAATTATAACGAATTTTGGCGTTGAAGAACTAAAGTTTAAACAAAACAATGAAAATAGTTCTTAAGTTTGTAACAGTTTATCGAGTATGAATCAATTCTGATGTTGTTCTATAAGCGATATATATCCATTAGGAAACTGTTGATTGTCTGAACCTCATTTAGTTTAATAAAGAAAACATTTGCGTCAGATTCCATAAATCAATCCCATACGTTAACAAAAATCTCTGATACGCTACAGTAGTGAGGCAACCCCATCAGCATAAACCTCATTAGACAACTATAGGTCATATTAATCAATACAGAACTTAAGCATCGGTCAATGAATATTGTTAAAGTATTTTCAATGAATTTCACCATCGTACCTTACGGCATAGTCAAAAATTCCATCAACACCATCTTGATGCTTGGCATTCCACCACAGTGCGTTTAACGCGGAATTTTCTGCCACGCACTTGCACATTATGGAATGTGCTGCCGTCGGCGGTTTTTCCGGACCGATACGACTTAGGAACCTTCAACAAAAGAGACTATACCTTTCTCAAAGGTCAGCAACGCATTTGCTATTCCTCTGGTATGGCAGGTGTTCATGGACGGATGGAGGTAATCACTTACCATCACGTGAGCCACCTGCTCGTTTGTCCCCTCTTCTATAAAAGAAAAGTATAGATAGTTACTTTGACCTATTAATAAACTATATTTAATTATAACTAAACGTTTCCGTTATCTAATAGTTACGTGAGTAAAAAGAAAGAAAACATTTTTTTCTCCATGGATAAAGATGTCGAAAGAAGGTCGGCCTGTCTTATATAATATACGGCTTGAACACTATGATTTAATTATGAAGTGTTACGTTTAATATGTGATTTATGGCTAATTTGATTGCTAATTTTGTAGTTTATTGTAATCTAGATTTATTTTATGACTGTGATAAATGTCTGTTATATTTATTCATTGGTTTCTTTTTTATAAGTTTGATTAATAAATCTCATCATATTAGTTACATTGCTGTCATTATAGTATATTACAGCTAAAATACAATTTCTGCATTCTGCAAAAACAACACAGCAACACGAGACCCCATACCAATATTTGCGTAGTCAGAGGTATAGACAGTATCATATTTTTAATACATATTTTTATGAATATTTGTCTATTATTAACTAGCCAGTGCGTATTGCTAGTGCTGAATTTTGAATCTAAGGCGTGGTCTTCACTGCAGGCTGAATGAGGGAAATCAAAATGAATCAACAGGAAATGCAAAGATGTTCGGTGTTTCTCTGTGTCTTAGACTCCGTAAGAAGATATCCGTTAATATATGTTATGAATGTATGTATATAGGTATCTGCTGTAGTTATATATTATGTAACTTTTCCTTCACGCCATTGGGTGACTATATGATGGTGACAAGTCCGCCAAATTGTGCATTCCATAAAATTATTGTAGCTGTTGTTACTTTTGTGTATCCTATTATTATTGGTTAACAATAAAAACATATTTATTCTATCATTTCTTCATTTCATGGCGGCAAAACCAGGGTAACCGATATAGCTGTAAAGATGAATACGCTTAAGTGTTTCTAGTCGGGCCACATAGCACCTAGAAAAAATGAATACACAAACACACAATAAGACTAAAAACACAACAATGCATATTCTTAAAAACGACATAAAATGATCGTTATGAATGAATGGAAATAATTAAAACAAAATTTATTCATAACACTATGTATAAAATAAGACAAATATCGCATTTCAGTGTTTTAATATACTTGTTTTAAAAGGTGTCATAAATAATTCTTATAAGTGGTGATTTATAGTGTTTATTGTAGTTTTAGTTCACACTTAACCATGCAATAAATATTATAGTTGGACATTAGAAATAATCAATACACTGTCAAAGTCACTTAAAAATCTTCTTGCCATTCTCACTACAGGGGTAGACAGAGGTTTATTAAGTTCTTTCACTACCAAAGACATTTTTGGAACAACGTGACGGTGGGTGTGCCGGTCACCAACTTTATCTCCAAAGTAACGATATAAATCGTACATAAGTTTTTTGAAAAAAACCTATTGACACGAGTCTGCCACCAGGCGATCGAACACGGGTTTCTCAACGAGAATTCCGATCGTCCATGGCTATCGAATCACATATCTCAAGGTTTTTAAAAGTAATAATTGTAAATTATACCTTCTCGCCTAATCCGTATCCGAGTACTCCTGATTCGACCCCCTTCCAGCAATTTGTTTCCACGATCTTCGAAAGTTAGTCATAGTCTCTACAAATTTCATGCTACCTATGAAAAAAAAAATTAGTTTGTTATAACAACGAATCAATCCAATACGCAAGTTAACATTAAATGAACGTCAACATAAATATTAAAGGCTTTGGTGACGTAACAACCAACAAACGATGATAGATAGTCGCCCTCAATAAGTGACAGTCATGCTCTTCAGGAAGCTCCAACTACGCTATAATCTGATGGTGTTTATGACCCGTAATGTAGAAAACAGAGAAAGTATACGGACGTAAAGTTTTTGCTTGGGGATAAAAGCCTATCATTTACATATCATTTACATCCTCGTTTTATCTTCTAATACATAAAATTCTTGTGCCATTGTGTTTGTAATAACACTGTGTATGTTGTAGGAGTTTGACTCCTCCGAAATAACTCGACCGATTTTCGTGAAATTTCCTGTACAGGTCGGTTAGGTCTACGAATCGGACGACATCAATTTTTCATCCCCCTAAAAGTTAAGGGAACACCCCTAACTTTTTATTTTTAGGCAAGATTTTTGTTTTTATTTTTTATAATACAGCATACAAAAATACATATAGCTCTAAATTTTCACCCCTCTGCGATCAACCCCTATTTTTATATGGCAAAAAAAAGTTTGAGGGGTCAGCTTATCATAGAATATTGAAAAAAGAGTAGTAGAGATGTATGTACGTGGGTCTCCAGCCATTATTCAAAGAAGGAATCAGTAAAGAAGACCAGTGTGGACCAGTGTGGTGGAGAAGTCACGATAGCCGAGTGGTTCGGTGGTCGGAATTTCGAGTAGAGAGACCCGAGTTCGATTCCCAAGTGGCAGGCTCGTACCAATGAGTCAAAAACTTTGTACGAATTATATCGTTGGCTTGGACATAAAGGCGGCGACGGGCTCACCACCTGTCACGTTATCCTGAAAATATCTTCGATGGAAGGTGGGTCAAAGGGACTTAAGTGTCTAGATTAGACCTCTGTCTACCCCTGTATTGGAAATTGCGTGAAGATATTTATATTTATTATTTACCAGTGTTGTGTGGACCCCTGCCGACCGTACTAAGTAAATTGCAGGAGCGCTAATTACAAGTTTTTAATAAACATCTTCAGGCACCTGTTGTTCATGTTGATATTCCCAAGGCCGTGTTTGTTTAAAATATAGCCTTGATACTAAGCTACGATTTGTTCAACTGAGAAAATATAAATAAATTGTTAGTTTTAAGTGTTACTAGTGTATCCTGTAAGAATTTATAAAACTCAGTATTCTTATGTTATCGATACTAAAAACTAATCCAGATAAAAAAAAAACAGTTTTATGGTGATGATGGTGACAGAAGTGTTTTAAAATGAACGTATTTTATTATTTTTGAAATCTTAAAATATCTTTTTTATACTAATTTAGGTTTTTTTATGGAAAAGGGAGGCAATCGAGCAGGTGGCTCACGCGATGGCAAGTGATTACCGCCGCCTATGAACAACCGCAATACCAGAGGCATAGCAGATGCGTTGCCTCCCTTAGAGTACCCCCAGAATTGGGGGAAGGGGCGTGCGGGCCACCGCTTACCTGCACTCACCAGACGAAACGCAGAAGCTTGTTAGACTTCTACTTTACGCCGGTATTCTGTGAGGTCGTGGTACTTCCCCGGTCGAGCCGGCCCATTCATGCAACAACAAAAGCTGATGCGTGGCTCTACCACTGTTAAAAGGCGTCGTAAGACATGTCATATACACCCAAAATAAATAATGAGTGTTAGTTGAATTAGTTGTATTAACGTGTAATAACGTAATGTATATGATTTAGACATTAATTACCTTACTGTTTTTTTTCCAATGATTATTTAATTAAAACTTTAATAACATTAATTTAAATTCATTTATTCTCGTTGCTACAAATATTCAAATTTTAATAATTTACTTAATTTTCTCGCAACTACGATTGCGAATAATAAAAAAATTCTTCAATTTGTCCTACACTTGAGTAGATAGGCTATAGTCTAGCTATATAAGCTTCGGCAAATGTGGGTCGAAAATACTCCGATATATAGACCCTTGCCTACCCTAGTGAGGGAAATTACGTGCAGATAAAACTGTTCTCTTATCCTTTTCCGTATCATTTCAATTAAATTTTTACTTTTTATTAAATTTCTTTATTTTTAATATTTCATCGAAATTTTAAATAATGCCCAAATGGGCATCATGATATTGTACTAAACACCTTACGACAATCTTCATATTAGTTAATTGGCTCAGGCGTTACTTTGCGGAAATTCATTGTAAAGTTGTTATTGAAAAAATTACTTCGCAACCCTCCGCATGCAAATATGCCTCAAAACAAGGCATTCTCAAGCTTGAGAATGCCTTGTTTTGAGGCGAAACCTTGCCTTGTTTTGAGGCGGTGGTGGTGGTGGTGTATGTTACCTGGTTTGAGGGTAGTGGTAGTGCATACAGTGGAATTAATGCATGCATCTGTGGGAGGGAGGGTGGTGCTCTTCTTCTCTTCGGACCAGGTAACATATACCTTTTTATATTTGCATGCGGAGGGTTGCGAAGTAATTTTTTCAATAACAATCTTCATATTTACTATTGAATGCAATAAAAACTTTTACTTTGACTTGATCAACCCGATTCTAATAATAAATATGTTAAGGAAATCATACTTCAAATTAATAGATACACTTAATTCATCCATACCTCAGTGAATTTAATTATTTACTACTTTGTTAATTTACTTTAATATAATTACCATACTTTGCTTATCTTAGTTTATACACTATGCTTCTGCCTTATTGTTCAGCTATTTTCACATGAGTAACTTATAAACTTATTAAAACTAACATTCAAATAGTCCTTTTAACTTTGTATTGCGGGTGTTCATGAGCGGCGGTAATCACTTACCATCACGTGAGCCACCTGCTCGTTTGTCTCCCTTTTCCATAAAAAGAAGTCCTTTCACCCTTAATTTTACATTAATTGAAATTAGAAGGATTTGGAAATATTTCATCTGTTTAATAAAGCATTGTGAACAACAATCGTTAATTATTATCGTTCATTATACCTTACTGGCTGTATAATAAAAGGATCTTTGCCCATACTAATCTTAGAATAAAAACAACTACAGTAGCAAAAGCGTATTCGGTTTCAAAATAGGGTTTCTAATTATAGTTTGAAATATGACGATGTTATTGCAAAATTATGTAATTAAAAAAAATATATCGTGATGCTATACGGAACGCTTTAGGAAATATCTTCACACGCACTTGTGCGTTTTGTAATACGCGTATGAACAGTGAGAGTGAGAAGGGATTTCCGAACGGCACTTTTTCAACGGTGGTATTTAGGACAACCAGCGGAGCGAGACACTGACGAAACCAGTCACAATACACTCTAACAACGAATACGAATCGTAATACTTTAATATAAAGTTTTTGAGAACTACACGTGTTTCGGTTTTTATTTCATTACAAACCAATGTGGATAGTCCCCAATGATAGAAGACGGCGAAATTTTTAACGGAAGCACAAACTTCTGACAATCCGATAAGGGTCTATCAAAACTGGTTATGTAATGTAATGGTAACGTAAGCACACATTGATAAATTTTAAAATATTATGAGGATGAGATTGATTGCGAAAAGTTTTATAGGCGCTGTTTATATTTCACGGTATCGTATTGCTTGGACATAAAGACGGCGACGGGCTCACCACCTGTCACGTTGTCCCGAAAATATCTTCGGTGGAAGGTTAGTCGAGGTGACTTAATTGTCTAGACTAGACCTCTGTCTATCTGTATTGGGAGTTGCGTGAAGATATTTATTTAATTTTTTCGTGCTTAAGCTGCTTTACTTTGGGGTCAGAGCAATGTATATGATTTTGTCCACAAAAATAATTGTTATACAATAATTATGTCTGTGTCGGGTGTATCGACCGCTTGTGTTTGTTTTTAGCAAAATTTAGAACAAAAAAGTTTACGGTCGATAAACACAAACAATAAGAGCACAGAATTGTTTTTCATATGTATTTAAAATTAATAAATACAATAAAATTATACGATTATACAGCAGTCCCATCTAAAACTTTTCCAACATTTTCGAGAAGATTAAGAGAAGCGATTCTCACCAATATATGAAATAAATAAATAAATACTTAGATAGTAATAAATAAATACATATATTGAAAGCAACACACATACATTGATGACGACCTCCGTGGACGAGTGGCGTATGTACAGACGGGTCAATGTACAAAAACCACTTTTTCTACATTTTCTCGGATCTGTGTGTTTGTGCTGCCTTCATTGTTTCCGAATCCCATACCTCAAGTGCTTTAGTATCTTATATTGGGAACGGAACAACGTTCTGATGTTGTCCCTATCTATATATATATTTATTTATTTATACATTGATCCCAAAGTAAATAGCTTAAACACTTGTGTCATTGAATCAGAAACAATAAGGTACCACAAATACTCACAACCGAGAAAATATTGAAAAATATGTTTTCTACATTGAATCGACCGGGAATCGAACCCCAGAATCTCAGAGCTGTCGATACCATGATGATCGGTGCTAAACATTATATTGTGTGATGTCAAATCATTTCAAAATGCTGCAGTACTGAAATACTTCAACACTGATTTTCAAATGGAGCCTGATGTCGACTTCAGAGACGATAGTTAAAAAAAAAACGAATAATAATAACTTCAAAATAATCAAAAAGAAATACAAATAAGTAGTAAAAAAAAACAAAAATATAAGTAGTAAAACAATACGATGCGAAGAAAAGAAAAAACAAATCAATTTTTAAACTAATTTTTAAAATAAATAAAATAATAATTAATAAATATCTTAGCGCAATTCCCCCTTCAGGGACAGAGGTCTAGTCTAGACAATTAAGTACCTTCTACCCACCTTCCACCGAACATGTTTTCGGGACAACGTTACAGGAGGCCTTTATGTCCAAGCCAACGATGTAATTCGTACATAAGTTTTTGAAAAACCCATTGGTACGAGCCTGCCACCTGGGGGTCGAACTCGTCTCTTGGCACGTAATTCCGGCCACCCAACCACTCGGCTATCATGACACTTCATTCCGACTTTATAACGAATCATAATTAGATTGTATATCCATTGTTACAAAGTGAAATCTGTATAAATTCCGTGTAAAAAACTTGTGATAATTTTTAATATGTACAAAAAATATTACTCTGCTACTGACCTTAACATTAACGTATTCTTTATAAAACGGACAATAAAACGCAGTAATTACAAATGCTCTATTAAGTGGGTGGATTATTAGCTTATACATTATTTTGTATTCTGATGACCTCCGAAGACGATTAGCGTAAATACCGGTTTTCAAGGTGTCGAGCTATCTCGAGGTCCCGGGTTTGATCCCCGGTCGGGTTAATGTAGAAAAATCACTTTTGCACATTTTCTCGGGTCTGGGTGTTTGTGGTGCCTTCGTTGTTTCCGATTCCCATACAACAAGGGATTTAGCATCTTACATTGGGATCGGAGCAATGTATGTGGTGTCGTACTTATCTATATATGTATATACATATATATATTTATTTTCTCTTTTCTTTTTTAATCGGTAAAGCTAAGTGGCAGTTCCTGCTGCTGAGACATCAACAAAAACGATGGCCACGATAACCGAATGGTTGGGTGATTGGAATTCGATTCAAGGGACCCGAGTCCGATCCTCTGGTGGTAGGCTCGTACCAATGAATTTTCCCAAAATTTATATACATTTAATATCGTTGATTTGGACATAAAGGACCAGTCACGTTATTCCAACCCACCTATCAACACAAATGTGTTGATAGGTCGGTTGAAAGGACTTATTAAAGTGTTGGGAATTCCGAGAGGATATTTTCGTCGAATAGAGTAATAGAGTAGGAATAGAGATAGTTGTCCTGCTAACTGTCGGTAGCCGATAGTAATATCAAGGCTCACATTTAGTCACCTCTTACGTCACTAACGGGAAGAAAGTTTCTGCAGATTCACAGGAAACGATACTAAAAACGTCATAATTATGAAATAATTGTAAAATGATCCCTCGAATACTCTGACGTTTTTTCTATTTATTTGTTATTTATTTACCATTCCTAAAACAGGTGTAGACAGAGGTCTAGTCTAGAAAATTAAGTCCCTTTGACCCACCTTCCACCGAAGATATTTTCAGAACGTCGTGACAGGTGGTGAGCCCGTCGCCGTCTTTATGTCTACACCAAAGATGTAATTCGCACATAAATTTTTGAATAACCCATTGGTATGAGCCTGCCAACTGGGGATCAAACTCTGGTCTCTAGACTCGAAATTCCAACCACCCAACCACAGGGCTATCGTGACTCTTTGTCACACAATGTTAAAAACAAAGAAACGAAAAAGTAAAAAGGCACAGTTTGTTTCAAATCAAAATTTCTTCCAGCTGGCCTGTTTATTTGAAAACTTATTATAGGCGCAAACTCAGTATGCACCAAGAACGATATATTATGTTATATTTATTATTATTTTATTTTCATTTATTAAAAAAAAGGAATCTAAACATAGGTACTGTAGCACATAAACATTTATTTATTTTAAATTACTTGCAATTTTTATGGGTTTTACCTTCATTTATTTTCTCGTTGCTTTGTTGTGTTGGAAGGCTAAAACATACATTAAATTATATAAAATATATACTGCAGTTATAATTTAATGATTTTTTTTTAAATAAAACGCATAAGCTTACAGTTTTAACGTTTTTGTTTAATTTATGCTATTACTAGCTATTGCCAGCGGCTGCGCACGCGTAATTTGATAATAAGGCTACAGAATACTAAAATAATTCCAATAGCTCATTGAGAGAAAAACCAAACAAAATTTTTACCAATTATAACAAAACCTGTATCAAAAATTTTCCGTTACTCTTAAATGCACAAAATACTCAAAATAGCTCTCAGAGGGCATGAACGATTCCGAATTACATGAAACTTATTGTATATCAAGTCAAGAGGAATTGTCTCAATCAAAAATCCAGTTTAGTTTTTCGATTTCCAGACAGCTGAAATGTCTTCTATTTTGCAAAGATCTCAAAAATAAAGCACGGGCTATTTCACACGCAGCTACTGATGATGGATATAGATGTGGTTACATACTGTGGAGGAAAACTGACATTCTTCGTTGCAATCCCTATTGTTTGTCTAGGCACGATGAATCGCTAGTTGGTCCATCAAGAATTTCATGAGCATCTTACATTTGTTCCCTATGAATAAATGCGCATTCGCTCAAACTGTTTCCCGTGGGCCATTATTCCACAACCGACATGTCAATTCCTTTCGAAGATGAATATTAAATTTTTATGAAATCCAGCTTTAATGTTAGAAAATCATAAAGGAATGTACATTCTTATTTCGATAAATAATTGATTTGATTTGATTCTGATGTATAAGCTATAAAACCTTAGAGCTTTGTAGGTTTTGCGTGTAAGGGTAACGAACATCCATCCATCCTTACAAAATATCATATTTATAATAGTAATAAGAATTAATATTTTTACATGGACAACCGACTTATGTGCGGCGTGTTGTAATTTTTTTTACTAGTTTCTGTTCTCAAGTTTTTCTTCTTCTTCTTCTGTACAGCCTCTGAACATAGGCCTCCCCTAAAATTTTCCACAGTAAACGGTCCTCAGCCACCTGCATCCATCGACTTCCCGCAACCTTGCAAAACAAGTCGTCGCGCCATCTCGTGGAGAGTCGTCCCACACTGCGTTTGCCTGTACGAGGCTGCCACTCGAGTTAGTCCCGTATTATTAAAAAAATTTCGTAGGGTCTTTTCATGTCTCGCAGTAATATGTAATGGGGTATCCATTTAGATACCCAACACATACCAAAATTGGTTAAGAGAAATTCGCTTACTATCTCAACCGTACGTTCCCCAATAATCGATTTGTTTATCAAATTACCTCGTAGAGAACTTTCCAGACACGAGCATTGACGCTTTGTTGGAGTGGTTAACAGGAAAATCTTTATGATTACTATGTTAATTTTGGTTGATGTTCATGTATTCTAAGAAAAACTAAGTAGGTATAGATGTAATTGATTCTGTCAGTATTCTTATATAAAAAAAAAAAGACTACATAAGGATGTGTGGATGTATGTCGTCACCATTTATTAACTAAAACATGGGAAATCCTACTTTGGAACACGATGAGAATGTTCCTATTTTATCATTTTGCAAAACTGCAATAGTCAGTAGGGATAGTAATCAAACAGTGTTTGAGCCAAATGATACAAATTTCTTTTCTTAATATTTATTTGATATAAATAAATAAATATGCAAAAATTGTGTGGTACGGTGTAAGAATATTGCCACTCCTTTTCTTCCGTGGATGTCGTAAGACTCGACTAAGGGAAACAGCCTTGAATATTGTTATAGCAACCGATAGATGGCGGTATAACCATCTTTGAAATATAAATAATCAGACCGAAGATGGGCAGCAGCGTCTGAGGTGCGAGTGGTCTGGTACTGCGATCTCCAATCCGCCTGCCAAGCGTGGTGATTGTGGAAAATGGGAGAAGTATATGTCCTGCAGTGGACTTTAGCTGGCCGTTATGTATGTATGTGTGTAAATAAATATATACCTTTATAGATAAGGACACTATCACACTTTATAATAATTAAGAATCTAACTTTACTTTAACTCGTTTACTTAATAATTAAGAATTAAGTAAATATAGATAGTATACTTCGCTAAGATATGGAAGAGCGATGTCTCCTGGCATAGGCATTTTTGCTTAAAAGGAGACACTAGATAATTGCATCCACCTGTATTCTCTGTGTTTACGTAAATAAATATATTTTAAATTTTTTGTTCAGATCCCAAAGTAAGAAGCTTAAGCATTACCACCCAACCACTTGGCAATCATGGCTTGTTTAATGTATTAATAATCAATATTTGCAATATTGTTGTGATATTCTTATTACTTTGCTATCACAACAGTTACAAATTCTTCTTTTATATTAACGGTTATAAGTTTTTTGAGCTTGTGATTGCGATTTTTATAGCCATGTCGGTAATCTTAGTTCTAATGCGGATGCCTTTATTGCGGTTTATGAATGCTAACAAAAAAAATAAAACAAATACTTAATTGTGAATTCCGTAAAATTATGTATAGTATTAATTTATATAATATTTAAATAAAATAACTATGTATTATAATATGATAGTAGTAAAATACGCGGTATTACTTATAGCGTAATTTCAATGTATTACTTAATTATATTGTAAGTTTAAACGAGTTATTCCATTACTTCAAACAGGAAAAATATTTAAACACAGCTTTTATCTATCCTTAAGCAAAGATTGTTTACTTTTATATTGATACACGTCACACGTAGGCTATGTATGTACATGTATGTATGAAGATTTAGATGTACAAAATAAAAGTGCATCTGTTATTTACGTCCCACATTAAAAAAAACTAATTTCACAAAGAAACAACACAAAACTACAAAAAAAGAATTAAACAAATTACACAAAGAAAAAAGAGCATTACGAATACTACTATGGTTTATCTCTAATGCTTATGTCGTGGGTATATTTAAAAATAAATACTTGATTCGATTATTCAGTAGTCTCATAACTCTTTTAGATATTCAAATCTATTTACTAGAGTTATTCCGGAGAAACCCTCGAAGAAATTGTACGGTTATTATATATATATATATATATATATATATATATATATATATATATATATATATATATATATATATATATATATATATATATATATATATATATATATATATATATATATATATATATATATATATATATATATATATATATATTGTTTACACTGAATATTATCTTTTTGTCTGTGTCTCATCTCTTTACGCCGTTGCTTGCCTGGAAGAGATCTCTATGTAGCGAAAGGCCGCCAAATTGTAAAATCTACTTACTTCAATGTTTAATTGTTTAACATATATTTTTATTAAATATATATTTTTTATTGTCACGTCACCAGATAGCCGAGTGCCGAGTACGATAGCCGAGTGGTTGGGAGGTCGGAATTTCGAGTCAAGAGACCCGAGTTCGATCCTCATGTAGCCGTACCAATGGGGTTTTCTAAAAATCTATGTACAAATTATATCGTTGGCTTGGACATAAAGACGGCGACGGGCTCACCACCTGTCACGTTGTCCCGAAAGCACTTAAATGTCTAGACTAGACCTCGTGAAGATATTTAATTTACATATTTTATTTATATATATGTCGTATGGTCGTAGCCGCTGGTGACAAGAGAGCTGGCATTTTTCTCGCTCAACGGTTGTCATTCAACATGAAAATGCAGCCAGGGTTTTTGGTACCATATCACGAGGAATAGGCTGTACGATTACTGTAGTTTTTAGTTAATAATTATTGTAAATCTAAACATAATTTAGTTACTGTAAATAAATTAAGGAAAAAATAATAATTGTTTACATAGATTATAAATAATAATATTTAAATTAAGTTACTTCTACGCTCTTCCTAGTATTGCGTATAGTATAGCACTAGCGAAGTATTCAGATAGACTACTAAGTTATATTCTAAAAATAATATATTTTGAAGCATTAGTTGCCGGACCTTATTCTGTAACATATGGTGATCTATTATTACTACTGACACTTTTATTTTATATATGCATACACAACTACCTGCATAAATCCACTAATGAACATAAGCTTCTCCCGTTATACGGTTTACTATAATCGTCATGCATCGCAAGCAGATTGGAAACAACAGCCATTTTGAATCTTTTATGTGAGGGCAATATTTTCGAGGTTTTTCCCCTAGTCGCCTTTAGCGAAATATAACATGCGAGGTGAAAAAATAAATAAAATATGCATATACTTTAATAACAACTATTTTTATTACCGTTTATACAAAACCGACAGTTTATACAATATAACATAATTTCTAATGCTAATTTTTTTAAAAACTCCAAGGTTCTACACGTCGGTTTCCATTATATATATATAGCTCTGAGGTCCCGGGTTCGATTCCCGATTGGAGCATTGCAGGATGCACTTGTATTAGTGCTTATTTCGTTGTTTCTGATTCCATCACACAATTGCCGAAGCACCTTACTTTGGGATCAGAACAATGTATGTGATGTTTTACCTGTCTATGTGTTGTTGAATGCATGTCATTGCACACACAGTGATACATGTTTCCTTTGTTTTTTATTTTATATATGCATACACAACTACCTGCATAAATCCACTAATGAACATAAGCTTCTCCCGTTATACGGTTTACTATAATCGTCATGCATCGCAAGCAGATTGGAAACAACAGCCATTTTGAATCTTTTATGTGAGGGCAATATTTTCGAGGTTTTTCCCCTAGTCGCCTTTAGCGAAATATAACATGCGAGGTGAAAAAATAAATAAAATATGCATATACTTTAATAACAACGTTTATACAAAACCGACAGTTTATACAATATAACATAATTTCTAATGCTAATTTTTTTAAAAACTCCAAGGTTCTACACGTCGGTTTCCATTATATATATATAGCTCTGAGGTCCCGGGTTCGATTCCCGATTGGAGCATTGCAGGATGCACTTGTATTAGTGCTTATTTCGTTGTTTCTGATTCCATCACACAATTGCCGAAGCACCTAACTTTGGGATCAGAACAAAGTATGTGATGTTTTACCTGTCTATGTGTTGTTGAATGCATGTCATTGCACACACAGTGATACATGTTTCCTTTGTTTTTTTTTATTGTCAGAACAATTTTTATAGTCAGAACCGTATAACCTGGCTCCCACGACACAGACCTTGCTTGCCTGGTGTGGGAATCGTCGCAATTTGCTAAATCTGTTAACAGGCTCAACTGTTTATTGAATAAAATTAATTATAATAATAAATTAATGTGCTCAGTCAAATATGCAAATAAAATTTCGAAAATCAAACATTTAAAAATATACATAAAAAAACGATAAGTATATCTTTTTTATGTATATTTTATGTTTATTTGTAACGATAACGAAAAGTCACGAAAGCCGAGTGGTTGGGAGGTCGGAATTTCGAGTCAATAGACCCGAGTTCTATCCCCAGTTGGTAGGCTCGTACCAATGGGGTTTTCTAAAAATCTATGTACAAATTATATCGTTGGCTTGGACATAAAGACGGCGACGGGCTCACCACCTGTCACGTTGTCCCGAAGGCACTTAAATGTCTAGACTAGACCTCGTGAAGATATTTAATTTACATATTTTATTTTATATATATGTCGTATGGTCGTAGCCGCTGGTGACAAGAGAGCTGGCATTTTCTCGCTCAACGGTTGTCATTCAACATGAAAATGCAGCCAGGGTTTTTGGTACCATATCACGAGGAATAGGCTGTACGATTACTGTAGTTTTTAGTTAATAATTATTGTAAATCTAAACATAATTTAGTTACTGTAAATAAATTAAGGAAAAAATAATAATTGTTTACATAGATTATAAATAATAATATTTAAATTAAGTTACTTCTACGCTCTTCCTAGTATTGCGTATAGTATAGCACTAGCGAAGTATTCAGATAGACTACTAAGTTATATTCTAAAAATAATATATTTTGAAGCATTAGTTGCCGGACCTTATTCTGTAACATATGGTGATCTATTATTACTACTGACACTTTTATTTTATATATGCATACACAACTACCTGCATAAATCCACTAATGAACATAAGCTTCTCCCGTTATACGGTTTACTATAATCGTCATGCATCGCAAGCAGATTGGAAACAACAGCCATTTTGAATCTTTTATGTGAGGGCAATATTTTCAAGGTTTTTCCCCTAGTCGCCTTTAGCGAAATATAACATGCGAGGTGAAAAAATAAATAAAATATGCATATACTTTAATAACAACTATTTTTATTACCGTTTATACAAAACCGACAGTTTATACAATATAACATAATTTCTAATGCTCATTTTTTTTAAAAACTCCAAGGTTCTACAAGTCGGTTTCCATTATATCGCCAGCTCTGAGGTCCCGGGTTCGATTCCCGATTGGAGCATTGCAGGATGCACTTGTATTAGTGCTTATTTCGTTGTTTCTGATTCCATCACACAATTGCCGAAGCACCTTACTTTGGGATCAGAACAATGTATGTGATGTTTTACCTGTCTATGTGTTGTTGAATGCATGTCATTGCACACACAGTGATACATGTTTCCTTTGTTTTTTTTTTATTGTCAGAACAATTTTTATAGTCAGAACCGTATAACCTGGCTCCCACGACACAGACCTTGCTTGCCTGGTGTGGGAATCGTCGCAATTTGCTAAATCTGTTAACAGGCTCAACTGTTTATTGAATAAAATTAATTATAATAATAAATTAATGTGCACAGTCAAATATGCAAATAAAATTTCGAAAATCAAACATTTAAAAATATACATAAAAAAACGATAAGTATATCTTTTTATGTATATTTTATGTTTATTTGTAACGATAACGAAAAGTCACGAAAGCCGAGTGGTTGGGAGGTCGGAATTTCGAGTCAATAGACAGGAGTTCTATCCCCAGTTGGTAGGCTCGTACCAATGGGTTTTTCAAAAACTTATGTACGATTATCGTTGGCTTGGATATAAACACGGCGACGGGCTCACCACCTGTCACGTTGTCCCGAAAATATCTTCAGTGAAAGGTTGGTCGAAGGGACTTAATTGTCTAGACTCGATCTCTGTCTACTCCTGTATTGGGAATTGCGTGAAGATATTTTTTTACTTAAAAAAATGGCGTCATGACGTTTTTTTTTATAAAATTGTTTATAATACGCGGACGCTACCGAGGGCTGAAGCGAGTAAAATATAATGAGAAAACCTTACCTCAATATATAAGATTTTACTCAAAATGCCGAGAAGCTGCTGCTCATTTGAGCACTTTGAGGATTAATATCTACACCTAGTTTCCTTCGTACACCACAAGAGTTCACAAAACGAGCTCTATATCTCAATGCCATCCAAAGACGTAAAGAGAGCAATAAGAAAAGCAAGAGACGTAAAGATTTGGTAATTAAATTAAATAAATAATCAATTAATTATTTCGTAATATTTTGAGGGGAGGGTCGGAGAGTACCCGGATACCAAGACGCGCCCAGAAATTGATGAATTTGAAAGGAGCGAAAGAGGTATGAAAAGATTGTGACACAGCGATCGGTTTTCTCTGGGTACCGCATTTGGGACGGTGCGTGAAGATGGTAAGAAATCGCGTTAAAGCATAATTTGAGAAAGCTAGATTTTTTCTAATGGTAGTAGCAATCTAAGTACAATAGCTTTAGATATAATAAAATAATCAAATCAGTTGAATTTTACACGTCGACGGAATCACAATCAAAAACTTGAAAGAGCTTAGTAAAAATGGCGTTTAATCATAAACTTAATCGCATAAAATTAATTTACCTTCTAGATGAAATATGTAATTAGATATGTATATAATTTTCATAAATTCTTATAAATACATATATTTCATTATCATATTTTTCGAATTAATTTCTAGCTATCATAATAATGAAAATAATTATTAGACAATAAGTTTAAAAGTAAATGTTAAAGAAGAGATCTAAGAACATATTAAAATTTACTACAATTATACCAAAAATTTATTATACGATTTTCCCCCTCGTGTTTTCCACCCTTTGCTTTCAAAATGGCGTCCTAACGTAGTGACAGTATTCAGAGCTGTACATCAAAAAGCTTAGTACTTCAAGCGCTTGCGTAGTAAAAGCACGCTATGATTACGTAAAATAAAATCATGAGTATTTCTTAGAATAATTACGTAAAAAATGTGATAAAACATTCATATAATTAAAAATGTCTTCCATTTTAGTGTTATTGAACCACAAAAAGCTTTTTGTGAAGCAGGTATGTTATCAAACATAGAATATATTCCGATTTGTAATTTTTTGTAATATTTTTCGAATTTAGAATTACGTTGACAATGATGTAATTTTACTGCCTATTTTATACTGTCCTCAATTTGTGCATTGATTACGGTACAATATACAAATATTAATAAATAAATAGAATGTATTTACTCTATTTACACTATATTTACAGGGTTTTAAACACTAAATTATAATATAGCAATAATATAATAGTAGTAACTTAATCATAGTATAATTCATTCGCTTTAAAATTAAATTATTAAATTATTTATTCACGCATTTTCCATATCCTGAGGTAGACAGCAGTCTATAATTTAATTAAGACCTTTTGACCCATTTTCAATTGCTCTTAACAATTAGCATCTGAGCCAAAAGTACATAAAACTTAAATCGATATATACTTACAAAAATAAATATTTATAAACATACAAAAATCTATTATTCGAGTACAAATATTTATATTCATCATTAAAAAGTTTGCCCCTAGCGAGATTCGAACCCACCACCCTACTGCGTGTGGGCAAGATTATAATAATAATAATAATAAATATCTTCACGCAATTCCCAATACAGGGGTGGACAGAGGTCAAGTTGTACCTCTTTTATACTAAATCGGTAGCAGCTATCCGGTAAAGAAAATAATTGACGATTTATATATAACGTTCAGCCTTTTCACGCATTTAAACAGAGATAAGTATATATAATTAACTACTTCCACGCTTACGAAGTGGAGGGAAACCTGGTTCTACATAAACTGTTTCGACGGGTCAAGTAGGTCAAAGATTAAAGCCATAGAAACTTACACTACTTAAAAATTTAACGTTTTTCTAATAAAATAACCTTTTCTTGCTTCCAGCAGTATATTTAATTTTTTACTATGGTATCTTGTCTGTTTTTTGATGCTTAGTGTTTCTATATAATGTAAAAGATAATATCCCACTATCTGTTTTTCAATTTCCCAATAGTGGGGTACAGAGTCCTCTCAACCGACCTTCCACCGAAGACATTTTTGAAACAACGTGACAGGTGGTTAGCCCGTCGTCGTCTAGTCCAAACCAAAAGTATAAAGCGTACATAAACACATTGGTACACAAGCCTTGGGGATTGAACTCGGGTCGACCCGAGATTAATCCCCAAGGCTTGTGTACCAATCTTCACTCAATTGTAAGTACTATAGTGGCAATAGCCTAATGGTTTAGGGTGCGGACTGCGAAACATGACGTCGCAGGTACAGGCCCCACCATTCGACTATTGACGTAAACCAAGCTTAATTGCAGCTTAATTGGAGTGGTTAACAGGAATACTAGTAATGTTATTCGGCATTGCTAGTATTCTTTTAAAAAAAATTGTGTACAAATCTTCATTCAAAATCCGATCACCCAACCACTCGGCTCGTGACTATTGCCACAAGTAGTATCATTATAATGTTACTAGTTCGTACTTCAGTAACTAGCGTTTATAATCACTGATTACTTCGTAATTATTTATTGAAGAATCTCGCATGATTGCAAAATAGATTAACGATTTCCCCATAAAAATATGTCAACACAAAACTCGTTATGTCTGATTGCATAAATTCGTTTCCTTAATATCTTTATTAAATATTAAAGATATGAAGGAAACTAACTGTTATTACAGAATCAAAGATATTCACGCAATTCCCAATACAGGGGTAGACGGAGGTCTAGACAATAAAGTCCTTTCGAGCCACCTTCTACCGAAGACGTTTTCTGGGACAACGTGACAGGTGGTGAGTACGTCGCCGTCGTAGTATAACACCAACGATATAAATCGTACGTAAGTTTAAAAAAACCATTGCCGTGGAGATCGAACTTAGGTGTTTTGACTCGAGTTCCGATCCCCCAAACCCTCGGCTATCGTGACTATATCATCCTGATTATTATCATCATTAAAAATGTACAATTTTCACTATAATTAATAGCCATCCACATATTATATATAATGTTATACTGGATAATATTTCTTACATTATGCTAGACTATATAAATTCGCGATGAAAACGTCACAAAGAGTTAATGACATTCTTTCTCTTTTTTCAGGTGATTCGAAAAAGCTTTCCAGCGATGCGGGCGAACCTCTTATGATAGTGCGGAAGAACACTTGACCGGACCCGGCTGAAATGGCGCTGTCCAATAACTCCTTTGCAAAAACCTATAATCGGTTGTTTGTAGAACTAGCCGGTAAGTTTTATGGATATATTAAGCTAACATAAATTGTAATTTAAAAATATCTGCCATCTAGCATTAGTAATAACTGCTGAATTACGACTTGAAAGATAAATTTACTTGCTTTGGGGTCTGATATTACTCGTGAGGGATGGTAATGCATCTATCATCTTCATCGACTAAATTTGTTTGCAGATGATGGAAGTAAACGTATATTTGTTGCGAAGAAACATACTTTATGAATCTAGAATGTAACAAGTCGAGAATTCGGTTTCTGAAGAGCAAAAATGTATTTCTTATATTTCACACTTGATCTCATAGTAATCCACGCTATTTTGCGTACAAACATCTAAAAATATCTGAACTACCAAAGTTTTAATTCTTAACCTTTGTTCCATAGGTTATGTTAAAGTTAATTCATTTTTTTAAATTGTACTTCGTAAATGAATATTTTACCTTATGTTATAATTGTCCTGTTATTAAATTTGATGGATTCCTTATCAAATCCAATTGAGTTGTGTATAGTAAGTTACTTTTTAATAAAAATAATTGTAATAAAACAAATAAATTAAACGGCAAACTCTGAACTTTAAACATTATATTCGTAAAAGTTGTTAATAAAACGAAAACGGTTTTCGTCAACCGTACTTCAAGTTTCAGTCATTAATTAAGTTAAGATAAAATCTCTCAAAACTGCAACTTACTGTTAACGACATGTAATTTAACATTTTATGGTTATCTTATCTTTTTAAATAACTTCATCTTTACGAAACTATCGGTTTCCTTTATAAGATTAACGACAATATAATATCAAAAATTGTATTCCATTATAATCTATATTTTAAGACACAGACATCTTGATAGACTTTTTCATTACTACTTACTTTATATATAAAGCTTTTAATAATTGGTATTTAAACTTTTTACCGTCAATTTGAGTGAGGATTTTTAGTTATTCCGATAGGAATCTTAATGAAAAAAATCTTAACGCCATTTCTAATAAAGGGGTATACAGAGGTCTAGACAATTAAGTCGTTTCGGCCTACCTTCTACCGAAGATATTTTTGGGACAAAGCGACTAGTGGTGAGCACCTCGCCGTCTCTCGTCTTATACACGCAGGTATTTGAATACTCCTGGGCTATCTTAGATTGAAGAATTCGCTAACAAGCAAATTTTCACAAATGTAATCCTTCGTCGTTCTCTCCTATATTTCACTTTTGGGCCTTTTTTCCCCAGTCGCTAGACGCTAGTTGAACATAAATATCATATTATAAATTAGTTTAACATGACTTTACATTTTATATGCCGGTATGCATTTCTAACTGAGATATTTCTGAAGCCGTATCCTAAGACAGATGTCTTAAGAATTTAGGCATCGGTTAAAATCTGAAATAAATAAGCACCTTGATCTTCGACGAGTTTCAGTTGCGATTTAGTCACGATAGCCGAGTGTTTGGGTGATCGGGATTAGAGTCAAAAGATCCTAGTTCAATCCCCAAGGCTCGTACTAATGGGTTCTTTCAAAAACATATGTACCATTTATAACGCTTGGATATAAAGACGGCTACGGGCTCATCATCTGTCACGTTATCCCAAAAAATGTAATCGCTGGAAGGTATGTCGAAAGGACTTAATTGTCTAGTCTGTCTGTCTAATCTGTCTACTCCTGTACTCGAAATAGCGTGAAGATCCTTCGACTATTTATTTGTATTATTAATGCCTAAGTAACCGTGTGATCATTACTTTCCAGATCCCAGAACGAACGATTGGTTCCTCATCACGAGTCCAGTCCCGGGTTTGACGATTCTTGGACTTTATTTATACTTCACATTGAAATGGGGACCCCGGTATATGGCGGACAAGAAGCCGTTCCAATTACAAAAGACTTTAGTAGTGTACAATTTCATACAGGTTTTAGTGAGCTGTTGGATATTTTATGAGGTTTGTTTTATAAATAATATATTTCCAAAAAAAAAAATTTTTTTGTCAATATTTTATACCTTTTATTCCCCTTATTTTTATTGATCTTTGAAGTAATCTAACATTCGCCTTTATTTTAGTATTATTATTCGCCTTTATTTACGTTAAGTAAATGGTTAATTTTGAACATTTGTTGTACTATTAATGTACTCCCATGATGCACTATAAGGGTTTGCATAAATGTAGAATTTGGTGGTATGATATATAATTGAATATTAGAAAATTATTTATTATTATTATTGTTTGTTATAAATCTTTGAAAATATAATTAGCTACCGACAGATGGTGGATGATATTATGCTATATTGCATTGGGCTTCACGTTTAAAAAGAAAATAAATATCACTTAAAAGCATAGAAAATATCTCGCTGTGAGTCCCAATGGGGTATCATATGATAGTATTATGTATTTTATTAGCATCATTAGATTTTGTTATCATTTTGCGGTAAAAGGTTTTTTTTTTCATTTTTATAAAGAATACTAGCAATGTCAAATAAATTTACTTGTATTCCTGTTAACCGCCCCAAATAAGCTGCAATGCTTGTGCCTGCAGTTGGTTTACGATAATAGTCAAATGGCGGTCCCGAACCTACGACTTAATGTTTCGCAGTCCACACCTTAAACCATTAGGCTATTGCCGTTTAAGGTATACCTGGCATTTTTATTATTTTTCTGATTTTTTTTTCGTGATATTAATATTTTATTTAGTGTGATCTAAGTGTACAGAATAATTTGCTAAGTGTTTTTAAACTAAGAGTATTTAAAGTTAATTCTAAATCTAAGCAAAATCTAAATCTAATCTTAAAAATTAAAGGAAAAAGTATTAGTCGTGTTAAGTTATGAAACACTTGCTTATTATCCTCAAACACGTAATATATTTATAATAAACCCACTACTACAAATCATGGCACTAAAGTCACGTGGAATCCCACGCTTTCACATTTTTTGTGATCAAAGCACAAGCCAAGCAATATCTCGTTGGTCCGTTTACTTTCGCTTTTTCATACTGTTACCTATAAGCGATGGCGTGCGGTATTGGCGACGATTTGGGTTGGAGAAGATTGGAAGGAATCCCTTTATTCCCGGGGGTATTGCAGAAACACCCATTGTTGCGAGTCTTGGGGATCAAACTCGGGTCTCTTGACTCCAGTTCCGATCACCCAACCACTATCGGCTATCGTGACTTTTTAATTTAATTTTAATTTTTATACAATAAATAGCAACATCTTCACACACGATAATTAAATTATTTCTATTTTCAGGGCCTCGACGCAGGATGGTTAAAGACTTATAGTTGGAAATGTCAACCAGTAGATTTCTCAACAAGTCCAGAGGCTATGAGAGTATGTGTCTAATTATCATAACTGTCTTATACTTAACTTCCTTAAATTTCGTGCCTGCTTGTTCATTGCTAAAAATGTGGTGTTTAAATGCAGATAAGAAGTCTGTTTGGACGTTTGTTACAGTGTTTTACAAAGGGTCACCCTGATTGAAATAAATCACATTTCTTATTTTTGATTAAAAGCGAAATAATCACATTAGATACATGGCATGAAACATTTTAATTGACCTCAGTAATTCCCTCACTAGCTAAAGTAACGACTGCAAAATATTAACGAGGAATCGATAGATACAGGTAGCGCAGGAATATGTCATGTTGTAATTTTTGTTGGAGGCCAACTTTGCGCCGTCGATATTTGATAGGTTGTAAAGATGAGGCAGAGGAATATATAACTACGAGTAAAATAGCAATTGAGTAGGGCTTGTCGCTTACACTTCATATCTCGCAGTTTGAAGATATTTTTGGGACATCTTACCAGGTGGTGAGTCCGTCGCCGTTTCAATTTTCAAGCCAACGATATAATTTGTACATAAGTTTTGAAAAAAAAAGCATTAGTATGAGCCTGCCACCTAGGGATCGAACTCGGGTCTCTTGACTCGAATTCCGACCACCCTACCACTCCCGACCAGCGGCTTTCGTGACTTCTAGAAAATAATATTAATATTAAATAGTAAATACTTATACGTATATAGTGACAACATCGTATACATTGATTTGATTCCAAAGTAAGTAGCTGAAGTGCTTTTATTATAGAATTGGAAACAAAAAAGGTACTACAAATATCCAGATCCGAGAAAATGTAGAAAAAGTTCTTCTTCTTCATTGACCCCACCGGGCCCCCAGAGCTGGCAACATCATAAAAATGGGCGTGTAGGTTACTCGTCCACGAAGGTTAACTAATCCTCGCTCATCTTTGAGCTTCCCTATCGATATTCAAAAAAGTCACGGTAGCCGAGTGGATGATTGATCGGAATTCGAGCCAAGACCCGAATTCGACCTATGAAAAAAAAACCTATGTACGATTTATGTCGTTGGCTTGGACATTAAGCCACACAACGTGACAGGCACACCGCCTGTCACGTTGTCCTAGAAAATATCTGCGATGGAACGTGTGTGGAAAGTACTTAATTGTCTCTCTTAAATGACCTCTGTCGACCCCTATATTGAAAATGGCGTGAAGATATTTTTTGAAGACATTCATCAACTTTCTTTTGTAAAATATAATTCCTTTTCTCTATTACAGGTAGCACGTGGAGTCTACACATATTTCCTTGCGAAAATATCCGAACTCCTCGATACAGTGTTTTTTGTTATCAGAAAAAAGAATAGACAAATCACATTCCTACACATGTACCACCATACGGTCATGCCAATGATCTCATGGGGAGCCACTAAATATTATCCGGGTGGACATGGTACATTGATAGGGGTTATAAACTCCTTCGTTCATATAATCATGTACACATATTATATGCTTGCTGCAATGGGGCCACAGTATCAGAGATTCTTGTTTTGGAAGCGATACATTACCACTTTGCAAATGGTAAGAAATATTTATTTCTATGCGAATTAAAAGAACTTTTCTAAGCAAAACGAAGTACAGCATCCAATAGAGTTTGTGCGACTTAGAAACTTTTATTCGGCTAACTGATAGAGTGGCATTAATTTCACCGCGCAGTTCACTGATGAAGGAAGCATATTACATAATCAATAATAGTGGTTGGGTGATTCATCAAGAGACCCGAGTTCGATCCACAAGTGGCCGCACCAATTGGTTTTCTAAAAACCTATGTACGATTTATGTCGTTGGCTTGGACATTAAGCCACACAACGTGACAGGCACACCGCCTGTCACGTTGTCCTAGAAAATATCTTCGATGGAACGTGTGTGGAAAGTACTTAATTGTCTCTCTTAAATGACCTCTGTCGACTCCTATATTGAAAATGGCGTGAAGATATTTTTTGAAGACATTCATCAACTTTCTTTTGTAAAATATAATTCCTTTTCTCTATTACAGGTAGCACGTGGAGTCTACACATATTTCCTTGCGAAAATATCCGAACTCCTCGATACAGTGTTTTTTGTTATCAGAAAAAAGAATAGACAAATCACATTCCTACACATGTACCACCATACGGTCATGCCAATGATCTCATGGGGAGCCACTAAATATTATCCGGGTGGACATGGTACATTGATAGGGGTTATAAACTCCTTCGTTCATATAATCATGTACACATATTATATGCTTGCTGCAATGGGGCCACAGTATCAGAGATTCTTGTTTTGGAAGCGATACATTACCACTTTGCAAATGGTAAGAAATATTTATTTCTATGCGAATTAAAAGAACTTTTCTAAGCAAAACGAAGTACAGCATCCAATAGAGTTTGTGCGACTTAGAAACTTTTATTCGGCTAACTGATAGAGTGGCATTAATTTCACCGCGCAGTTCACTGATGAAGGAAGCATATTACATAATCAATAATAGTGGTTGGGTGATTCATCAAGAGACCCGAGTTCGATCCACAAGTGGCCGCACCAATTGGTTTTTCTAAAAAACCTATGTACAAATTATATCGTTGGCTAGGACATAAAGACCGTGACGGGCTCACCACCACGTTGTCCCGAAAATATCTTCGGTGGAAGGTGGGTCGAAGGGACTTTATTGGGAATTGCGTGAAGATATTTTATTTTATTTATAATTTTTTAATAATATTTGCAAATAAGTTTAATCTAGTCTAAATAAGTCACTACATTCACTATATTATGTTACGACATAATAATATACTTTCTTTTCCGTGGGTATCGGAGGTCAAAGTTTCCAACTTTGAAAATACAATATTCTGTTTGTCAATTGTTGAAAAGCCACCTCTCGGGTGCCAATTGTGTTTACTATCTCTAAATATTAAAATACCTAAATTCTCCGCACCCGAGATGAACAGCGGCCATAATACATAACATCTGACACTCTGTATGCCATTCCGCTTGTCATGTATGGTGATTATGGCAACTGGCTAAGGAAAGAGGCTTATGGCCTGCAGTGGAAGTTTACCATTGTGCATGTATGTTAAACAAATCCGAATTAAATATTTGTTTTATCTAATACTGTGATTCAATCAAGATTTATATTTTCAGCTCCAGTTCTGCATAGCTTTCATCCACTCGTCACAACTTCTGTTCTATGACTGCGGATATCCACGTTGGACTGTCGTTTTCACCCTTCCGAATTCGATTTTCTTCTATTATCTATTCTACGACTTCTACTACAAAGCTTATGGTAAACCTGGTGACAAGAAATCTATGAAAACCGATTACAAGAACGGTGGATATGTACAGGAGTATTCTTCAAAAAATGGTAGAGCAAATGGCCATATCACTGATAAGCATTATGGAGAATTCGAGAAAAATGGTTCTGTCAAATGCAAAGAAAAAAAGGATGATTAGTCATAAATGAATTGTAGAATTGTAAATAGTAAACAAGCACAAGTTTGTAAATAGAACGCTTTTGTGAATTAAGTACTTTTTAAATTCCGAAATAAGATTTTCAAAAATCCCATGATTACATAAGGGACTTCTTGACAGCAACTCGATACGAATGCGTTTATGAATAATAATTAAAATCCAAAACAATAGTTTCGATACGAATTTATGTTCGCTAAATTATGTAAATACGTAAATATTGTAGGAGGTGTTTGTTATGAAGAATATGTACGCTGTTATAAAAGAAATAACAACTATGTACAATAATGTGTTGAATACAATAATTAATTCAATTTACTGTAATTAATATTTTCGAAAGCTATTAAATAATTGATTTCTATAGTTAATAATTTAATAGTGGGTAATAATTAACAAACCATATGGAAGTCTTACCTGTTTTTTTGGATTACGTGAATTCTCTATTCAGTAACTAACCCATATATATTTAGCCATATAACGTCATATGAGAGGTACCTTTTATCTTTCTTAGTACTTTGAAACTTACTTCAATGTCACTCTTTCAAATTGAAAATCTTTGAAATTGAGACCGGAGATAAGCTTATCTTCTATTAATATTTAATGGTCTAGTAAAACTTAACCTTTCTTAACTTTATTCTATGTCTTATTATATAGTTTATGTTTTTTAGAGACAACCAAATATAGAAGGGAAGAAAATTCAAATTACAAAGTGTAATTAACTGTGAAATTCATAATATAAGAAGATCATAAATGTCAATTATGTATTAAGGCTAAGTATTGAATATGAAATGTCTTCCAGTTCTTCTTCATATAAACTAACGTGACTCAGCATTAATAACAAACAAAAACGTGTGGTGTCGAGGGACACGAGATAGGAACTAAGTTCCTTATAATAAAATATTAACTTTAAGTTATATTCGAGGTATAAAGAAAATATTTATTCGGGTATACATTTTTATTATGATTTTTTATTGTTGAAAATTAAAAAAAAACTACTTTACAAAGTTATCATCTTTATTTTATTTACAATGATTTATAAATAATAAACGTCACGTAGACTATACGTTAGACACTGTATAGCCATTATACAAGGAATGTATATAAATAATAAAAATCTTACGTTACGGACGTTTTTTCCTCGGTTAGGGTACCCCTCCGCGTCGTCCCATAAGGAACTTCGTTCCAACATACAAAAGTAAATTACTAAGATAAATTACGTTGAAAATATTAGTTTCCTAATATAAATTGTCCCTTGAGTAGTGGAAAATGAAGAGAATATAATGTTGTCTTTCAATACACCCATCTGTTACATAATCTTTCTTTCATATTAGTAAAAAACTAAACCTTGTAAAAAAATAGAAATACTTCGAGTCATAGTGCAATAATTCATGCCCAAAGGGTTGTGAGTTTTTTTAAATAATTTAGTATAGTTTTAGTATGTTAATCGAATTGATACCATTATAAAATAAAATAATGTTAACAATGTTGCCAATATTTTATTTAATTTTCCATATCCCTACTTAAAAAATAAATTTATTACCATGACAATATCAGAAGCAAAACAAAATAATTAGGGCCGACTATTTCCTGAGCAAAAATCCCTTCCATATAAACCCCCTCCTTTACCGAAGAGATCCGCATCTTTATGCCGATATCATCATAGCCGAATGGTTGGCTGATCGGAATTCAACCAATGATTTTTTTTCCAAACCTATGACCATTTGCAACGTCAGCTTAGATGTAAAGTCGGCGACAGGTTCACCACCAATTAGTTTCACCCAAATATCTTCCATGTTCTGTACATTGAAGATATTTGGGTTGAAATGACATGACGTGACATGACCCTTTTACAATATCATAAATAAAATAAATATCTTTACGCCATTCCCTATACAAGGGTAGACAGAGTTCTAGGCAATTAAATCCTTTCGACTCAGCTTCTATCTAAGACGTTTTTTGGGACAGTGAGACGGGACAGAAGCCCGTAGTCGACTTTTTGTCCAAGCCAACGATATAAATCGTATATTAGTTAAAAAAAACCCATTGGTACGAGCCTTGGAGATCGAACGCAGGGTTTCTTGACTCGAATTACGATCACCCAATCACTCGGCAATCGTGATTGTCACAATTGAATAACATATAAGAATTACTTTTTATAGAAAAGGGAGGCAAACGAGCAGGTGGCTCACGTGATGGTAGTGATTACCGCCGCCCATGAACACCCGCAATACCAGAGGCATAGCAGATGCGTTGCCGGTTAATATGCCCTCCAGAAATGGGGTGGTGGGAGGTCGGACTGGTGAGGTCATGGTACTTCCCGGTCGAGCCGGCCCATTCATGCAACAACAAAAGCTGATGGGTGGCTCTACCACTACTTAAAAATAAATTTATTACCATGACAATATCAGAAGCAAAACAAAATAATTAGGGCCGACTATTTCCTGAGCAAAAATCCCTTCCATATAAACCCCCTCCTTTACCGAAGAGATCCGCATCTTTATGCCGATATCATCATAGCCGAATGGTTGGCTGATCGGAATTCAACCAATGATTTTTTTTCCAAACCTATGACCATTTGCAACGTCAGCTTAGATGTAAAGTCGGCGACAGGTTCACCACCAATTAGTTTCACCCAAATATCTTCCATGTTCTGTACATTGAAGATATTTGGGTTGAAATGACATGACGTGACATGACCCTTTTACAATATCATAAATAAAAATAAATATCTTTACGCCATTCCCTATACAAGGGTAGACAGAGTTCTAGGCAATTAAATCCTTTCGACTCAGCTTCTATCTAAGACGTTTTTTGGGACAGTGAGACGGGACAGAAGCCCGTAGTCGACTTTTTGTCCAAGCCAACGATATAAATCGTATATTAGTTAAAAAAAACCCATTGGTACGAGCCTTGGAGATCGAACGCAGGGTTTCTTGACTCGAATTACGATCACCCAATCACTCGGCAATCGTGATTGTCACAATTGAATAACATATAAGAATTACTTTTTATAGAAAAGGGAGGCAAACGAGCAGGTGGCTCACGTGATGGTAAGTGATTACCGCCGCCCATGAACACCCGCAATACCAGAGGCATAGCAGATGCGTTGCCGGCCAATATGCCCCCCCCCCCCGCCCCTCCAGAAATGGGGGTGGTGGGTGGGTCGGACTCCGGTTACCTGCACTAACCAGACGAAACGCAGAAGTTTGTTGGACTTCTACTTCACTTCGGTATTCTGTGAGGTCGTGGTACTTCCCCGGTTGAGCCGGCCCATTCATGCAACAACAAAAGCTAATGGGTGGCTCTACCACTACTTAAAAAAATATACATTTTTTTCTCGTTTAATAAGTCAATTATAAGATAAATAAAATTTGCTTGGAATAAGCATAAAAGATTAACAAATTGCATTTTACATAATTCTCTCAGAGATAGCACTTGACTTAGTAAATTTAGAATCTAAAACACACTAAATTAGTTTCTGATATATGCTGGTTCACGCAACTTTGTCTGCTAACAGTCGATAGGAATTCCAATACTATGCAGTGGCTACTAAAATCAATAAACATACAAAAATTAATATAAGTTTTACGCATCACAATCCTACTTCGAGTGCGAGCTTTATAGGACTTAATACATCTGCTAGTTAATGCATTAATAAATAAATTTTTAGCAATTATGGGTAATGCATGTGCTTTTTTATTTTGAAATTGAATTAAATAATACTAAAACGATTTTTAGCAAATTTACTGGCTGAAATTAGAAGCCATTTAAACAAACAAATCCATACTCCTCTTTTTCTCTAAATAAATAAATACCTTCACGCAATTCGCAATACAGGGGTAGACATAGGTCTAGTCTAGACAGTTAAGTCCCTTAGAACCACCTTCCACCGAAGATATTTTCGGGAATTCAATATTTATTTAATATTGGAGATTCAAAGGAGAAAGAAATAATAAATACGACTCTAGTTGTATGATTTTGAAGTTTTATTGAAATTTATTATTGAATATGATTAAAATCTACTTATACTTTTAAAATCTACTTATACTTTTAAAATCTACTTATACTTTTAAAATCTACTTATACTTTTAAAATCTACTTATACTTTTAAAATCTACTTATACTTTTAAATAATTATTTCTTTGATTAAAAATTATTACATTTTATGAAACTTTAATTCAATTAAACATTGATAACATTCACGATCTTTAAACGACGGTGTGACTGTGACGGCGACGGGCTCACCACCTGTCACGTTGTCCCAAAAATATCTTCGGTGAATATTATTCACTCTATTTCCAAAATATATATTTTGGAAATAGAGTGAAGATATAGATATATATTTAAATATCTTCACGCTAATCCCGAAACTGGGGTAGACAAAGGTCCAGACAATTAAGTCTTTTTGACCCTCATTTCACCGAAGACTTTTTTTTGGGACTACTACTACTTTACTAAATTAAAATTTATTATTGAATATGATTAAAATCTACTTATACTTTTAAATTATTATTTCTTTGATTAAAAAATTATTACATTTTATGAAACTTTAATTCAATTAAACATTGATAACATTCACGATCTTTAAACGACGGTGTGACTGTGACGGCGACGGGCTCACCACCTGTCACGTTGTCCCAAAAATATCTTCGGTGAATATTATTCACTCTATTTCCAAAATATATATTTTGGAAATAGAGTGAAGATATAGATATATATTTAAATATCTTCACGCTAATCCCGAAACTGGGGTAGACAAAGGTCCAGACAATTAAGTCTTTTTGACCCTCATTTCACCGAAGACTTTTTTTTGGGACTACTACTACTTTACTAAATTAAAATTTATTACTTTACTAGATTAAAAACTACTATAGTTTCCACGTACTTTTTGGCAAAAGAATTTGTAAATGAATAGTTTTATACATATAAATACTTTGACGGAATCTAAAAAAAAAGTTATCTTTCATTCACAAGCTACACTTCTTTCTTCTGACTTATATTTGTACCGCTCCGTTGTTGGATTCCATTGTTATTCGACTTTCTTTCAGATTTCTGTTTGTAACTATGCCAATAAAAGTTCAAAAATAGAACAAGAAAGAAACCAGTGTTGCATGCGACGAATGTGGCAACTCCCCTCGCCGGTGGACAGTCAGAGGTCCGTACAGCAGTGATGTATTGAATGATAATTAACACGAACTGTACCTGAAGGAGTTTTAGACTTATTAAAAACATAAACAGAAATATGTTAATGTATAAAAAATAATCCTATATATATGAAGAACTTCGTGGACAAGTGATGTACACATCGGTTTTGAATGTGTCGCAATATTTGAGTTAGTATGATGTGTATTATGTTTCGACATCAGAACGAATCAATGTAGAAAATCTTTTCTCGGGTCTGAATGTTCGTAGTATCTTCGTTGTTTCTGGTTCCTTTACACAAATGCTATAGCTATTTATTTTGAGATCAAAGCTTTGTATGTGAAGATTTTTTGTATCTATTTATTTATTTTTAATATAAACATTAAATTTCTAAAGATAAAGCTAGACAAACATTATATTTACATTACAATATAACAAAAAAGGTACGTTCTTAACAATACTTCAAGCGTAAGCGTAAGCGGTAAGCGAAAGAAGGCTCTTTCTTTTGTGGATGTTTTAATAGGCGACAAAGACAAAAATGTAGATACATACATACATACATAACGGCCTATTAAAGTCCACTTCGGGATGAAGGCCTTTCCCGTAGGAAGGATTTGTCATAATCGCTACGCTTGGCACAGTATCAAACAGCTCACACCTTAGACGCTGCTGCCCATCTTCGGTCTAATTAATTTGGTTTGATATTTTTAGAGATGGTTATCCCGCCATCTATCGGTTGCCATATCGATGTTCGAGTCTTTATCCCTTTATCGCCTCTTACGACACCCACGGGTAGAAAGGTAGTAGTAATATTCTTACTTCGTTACCACACGGCAAAATGTAGATAATCCCTAGAAAAATACCAGACCATAATTCAGCGCAACGGTGATGGGTGGCAGAGTCAAAGATGCAAAAGGTTTACAACCAGGTTACCAAACGTTACCATGACGATTGCCAAGGGTGACGATTATGGAAATCCTTCCCAGAAGTTGCTTTAGGTTCTACAATGGCCTTTAACAGGCGGTTATCTATGTATGTATGTATGTATATATGAGGGTTTGATTTCAAGTCCCGCCCCATCAGAGCAGCCCCATAAAGTTACCGGTGACTTCGGGGACAGATCTTGGCGCACCGAGTCGATTGGTCTTGAATGCCTTGACCGTCGAATACATCAGCAGGACGTGCGCCGCCAAGCGTGGCAATTATGGAATAACCTTTTTAATGGAAGATACCACTGTCTCACCTCGAACTTTCATATGTATACAATATAAACATTGTGTTCATAACATTCGAATTCTACTCACCATTTGGAAGGTAGTCATATATTTCTTCCAAAATAAATATTTGACGATACTTGGACCCAATGCTGATAAACCATAGTAAGTGTACATGAAAACATGGACGAGAGAATTAAGAAATCCGATGAATAGAAGATTGTGGGAGGGCCAATATTTCATGCAGGCCCATGTACCGATTATCATGATTGAGTGATGGTACAAATGTAAAAATGTCACTTGATTGTTTTTCTTTCTCAGGATAAAGAATACGGTATCGAGAATTTCTGTGACCTTGGCAGCGAAATATAGCCAAATGCCGAATAATATCTGCAAATATAAAAAAAGCTTTATTTAGTTATTAGTGCATATATTTTTCTAATACTGCTGCCATTTTGCGGCACGGTGATAGCGTGACAGAGCCACTACGGGTTAACCAGAGTTTGTTAAGGAAGCCGAATTAACCCTTTAGTAAAACATCAGGTCAAAATAAAGCAGACAGAGCATTTAAGGTGCCAGGACCTGCTAATCCGTTTGTCAGAGTAGAGACTGGCAAATACTCCATTAATGAAGAGGCGTATGTTATGTAAAGGTTTTTTAAAGAGTTAAAAACCTGTAAAGTCAACCACAGGCAAATCCTAGTAACGGACCTTGTTGAAGTGGAATTTTAAAGACCATTGCGTTATCTATAATGAAGTATATATATACTTCATCTTATCTTTACGCAATTCCCAATACAGGGGTAGACAGAGGTCTACCACTCGGCTATCGTGAAGTATATAATAGCGTCATTAAAATATAAAAGAAATCTGTCACTTGCGTTCTTTATATTATATTTATTAAAAAGTTTCACTTACGTGATCTTGATACTTTGGGTCTTCAATATAGCAAGTTTTCGGTTTCAATCCCATATTTAATAAATCTCTGAAGAACTGAAACAAAAATAAAATCGTTCTCTTGAAATTTTTGCTGGAATCATTTAAAAAAAGTAGCTGTTGCTTGCTGCTGTTAAATCCTCGCCTACAAGGAATTTCCATCACACAATTTTTTACCTTAATTAAAAAATATACTGTACCCCTTTGCCAGAGGTCAAGCTCTCATCATATCAATTAGAATTCATATAATTCATAGAATTCGGAAGAGACGTTTAACCATAAAAACACAATAGGTTAGACAGTTAGACGAGGTTAAATTCACATATTAAGGTTTTGTGGAAATATTTAGTTAAAAAACATGAATAATATATACACAGTCAGGTCATAAGTATTGTCACACAGTAAAAACTTTTCTTTTAGAATGCTGGCCACAAACAAGTTTATTGAATTCGAATTTCGAATTGTTCATGAAAATAAAACTACATAACTTTTAGAATTTTACTCATTCTTAAATATGGAGTGGACGCTTAAAGAAGACCGTGTTGCAGTTATTGCGTTGCATCGTTGCGGTTACGCGCCAATTCAAGTATTTGACATACTGAAAAATTTGAATATAACCAATAGGTTCGTTTAACGTACCATCAAACGATACAATGAAGTCAAGAAGTGGTCGCCCTCGATCTGTTAGGACTCCAGCAGTAATAAAAGCTGTGAAGGCTCAAATTCAAAGAAATCCCAAACGTAAGCAGAAACTGTTGGCCCTTCAGACGGGGTTAAGCAGAACCACGGTGAAAAGGGTGTTAAATAAAGACTTAGGACTTCGGGCATAACGAAGAAAAACAGGACATTGTTTGGATGCTCGTCTAATGCACCTGAGACTGAAGAAATGCCGCGCTTTGTTTTAGCGGGTTTTAACTCTTTTAAAATAGCCCTCACATACGTGAGGGCTATTTTAAAAAGAGTGCACAGATATTTTCTCATCACGAAGATATCTTCACAGAACTCCCAATACAGGGGCAGACAGAGTTCTAGTCTAGACAATTAAGTCCCTTCGACCCACCTTCAATCGAAGATATTTTGGGACAATGTGTTAGGTGCTGAGCTTGTCTGAGCTCAGAGTGGCTGAGCCGCCCACCAGGGCGTGGTTGCGTGAAGATATTTATTTACTATTTATTTATAACAGGTGGTGAGCCTATCGCCGTCTTAGTGTTCAAGCTAACGCATAATATACTTTCAAAGATATGTGTTTTAATAGATACATATAAACATATATGCATCGTGTACAAACATTTACAACTATCACATAAATGTGATAGTTGACAACTATCACATAAATGTGATAGTTGACAACTATCACATAAATGTGATAGTTGACAACTATCACATAAATGTGATAGTTGACAACTATCACATAAATGTGATAGTTGACAACTATCACATAAATGTGATAGTTGACAACTATCACATAAATGTGATAGTTGACAACTATCACATAAATGTGATAGTTGACAACTATCACATAAATGTGATAGTTGACAACTATCACATAAATGTAGTAGCGAGAATCTGACCATGAAAGGGTTACATGGTTCCTTTGAAGGCATGATCATCATCACCGGCTATCGGCACATTCAGAACTTATCACGGGTAAAGTTAAGGTTTTTTTTACTATTATTAATATTTTCAAACTAAAGTTCTAGAATAAAGGATTTAAATAAAAGAATAGAAGAAATATATTGTTTCTATTCAAGGTAGTTACTTGAGTTTAAGTAACAAAATGCACATTTTATATTTTTTTTTTACTGAGAATTCATTACAAACACTCTTAAGTCTTTATTCGGGAATATTATTATACAGCTGATACAATATTTAACTAACTATATATAATTGTTTCTATGGACAAGAAACTAGCTGTATATAAAAATTTATGAACTGTCTTAATTTTTTAATCATTGGCGTTTATTTATCAAATTTATTTTGTCAAAAAATGCCAAGTAATGATATAATTATATTATACTCATTTATAATTAATATTAAATGCTCGAAAAATATTATATTTTTCTAAGAAACATTACAAAATATTAATTGTTAATCCTTCAACTTATGTACGATTTAAATCGTTGGCTTGGACTAAAAGATGGCGACAGGCTCGTTATCCCTTCATTTTGTCTTAATCATCTAAACTTCTGTCGAACCCTGTATTGGAAAGCAGCGTGAAGATATATGTATTATACATAACCCTGGAGAGTAATTGATTACTCCCAAGTCATTTCTAGAAAAAATAATATCATATATTTGTATTCTTAAATATATTTATTAATAGTAATAATAATTTATCTTGTTTTTATTTGCGAAACGGTGGTAGTTTATCGATGTCGTCATCTAAAAGTAAAGAAAAATATTTGATGATTTACTAATAATGGGGTTAAAAAAAACTTGTGTATGATTTATATCGTTAGATTGGACATAAAGACGACAACGGGCTTACTACCTGTGACGTTGTTCCAAAAAATGTCCTCGGGAGAAGGTGGATCGAAATGACTTAACTTATGTGTCATCGAATAAAAAACTGAGAGGGTCTGAGAAGATATAATAAAGTGATTTTTCACAGTGTCCAGTACAAGGACCTACCCGGGATCTCAGAGCTGGCGATACCTTGAAAACCGGTGTGTACGTCATTACTGTCACGGTCTAAACTAAATTAACCTGATCGAAATAAACTAAAGCAATTTTCAACTTGTTTACGTATTAGTTATGGCACATTCTCATACACCCAAGATAAGAATAATAGTAACAGATTTTTGACAGGCGCTTAACTAAGTAAACTAATGACTTTTAATAAAAAAAATATATCTTAACGCCATTCCCAATATAGGGGTAGACTGAGATGACAGGGGTAGTAGAGGTATAGTCTAGACAATTAAATCCCTTCGAGCCACCTTCAATCGAAGATATTTTGGGACAATGTGTTAGGTGCTGAGCTTGTCTGAGCTCAGAGTGGCTGAGCCGCCCACCAGGGCGTGGTTGCGTGAAGATATTTATTTACTATTTATTTATAACAGGTGGTGAGCCTATCGCCGTCTTAGTGTTCAAGCTAACGCATAATATACTTTCAAAGATATGTGTTTTAATAGATACATATAAACATATATGCATCGTGTACAAACATTTACAACTATCACATAAATGTGATAGTTGACAACTATCACATAAATGTAGTAGCGAGAATCTGACCATGAAAGGGTTACATGGTTCCTTTGAAGGCATGATCATCATCACCGGCTATCGGCACATTCAGAACTTATCACGGGTAAAGTTAGGGTTTTTTTTACTATTATTAATATTTTCAAACTAAAGTTCTAGAATAAAGGATTTAAATAAAAGAATAGAAGAAATATATTGTTTCTATTCAAGGTAGTTACTTGAGTTTAAGTAACAAAATGCATATTTTATATTTTTTTTTACTGAGAATTCATTACAAACACTCTTAAGTCTTTATTCGGGAATATTATTATACAGCTGATACAATATTTAACTAACTATATATAATTGTTTCTATGGACAAGAAACTAGCTGTATATAAAAATTTATGAACTGTCTTAATTTTTTAATCATTGGCGTTTATTTATCAAATTTATTTTGTCAAAAAATGCCAAGTAATGATATAATTATATTATACTCATTTATAATTAATATTAAATGCTCGAAAAATATTATATTTTTCTAAGAAACATTACAAAATATTAATTGTTAATCCTTCAACTTATGTACGATTTAAATCGTTGGCTTGGACTAAAAGATGGCGACAGGCTCGTTATCCCTTCATTTTGTCTTAATCATCTAAACTTCTGTCGAACCCTGTATTGGGAAAGGCGTGAACATGTTTAGTATATTATATATTTATAACGGGCTCACCACCCGTCACGTTGTCGCGAAATATCTTCGGTGGAAGGTGGGTCAAAGGGACTTAATTGTCTAGACTAGACCTCTGTCTACCCCTGTATTGCGAATTGCGTGAAGATATTTATTTCTTTGTTTTATATATTTTATGCGTTATGGGAACATTATTGAGAAATACTTTAAGTGCGCAGTAACACTGTAACCATGTAAAAGTCACCTTAAATATTAAATTTTACCTTAAATATTATTTTTATAGTCATAACTACTATGAATGAGATTCTGATTCTGATACTCAATTTTTTTAAATGCTTTTACGTTTCGAAAATTTGAGTATGTGATGGTGACGATGACAATTTCTGTTCTGTATTAATAATAATGTGAAAGAAGTAATTAATTTTTATAAAAAAAAAAAAAAAAACTATCCCTGCACCCTATCTATACCGCTAGTGAATTAATAAAATAAGACAATACTCACATTGACTTTTATTCAAATCCCAATCGGGAAAACGAATTCCCAGCAAAACCGCTGAATTCATCTTGAACTTCTCCCCGCGCGTGTACTGTAAATTAATATAAATCAATTGTAGTGAAACAACCTCCTGACTTGGCTACGCTATTCATACAATATAAATTTACATATGCACTCACATCGTCTCGTCACAAGGAGGAAGAGACGTGTTTAAGTTTTTGTTAAGTTATAAACTGTTTATTAAAAATACGTAACAGCACCGTCGAGGGTTAAAAGAGACAAGTTTCTTTAATGACGCAAAAACATAAAATTTTGTGCAATAATATAAAGAATTATTAATAATAATAATCACATAAATAGATACATTGTTCACACATACATTGCTCTGATCCAAAAGTAAGTGCCTAACCCTGTTACAGAATTGGAAATTACGAAGTTATAACAAACACCCAGACCCGGAAAAAATTTGAAAATGTGTTTTTTTTTGTACATTGAACCCAGTAATCTAACCCGGGAACAACGGTCATCGACGTAGATACTTTACAAATCAACAAAAATAAGATTAAAGTGTAGGAATAAGGAATCAAAGGAGTAAATAAAAATTAAAAATATCACTTACTGTTCAACGTCTACTGCCGTCAAAGATGTTTAATTTCCTAAAATGAGGAATATAAATTACTTAAATAGAAAATAAATTATGCTGACTTTATTCAATTATTAATTTAATTACGCTTTATAAAATAATTATAATTATAATACAATTAGGTGTTTTCGCTATCAGTGGCTAAAGCAATATGGCAATATGAAATCATTTTGTGGTTTTTATCAAGTTTGCTATTCACCCTGAACTCATACGTTTAACTCTAAATTATGATGGATATTTAATTTTATTTGTTATGGATGGACTAAAACTTTTAGTAACGTTGTTATTGATAATTACCTACACTTGCACTATTTCGCATAAAAATATAAAAAAGGTGTATGTTACCTGGTCCGAAGAGAAGAAGTGCACCACCCTCCCTCCCATAGATGCGTGCACTAATTCTACTGCATGCATCGCCACCACTATACTCAAACCAGGTAACATATACCAACAACGAAATTAGGATTTATATTACGATTAAATATTATATGATTAAATTGAAGAGAAAAAAGGTTGCTCGGAGGTAAGAGCGTTGCTGCGATCGGCGAAGGTCACGGGTTCGAATCCTGCCCGTGTAACAAGTACACATAAAAAGTTAAATAAATAAATAAATATCTTCACGCAATTCCCAATACAAGGGTAGAGGTCTAGTCTAGACACTTAAGTCCCTTAGACCCACATTTCACCGAAGATATTTTCGGGACAACCTGACAGGTGGTGAGCTCGTCGCCGTCTACATAAAAAGTTCAATATAATGCTTTAAAAATCAATAAAATTGCATAGTTACATATTACATATTTTTATAAGAGTAGGTACTCGTACATATGTTCTTACATCCGGAACTCAGTTTTTTATAGTGGTAAAATATTAAAATTCTCTAGTTTCGAATTATCTTGATCCATCTCGTGTTTTATTATATATAATTATTTGTAAACAAACCTACCTCCTGTAATTAAGTTCTAACAACATTCGTGGCAACTTTGAAAAAAAATTACAGTTATTAAAAATACTCCGCTGTTACATAGTTGACCTATCAGGCGCTGTGGAAATATATACATAAAACCGTAAACAATGGAAAATCAAGGAACAAACTTATTTCTCATTGATTATCTATCTACTTTAGCTACGATAGCCGAAGTGGTTAAAAGATCGGAAGTCGAGTCAAGAGTTTGACGCTCAAGTGGAAGGCTCGTATCAATGGGTTATTTCAAAATTAATGTACGATTTGTATCGTTGGCTTGGACATAAATACGGCGATGGGATCACCGTCTGTCACGTTCTGCGAAAAAATGCCATCGGTGTAAGGTGGTTCGAAAGGACTTAACTCTCTAGACCTCTGTATACCCCTGTATTGGGAAAGGCGTGAGCTTTAGGCGATAAAGGTAGATCCAATACAGATATTTTTTTTTTATATATTATATCAATACCACTCACTCTCTTCCCGTGGATACTGTTCGTATGAGGCCACTGAGGAAATAGCCTTGTAAATGACAATAGCTGGTAATAGATTGCGGGAAAGCCATTTCAAAAAATAGCCAGAACAATATTCACAAAGCCAGTTACGAGCAGCTACTACGTTGCGAGGCGTCTGATACTGTATCCAACAATCCGCTTGCCAAGCGTGGTGGTTATGACAAAACTTCCTTAAGAGAAGGACCTGTACTAGAATTTTACTGGCGGTTAAGTTAGTAATATTAACTATCTTCGATATTAACTATATTTACTATATTACTAACTTATATTACTTATATTACTAACTATATTGATGAGTTATTATACCCCACAACATATTATCACGCTGAAAAATTTAAGAAACACAGTATTCTTTTTTGGTGTTTTCGCGCTGCAAAAAGTAACAATCATAAGTCAACAAACTAAAATAATTTGAACATTTTATTTTATTTAACATTTTCATAATTGTAATTATATACGTAATGGATATGATTAAAGCTTAAATTTTAATCAAAACAAATACCGAATTACAAAATCTTATTAAAAATTATACTCAATAATTTTTCTGTTATAAAAACTAACTTATGCATTTATTACTAACTAATTATAATTTTTTTTAAACTTCGCTTCCATACCTTCGCTGTTTTTGATTACTTAACGCAGGTGCTTTAGCTACTTACTTTGGGGTTAGAGCAATAAGTGTGAAGTTGTCCCTATCTATAAATGTATTTATTTATAAAAATAACATAAAAGGAGAAAAATCATATCACCACAATTCAAATAAATATCATTTACAGCTGAATTCTAAAGGAATTGTGTCCGCGACTGGTCGTAGCCGCTGGTGACAAGAGTGCTGGCTCAACAATTAACCGGTTAAACGGTTAAATGTTCAGCGTACGTGGAAATGAAGGACGATCCCCGACAAGATGGAATGACGACCTGTAAAATGTTGCAGAGAGTCAGTGGATGCAGGTGGCTGACGACCGTTCCTTGTGGCGAATTCTAGGGGAGGCTTATGTTCAGCCGTGGACTCTTGATAGGCTGTAAAAAAAGAAGAAAGACTGCGGCCTGACAATGAGCTGGTTACTACGAATACTGACGCCCTCCGTGGAAGTGGTCACTGAGGTCCCGGGATACGAGAAATATCAGGATGTTTTTTTTTATTTTAATAAGATTTAGATAATAAAGTGACTTCTTTCGAGATGAATGTTTATGCTACTTACATACGAATGACTTTTTAAGAATTTGACTTTTTTTAATGAATTAACGACGATTTTAAGTAAACTCTGTGATATTTTCTAAACTCACAAACCTTGACACTGACTTAGTCGTTTATTATGCTCATTTGTTCTCTTGCAAACAATGTAAGCTTCCGTCGTGTATATTCTTTTTAATAATAAAAAAAAACTATGACTTTAGTAAAGAAATATTAATTTTCCATATACTTGAATATTCTACTTTGGAGCTTAGTCCACCTTAATGAATTACATAATACAGGTAATATCTAAACACTGTGTTAATCATTAAAATTAAAATAATATTAAATAATACTAGTAAATTTTAATATTAATAATTCAAACGGTAAAGTTTTCTGTAACTTCCTTAGTTTATCACTATCATAATTTTTTTAGTATAAAATCCGAAAGGTTTCAAGGCTAGTTTACTCGCATTTAAGGAAAAAGTTCTTAATTGTTATTTTTTTAATCTATCACCTTAATAAAGTTCCTTTACATAACTTTTGTTTTGAAGTGGTATTTTTTGCGATCCACTGACTGTTTGTTTATTTTTCGGTAGCCATTTGTATTTTTAAGACTTTACATAGTCGTCTTAAGATAACTACGGCAAGGAAGCCTTTGGAAATTCTTACGGCGCTGCCACATATCAACTGTCTTGGAACAAAATATAAATAGAAAATGTCTTGAAGCCCAATAATTTGTTGGCGATTGTGGCTGTATTGTGGCATGCTTGATCAATCTTCTTCACTCCCCTGGCCTTCATTTACGTATATTATTTATACTATATATGTTTGCCTTTTTATAATTGTCTAAATATTAAATTATGTATATAAACTATAAATATGCATAATTCATATGTTAATCATTCAACCATTCATGATTCTTCCAATGTTTTTTTTATTAACTTCCAGTCGATCTCAAAATCGATGATATATGTATTATGCTTTGGTTTAAAAAAATAGAGGCATTTTATAAAAGCACTATTTGATAAACACGTATCCTTCTTATTTTGAAAACGTTTGTCAGTTTTTAAGTAGCTGCAATCACTTAGTATCATCGGTTGAAATGCTCCTTTTTTGATCATTCCAATGATCTTAAACATAAATAAATGTAACCACGTACATTCCTTAATAGGGTAGCCAGAGACAACAGATCGCCAATTATCACGAGGCTTACAAACATCTTTCGCTTCTATTAAAAGCATCCTTTTCTTTGTAACATGGTCTTGAAAAGTTAGTCTAGATCCGTTGCAATCCTAAACAAAAAATGTACTGCTCGTGATTTCTAAAACGTGTGGTTTTTTATAAAAAAAACTTCAAGTTAACAGCCCTATTCAAAAATAGAAGTATTTTTTTTATAGGAAAAGGCAGGCAAACGAACAGGTGGCTCACCTGATGGTAAGTGATTACCCCGCCCATGAACACCCGCAATACCAGAGGTATAGGAGCTTAGAGGGGGGCACTCTAAGGAGGCGTTGCCTTCCTTAGAGTGCCCCCCTCCCCCATAATCGGGGGAGGAGGGTGTGTGGGTCTCCGGTTACCTGCACTCACCAGACAAAACGCAGAAGCTTGTTAGACTTCTACTTTATGCCGGTATTCTGTGAGGTCATGGTACTTCCCCGGTCGAGCCGGCCCATTCATGCAAAAACAAAAGTTTATGCGTGGCTCTACCACTGTTAAAAGTAATAAAATTATACCAACATAAAGCTATTCAAAAAAATTTTTTTTTTCACGAAGCTGTTACGTTATCTTAACACTCATTAAATTATCTTTAGTTATTTGTATAGATCATTAATATTTTAATGCTAATCATGATTCAATGTCTTTATCTTTAAGTAGCCATATTTTTATCTTATGATATGACTTAGTTTTTAAGATTTTTAAAGGTCATCGTTACATAGTACTTGAGTGTGATATACAGGTTTATACGAAAAAAATCACGCCATTCCCAACACAGGGTTAGACAGAGCTCTAGGCAATTCAGTATTATCGACCCATCTTTTACCGATGATATTTTTTGGAACAATGTGACAGGTGGCGAGCCTATCGCCTTTCTTTATGTCCAAGCCCACAATTTAAACCATATATAAACATGTTTTTTAAAACTCATTGATACGAGCCTGCAACGGGATCGAACTCGGGTCTCTGGACTTGAATTCCGATCACCCAACCACGCGGCTATCATGTCTTTAATTTCATGTTATCGTAGCGGCCTGTAATAATCCACTTCAGTACATTGGCGTTTCTGTATATCTGGATTTTTCCCCATCAATATTTATTATATTACCGATGGCGCACTCTGATGGAGGAGACGCCCTACCCAGGTCACGAACACCTGTCCTGCCGGGTGGCTACCTTTTTCTTGCAGCAGCAATGTCCGCTACAATTTTTTAATACATGTTTATTTAAGTAATGGAATAAAAAAAAATAATTAATGGGATTAAGTCACGATAGCCGAGTGGTTGGGTGGTCGGAATTTCGAGTCAAGAGACCCCAGGTGGTAGTACCAATGAGTTTTTTAAAAACTTATGTACGAATTTCATAGTTGGCTTGGTCATAAAGACGGCGAAGGTCTCACTACCTGTCACGTTGTCCCGAAAAGATCTTCGGTGGAAGGTGGGTCAAAGGGACTTATTTGTCTAGACTAGACCTCTGTCTACCCCTGTATTGTGAATTGCGTGAAGATATTTCTTTATCTATTTTTATTTATATTCACATCTGAGTACCCAAGTATTGAAGATACGTGGCATGGTAATAGCAAACCCACCTGATGAGGCCTTTGCCTAGAAGGCAAAGGCCTCATCAGGTGGGTTTTCTAACGGAGGCCTTTGCCTCCGTTTAGAAATCATTGCACGAGGACACCACAGGTCGATCGTGCCTTCGGCAAATGGAACAAATGTGTCATCTCCTTTCGAAGACTCATATTTACGAAACTTACTAATATTAATATACTTACTAATATTTATATTACTATCACAATTAAACCAACAGTGAACACATAACTTTTTTATCTTCCACGTAACAGTACATTGAACTTATACTTCTTTGTCTGAATATATGATGCTATAATATTTACTTTCAAGTATCTTCAATACTTGGGTACTCAGAGGTGTATATCATATTCCATAGACCCATATATATCACCAGATCCCATTTTGGAATTAATTGCCCGGTGATATGAATAGCTCTTGAAACAGACAATAATACCTATTCGTACTATTGTGTCTTAGCCTAACCATCCTCCTTGACCAGGAGGGTCAAGAGTACTCGGAAACCTAGACGTGCATGTATGAAGAAGATGATGAATCTGAAAGAAGCGAAAGAAGTATGTAGGGATCGTGACACTTGGCGATCTGTTCTCTCTGGCTACCCCGTCAGGGATTGTGCGTGAAGATAAATAATATAAATATATCTCAAATATGATCTGGATATTAGAAGTGAGGAATGGCTTGGCATTATCGCCACGTTCGCAAGGGTAAAACCTGATGAAGATATCTCTGGTCCTAGACGCAACTGCCCGTCGACGTTATGTCTAATTCTGGACATAGCTATCCGGTCATTTATCGGTTTCCAGTAATATTTTAGTCTTTTCTCTTTTTCAATTTGTAAAATGTGAAAAACCTTGACCTCCATCAAAGATTAAGACAAAGATGAGTTCTGTTATGGAGCGAGTTTACTCATGAGGAGCCTGTGTACTTGCTTTATTTGATTTTTGTAATATACTCTCGACAATAAGGGCATTGTAACTCTAACCAAAACGGCATTATTGGTTAGAATATTTAAACTGCAGATTCCAAGAAAATGGTATGCGTTCATGCAAACGTTACAAAAATAGTACATTCTCTTTTTTAAGCTAGTGTAATTGACGAGTTTTTGTACATTATTTTAGCTTTTTTGTTCATTCGATAGTTAATTATATTCCATTCTAGGTAAAGTTTTCTTTGCCCTTAGGAATAACAGTCACATAACACAGTGTTGAAGTCAATCTAAGGATACATACATGTTTTCAAAGTTTTTATTATATACTGGATAATTTTATTTCATTGCTAATTTAAACATACCATAACATGTACAATAGCGGAGTAGGGTGATCGAGATTCGAATCAAGAGAGAGAATCGAGTTCGATTCTCAGGTGGCATGCTCGTATAAATGGGTTTTCCAAAAACTTAAATACGAATTATGTCGTGGGCTCTAATATAAAGACGGCGACGGTGGAAGGTGGGTCAAAGGGACTTATTTGTCTAGACTAGACCTCTGTCTACCCCTGTATTGTGAATTGCGTGAAGACATTTCTTTATCTATTTTTATTTATATTCACCTCTGAGTACCCAAGTATTGAAGATACGTGGCATGGTAATAGCAAACCCACCTGATGAGGCCTTTGCCTAGAAGGCAAAGGCCTCATCAGGTGGGTTTTCTAACGGAGGCCTTTGCCTCCGTTTAGAAATCATTGCACGAGGACACCACAGGTCGATCGTGCCTTCGGCAAATGGAACAAATGTGTCATCTCCTTTCAAAGACTCATATTTACGAAACTTACTAATATTAATATACTTACTAATATTTATATTACTATCACAATTAAACCAACAGTGAACACATAACTTTTTTATCTTCCACGTAACAGTACATTGAACTTATACTTCTTTGTCTGAATATATGATGCTATAATATTTACTTTCAAGTATCTTCAATACTTGGGTACTCAGAGGTGTATATCATATTCCATAGACCCATATATATCACCAGATCCCATTTTGGAATTAATTGCCCGGTGATATGAATAGCTCTTGAAACAGACAATAATACCTATTCGTACTATTGTGTCTTAGCCTAACCATCCTCCTTGACCAGGAGGGTCAAGAGTACTCGGAAACCTAGACGTGCATGTATGAAGAAGATGATGAATCTGAAAGAAGCGAAAGAAGTATGTAGGGATCGTGACACTTGGCGATCTGTTCTCTCTGGCTACCCCGTCAGGGATTGTGCGTGAAGATAAATAATATAAATATATCTCAAATATGATCTGGATATTAGAAGTGAGGAATGGCTTGGCATTATCGCCACGTTCGCAAGGGTAAAACCTGATGAAGATATCTCTGGTCCTAGACGCAACTGCCCGTCGACGTTATGTCTAATTCTGGACATAGCTATCCGGTCATTTATCGGTTTCCAGTAATATGTTAGTCTTTTCTCTTTTTCAATTTGTAAAATGTGAAAAACCTTGACCTCCATCAAAGATTAAGACAAAGATGAGTTCTGTTATGGAGCGAGTTTACTCATGAGGAGCCTGTGTACTTGCTTTATTTGATTTTTTGTAATATACTCTCGACAATAAGGGCATTGTAACTCTAACCAAAACGGCATTATTGGTTAGAATATTTAAACTGCAGATTCCAAGAAAATGGTATGCGTTCATGCAAACGTTACAAAAATAGAACATTCTCTTTTTTAAGCTAGTGTAATTGACGAGTTTTTGTACATTATTTTAGCTTTTTTATTTATTCGATAGTTAATTATATTCCATTCTAGGTAAAGTTTTCTTTGCCCTTAGGAATAACAGTCACATAACACAGTGTTGAAGTCAATCTAAGGATACATATATGTTTTTCAAAGTTTTTTATTATATACTGGATAATTTTATTTCATTGCTAATTTAAACATACCATAACATGTACAATAGCGGAGTAGGGTGATCGAGATTCAAATCAAGAGAGAGAATCGAGTTCGATTCTCAGGTGGCATGCTCGTATAAATGGGTTTTCCAAAAACTTAAATACGAATTATGTCGTGGGCTCTAATATAAAGACGGCGACGGTGGAAGGTGGGCCAAAGAATTTAATTGTCTAAACCTCTTTATTGAGAACCTCTGTATTGGGAATGGGTATTTTTCATGACATATAACATAACGTATAACCAGCTAATAACCAGTTGGGTAATGACCGCTTCAAAACTAAGGGTCCCAGGTTCGAATTCCACAAAGGGCAAACATTCGTGTGACGAGTACGATTTTTTAACTCCAGTAATGAATTTTTATAAGTATATATAAGAATATTTACTTACCCAATAAATGTTTCAAGATCTCCGTGAATGAGCGGTGTACATACAGGTTTCCATGCTGCGAGCTCCGATGTTCGATTTCAATTCGATTTCCGGACAGGGCACCACTTTTTATTAATTATCGATGTGTTTGGGCGTTTGTGGCACCTTCGTTGTTTCCCTTTCCCTTATGTACATTTGTTGTATGTATCTATGTTATATCATAACAAAATTATATCATAATATATATTAACTGTATTATATCAGTGACTGTGACGATACAACGGCTATAGTCTTCTGTGAAAGAAAGTTTGAAAGAACTTGATTGTCTTAACCTCTGTCTACCTGAGTATTAGGAATACGCGTGAGTATAATATATATAATAGTAAATAGTATATATTTCTCACCCAGCGAAGCCCAGAGTAAAGGCTATCAATCAATTAGTAAGAGAATAAAGAACCCTGTGATCCTGCTCCCAGATACCGCAAAAAGAGCGGAGTGTCTGCTATTGCTACCGGATACTCCGCTCCACTCTGTCTCCAGTTTATTTTTAGATTTTTACCAGAGAGGGTTACCAATCTTTCGGATGCAAGAGATATATTGATAGCTTTTTCTTTACCCGCCCTCTTATGACACTGACGGAAAGAAAGGAGGTGGTATTTTATTACGTCATAACCGCAAGTCGTAACTAGAAACAGTTTACAGTTATACGATACATTTTATGGTTCTATGATTACAAAGAGTAACTTAAATAATGAATGAAAAACTATGATTTTTAAGCGAGTTTTATGAGCCATTAAATATTTAATCTGTCAGTAAAACTATCAAAACAGATAATATAATAAAATAATGATAAATATAATGAACGATGGTAATAAAATGAGTCGTAGGTCGTAAAGAATAATATTAAATATTCTTGAATAAACATTTTTATAGAGTATTTATAAATTTTATTCCAAATTAAATACAAATGTCACTATAGTCGAGTAAGTTGGTGATCGGAAATCGATTCAAGAGACCTGAGTTCAATCTCCAGGTGGTAGACTCGTTCCAATGGTTTTTTAAAACTATTTTACGGTATATACGTATTGTTGGCTTGGACATATGGACAACGAAAGGCTTACCACCTGTCACGTTATTCCAAAAGCTGTCCTCGGTGAAAGGTGAGTTGAAAGAACTTAAATGTTTAGACCCCTGTTTACGCCCGTATTAGGAATGGTGTGAAAATATATTTTTTATAATAAGTATTTAAGTATAGATGTGTGTTATTCAATCATAAACGGGTGAACGCAACTGGATGAATTTTGGTACATAGATAGATTATAGATTGAAAAAGCACATATGCTTCATTTTATCTGAACAAAAATACGGTTCCCGTGGGATGTACAAGAAACTAACTTTTGATTAACAGCTTTGAATAGGTAAGATGAGGGACAGAGAGCTGCGTGTTCTGATATCAGGGGACATCTCCAAAATTTCTAGATACTAAGCGAACGGTGTTTTTCATATTTAGTTCAATACAAGGGACTGTGAATGCTATTATTTTGTCTTATTTGATTGTCTATTAAATAATAAAATATTATTTTCCTTTAAGAAGCGGTTTTCAGGTAAAAATACTTAATACCTTTGACTGTTCTATTGCTGACTGTTATTGACTGATTATATTACCTTTGACTGTTCTGTTACTGACTGTTATAATTTATAAATGTTTTTTTTGTTGTTACGCAATTGAAAAAAAATGTTTACGCAATTTTATTGATATTCAAAGCATATAAGTTATGCTGAACTTTTATGTTATTAAATTTAAGAGAAATATGTTATTAAATTAAATAGAAAAAATGTTTTTAAAATTTTTCTGTCGAATTGTCACTTGCAAAAGGGACAGTAGATGGCGCCGATGCCAAAAAACAAGGCATAAATAAATAAAAAAGTGAATACAGATTTAAAATTTCAACTGATGCGTGTAAGACACGGTGGCTCTGAGGTGAGAGCGTTGTCACGGGTTCGAATCCCGCCCGTGTCAATTGAAATTTTAAAACATTTTTAATGTTATCACTAATTAATGTACTGCAAGAAATAATGACAGACATATAGCTACTGTACTGTTGTTGGCATATATTGACCATCGGCTTTGTTCTCGATCTACTTCCTTCTCAAAGGATACATCTTTGATGTATATATATACTAAACTGACTAAGTGAGTTTTGAGAATTATATATAAATAATAAATATATCTTCACGACCTTCCTATCCTTCTACAGGGGTAGACAGAAGTCTTAGTCTAGACAATTAAGTCCCTTCGACCCACCTTCCTCCGAAGATATTTTGAGAATTCTATGTTCTGAGAATAGAAATATTACCATATTTTAATTCTGTGCTGAAGGGTAAAAAGAGCCAAGTACAAGGGTACTCACAGCCTATGAGGCATTCATCATAACATTAAAATACTATAGCCACAGGTGGGTAAAAGGGACTTAATCGTCTAGACTACACCTCTGTCTACCCCTGTATTGGGAATTGCGTGAAGATATTTATTCGTATTTTATAGGTGGGTTGTTCATTCGATTTTTACTATTCTAAGGAACATAGCTGTTCGACATTTGAAGAATAAAAGGTTCCCTAATTATATCCTATTTACCTTCTGTATATTCAGAGCAAATATTGTTATTTTTACAGATATAATGTTGAAGCAAAAACTCTTTTCTTGTTTTATTTATATATTACTAACAACATAAAATGTTTCAAAGGTAAACCGTATGTACAATGTCCGTAAAATTAGTAAATCTATCGAAGAAACTGGATATATTTTGAAGTCTTTTGAATGTAATAAATATGTATATAGGTACAGTTCGCGAGTTCCGCACGCGTGCAGTTTGTATGAACGCCGTTCTGTCCGCTTTCATATGGTATGTATACCTTAGTAGTAGATTTTCAATCAATTTTCATGACATGACAATATGTACTCGTATTCAGCCGTCGGCATCAAAAACTAATTGTATGGGTGAGAGATCGGGAAGAATTGTGGGAAGAGCGCGGGTAGGAACAACGAGCGGGCTTAAAATATGTGCACAATCGCGAGTGGCGCGCGGGCAGCGCATTCGTAACATTTGGACGCACCCTTAGGAAAATATATTTGTTGTTTATAGACTCAATGTTACGAAGAGAAGCCCAAAATTGTTTCAAGCGTTTACAGTTGGAAAATTTTGATGTGATCGATTATATAAAAAAACAAGCGATAAACTTCACCTTATAAAGAAACAGTGATTTTACATAAATTTTATACCTATGAAATACGAAAACTCTTCCTCGACCTAATAATACATTGTGTCAAGTTGATAAATAAAATAAAGAACCTACTGAAATATGAATTTGCAAATAAAACGATGCACACTAAGTGTCACTAAATTTATTTTTAGCTTTATGTACATTTTTACAATTTGTATTTACAATTACATTTGTTCCCACTGCATGTATATACATGTTGATACAACATTCTCTATTTCTTATATAAATCTTATCAGATATAACACATCCGATTCAATTAGTTGTCAGTTTACAAAAATGTTTTTGTTTAATTATAAAAAATCTATTTCGTTACGAAGCGGTTGTTTGATTCATTGCAACTTAAATCATAAGTTGAAGACAATTTCTTAACTGACGATTGAACCATTGAAAATTTAACCAAAAGGCTTATCAAGCGTGTTCATAACGGTTATTTATTATCACCACGCTAGACAAACATTTTGGTGATATAAATACCAGAAACCATGGACGCTAATTAATAACGAGCTGCTTAATTTTAGATTTTTATTTATCTAGATGCTTTACTACCATCTGTCGGTAGTCATTGGCATTTTTAAAGCTTTCCTTTCACCGCCTCTTCCTATATTCACAAAGTTATGGACTTAGTAATTCTAACTCTGATACCATTTATGAAACAACATTGGATGATTGTCTATATTACACACCTTTAATATATTATTGTAAGTTTATAATACGTTGCTGGGTGGTTACGGCTTAAGAATATTCTACCCCTTTCTTTCTCAAGGTGTCGTAAGAGGCAACCGGGAAAAGCCAGGAAAACACCGACATATTGCGGGATACCCATCTCAAAAATACTAAACCAAAATTCAACAGTCCAGTGACGAGCAGCATCGTCTATGGCATAAGGTGTCTGGTACAGCGATTGTGAATCTGCTTGTGAAACGAGGCGATTGGAAAAACCTCCCGTACGATAGAGGCATATGTCCTACAATGGTTTTTACAGGTCGGCATGATCATGTAATAGGTATGTAAATAATTTGACTGCGGCATTATGCTTTTTTCTGGTGAATTTCGTTCCCAGAGCTTATTCGTTGTATACCGTTACGTTTGCATGATTCCTCTGATTTTGTTTTATAACTATGCCAATAGAAATTCAAAAACAGAATCAGAAAGAATGCGGTGTTACTGGCTACAAACGTCGCGACGCCTTTCGCTGGTGGGCAATCAGAGGTCCTTACTGCTGTGACGTACTGGATGATGATGCAAACGAATTGCACCTGAAATAAACCATGTTATTGTAATATGTTACTTATATACATCGATACATACAAACATAGGAACAACATAACATACATTGCTCTGATCCCAAAGTAAGTAGCTAAGGCACTTGTGCTATGGAATCGGAAACAACGAAGGTTCTATAAACACCCAGGTCATGAGACACAAGAAAATTTAGAAAAAATGGTTGTAGTTTTAAATAAATTCAAATTTACTTTTACACATTCCACTATACGTCACATTTCACGATAAGTCACGACAGCCGAGTGGTTGGGTGGTTGGAATTTCGAGTCAAGAGACCCGATTTAAAATAAAAAGATTTTCGGATTTTATTGCGTTTTTAATTAGTTTTTACAAACTATTTTTATTTCCCGACGTTTCGAATGCTTTGTAGCATCTGTGGTCACAGGGGACCAGTCCCTACTATTACTTACGTACGAATTATATCATTGGCTTGGACATAAAGACGGCGACGAAATTATCTTCGGTGGAAGGTCAGTGGAGGGACGAAGGGACTTAATTGTCTAGACTAGACCTCTGTCTATCCCTGTGTGGGGAATTGCGAGAGGATATTTATTTATTTATTATTTACATTTCACTAATAAATAGTAGAATGAGTCAAAATTATTTAAATTTGAAGTTTCACCAAGAGACCACAATCGCTTAATAAATAGTATTTTTATAATAATTTTTTCACGAGACTGGGGTACAGATACATTTCAAGACAGGGGTAGACAGAGGTCTAGACAATTAAGTCCTTTCGACCCACCTTCCATCAAAAGATATTTTTGGGAGAACGTGACAAGTGGTGAGCCCGTCGCCATTTTAATGTCCAAGCCAACGATATAATTCGTACATAAGTTTTTGAAAAAACCCATTGGAACGAGCCTGCCGCCTGGAGATCGAACCCAAGTCTCTTGAATCGAATACCGACCACCCAAGCACTCAGCTATCGTAACTCTATAATAATTTTTAATCATATTTTTCCTAGTTATTTTATTAGAATTACATACATTATATTATGTACCGGGGAAACTATATCACGCTGTGTTGTGACTCAGTCTGTTACCTAAATTAGTTAAAATAGTCATATTTAAATATGGCTACGAAATATCATTTAACAGATAATTGTAACATCTAGCATGGCAATCTATATAAAGTTCAAAGTAACTCGGAGGTGTATTTAATAGTCATTACGATAGCATAGTGATTGGGTGATCAGAATTTTTTCATCTTAAGCTTTCCTTTTTCATCTTATTTTCCTAGTAAATAATTAAAAATAACTAACAATATTATGATATAGGAATATCATAATATTAAAATTAGGTCATTTCAGTGTATGGTTTTTTTCAATATATTAGAAATTTTCATACTGCTCAAATGTGTACTTACTAACTGGAAGGTAGTCATATATTTCTTCCAAATTAAATATTTGCTAACATTTGGACCCAATGCTGACAAACCATAGTAAGTGTACATGAAAACATGGACGAGAGAATTAAGAAATCCGATGAAAAGAAGGTTGTGGGAGGGCCAATATTTGATAAAGACCCAAGTACCAATCATCATAATGGAGTGATGGTATAAATGTAGAAATGTAACTTGATTGTCTTTTTTTCTCAAAACAAAGAACACTGTGTCAAGGAGCTCCGAGACCTTTGCAGCAAAGTAAAGCCAAATTCCAAACAAAATCTGCAAATAAAATTACAATTATTATAAACACACCATATCAAAAAAATGCAAATATTACTCATACAACAATTGGGATCATACAACAAAGTATTGAAGTAAAAACCTTCAAAGCTAAGAGTTTCGGGTTCGATTCCCGTCAGGAGCAGGTGTTTGTGTTATGAATATTATTTTTGTACTCTGGATGTTAATCTGTATCTGGATGTTTTTGTACTCTGAATATTTATATCTCTAAATAAATATCTAAGATACCATGACGGTAATAGGAGCATAACCTGTCACGTTGTACCAAATAAGCTTCAGGGAAAAGTGAGTCGAAAGACTTAATTGAAACCTCTGTCTACCTTAGTAAAGTTAACTTGCGTGAAAATGTAAAAAAATTAAAAAAAATGATTAATTCATCGTTATTGACAGTTCAATTCTACAAGCACGGATGTAATTATTCTTGTAATTCTGTGGTTAAGGTAATTGCTACAATGCATAATTTGTACCGTGCCTGACACAGTATTATAGAGTTTAATACTATAAATTAGGCAAATTAGATGTAAAACCTCAACCAAATAATTTATTTATTTAGGTATGGAAAAGTACTTTTGACTGTAGATTTGCGCCCATTTTAAAATCTTAGTTTGAAATCGATTTTGATGACAAAGGCATTCAACAATTACTAAACACAATGTTTATTTTCGATAATGTTTTTAATTTAATTATAATTTACATAGCACATACTTGGTTTCGATATTTCGGGTCTTGAATGTAACACTTCTGTGGCACCAAACCCATCTCCAGTAGATTTCTGAAATACTGAAAATGTAACTAATTATTAAACTTATCTTTTACTGACTCTTGAAAACTAACATTTTACTTAGTCGATTATAATGTGATAAATGCAGCAGGTCTTTGTGAACAATTCACAAATCACTTTATGATCGTTACATAGTAGCTAAATTGTTCACTCAAGGTTTTGATTTTGTTTGAAATGGAATTAACCAGTACTCAATATTGTAAGTTACAACGTTTATTACAATTATGTTGCTCGCAAACATCTTAAAAAATCTGACGTGATGTGTAATCCAATATTTGTCACTGGTCCAAAGATTTTTGTCTCTTCGACATACTTTTTACAATAATTATTGTATTTTAATAAATAATTAGAGTTTTTCAAAATGTTTCTAACTCTTAAATTTTTTATCTTTGGTACTTCCATGATTCATGTCATAATATACATCAAAGAGTAATGAGACTTGTAATCCAAAAGGGTATTAAACTAACGCATGGAATTTAAAGTCAGATCAAAGCACAATAATACAATAAGCGTCGGCTTTATTGAATACAATTTAAATGTCTCTAACCATCCGGACTCGGATGAAAGATTAACCGTAGTGTCAATACCATAAATAAATTAAATAAATAATAATTCACGCGACTCCCAATACAGGGGTACACAGAGGTCTAGTCTAGACAATTAAGTCCCTTCGACCCCTCGGAAAATATCTTCGGTGGACCTTCCACCGAATTTCCGGACAACGTTACAGGTGGTGAGCCCGTCGCCGTCTTTATGTCCAAGACAACGACATATAATTCGTACATAAGTTTTTGAAAAACCAATTTTTAGGTTGGATTAACGTACAAATAAATATACGTAAAATAAATAAAATATTATCAATTGTAGACTTAATAAAGAAATAAAAATAAATAGAGATTATGATCCCAATCTGACGGAAGCATCAAGGATCACTGCCCTCTCCGTTTGAGCTCAGAGAGTTTATTATATTACTATTCCGTTGAAGACCCCTTTGGACAAGTGGCGTACACACCGGTTTTCATGGTATCAGCAGCTCTGAGGTCCCGGGTACTACATTGACCCGACCGGGTATGATTTCCGGTCGGGTCGATGTAGAAAACAGTTTTCTAGATTTTCTTGGGTCTGGGTGTTTGTGGAATATTTTTTGTTTCCGATACTACAACTCAAGTGTTTAACACTTGGTGATTAATTATAATTGGGTTTGGAACAATGTATGTGATGTTGTCCCTATAGTATTTATTTATATACAGCGTTTATATATTATTAGCTATGTTTGAATACATATTAACACTCCATGTCTATCAGTATTACGTAGATTACACTTTTCCGCTGACACTGATGTTTGCACCCATATAATGACAACGCAAAAGCAAATATCATATAAATATGTAAACCAATATCCAACATAATATGTCACATATATTTGTAAATAAACTCTGTGCTCATTGCAAAGCTTAGTTCTTATGTTATCTACTATCAAACATTTGTTTTTATAATTAGACACATTGAAAGTTATTTCCTTACTTACCTGTTACAACACGCACGGGATGAAAGGGGTGGTATATTTTCACCGCTACCACATAGTCACAATTACATATTTGATAATCTAATATCTATGCGTATACATCAGTATCAGTAATCACCTTTAAAAAATGTGTGGTAATTATAAATGAATAAATACAACCATACGTAGGGACTATATCACATACATTGCCATGATCCCAAAGAACGAAGATAGCACAAACATCTAGATCCGAGAAGATGTAGAAAAAGTGCGATTCAAAATTGAACGGCCGGAAATCGAAATCGGGACCTCAGAACTGGCGACACCACGAAAACCATTTTGTACGCCATTCACCCACGGAATACATCGACTATTATATACAGGATAATTTTGCAGTACTATTACTACTTACTCTTTGTACCAGATATATGGATAGCACCACTTGCATTCCGTTATACATAAGTAGCGTAGTGTACAGCTTTAACGGTTCCCGTTTCGTCATTAGTGCTGGACCGATCTTCAGGACGAATAACAGATACGTCGCCAGTATCATGAGAACGGGACCAAGTGACGTCATCAGTGGAAGGTTGTCGATGTCATCGTCTGATAAAAATTCGTAATTAAGTGTTAAAAATCAAATTAGTATTAAAGTGGAAATAGAATAAATTCAATTCTTTTATGTAAATAAATGAATATTCTTAATATTTTCTCGCTATTCAAGGTACAAGGATATACAGAGGTCTATGAAATTAAGTCCTTTCCATCGAAGACATTTTTTGAGACATGCAGTGTTTCGAATGCTCGCCTGTATATTATTTAAGACACAATATTTCGAAAATATTTTAATGTGAAGGTATTTATGTAGGGTAGTGAGAGATGTTGACAATTTATTCCTTTAAACCTCTTTCCAATGGAGAGGGACAACGTTGCGATGGGAATGTCGCTATCTAATTCTACAAGCCCACGATACAATTATATGCATATAAAGATAAATATTTATTATTGTTCATAATTTAATATCTATAGTCTTTATTACGTAATTTTTTTACAAAGATTTATGAAAAAAAAAATGTTAAAAAAAACCTTTAAATCTCTGATTCATTGAACTAGTTATTTTACAGAAATAGTATTTTTACTCAAACATAAATTTATTATATTTTAACGAATTAACTTCATTTTCAACTAAATAATGATTAAACAAGAATGAAGAAGGATATATAAGCACGGGAATATACTGATAATAAATAATATTAATACCAATAGGATATTTTATAAATAAAACATTTCATGTTAAACAATAGAATATTTATAATATTTGGAAAATATAGTATCTATATTATTCATGCAATATCTAATCTAATATATATTTATGCAATATCTAATACACTAAAACTGCTATTTTATCTATTTTTAAAAAATGTATTCAAAATACATCATAAATCCTCTATGTTTATATCTAATAATCTAAATTTTCCAAAAAAAAAAAAAAACATTTAAGACAACGTTCTGACAGCCCGGCTTCGAAAATAAAGGTGTGTAGATTTAAGTCCCACCAGTGGCATACATAACATCAGTATTTGAATGTGCTTTAATATAAAAAAAAAACAAAGTAAAATTCTACTTATGTAAAATATTCAGTCAAAACTTCATATTATTTACACACCGATAATTTTACAGACATTATTTATACAATAGTTTGAACCGTTGATCGTTGAATATTTTAATTTAAATCGCCGATAATATATAAATGGTTAATAATAAGAATTATTTTACTTAATTTAAAGTAAAAATAAAATTCAAATTCACGATAGATAGTGATGATCGATTTCGAATCTAGACATCCGACTAACACCTCTATGTGGTAAACCAATATGTTATTTTTTCAAAACTTGTGTGCGACTTGTATCAATCGTCGACTTGGATACAGAGACGGCGACAGGCTCACCGCCTGTCACGGTGACCCACAAGAATAGTCTCCGGCGAAACGCTGGTCCAAATAACTATATTGTCTCTGTCTAACTCTGTATTGTGAATGTTACACGTTTCATTACACTTCACATAGCCCTGATCTCATGTAATCTTTGTTAATTATGCGTATTAGTTTCTTAAACGTAATTGATTCTTCTATATGCAGTGACACGGGGGTCATTGTCTTTGCACCAGATATGTGTCATGAACATCGCGTACGGTCAACTTATCAAACCTTATATAAATAATAAATAAAACAATTGCTACATGTTAGACTATGCATCGCCGGAGAATGCATCGACCGATTAGTCTTACTTTTGCTGAAACACTCGTAGCTGATTAGCAGATATAAGGGTTGTCAGAGACCCAGAAATATATATGCATACGTATATAAAACAAGTTGAAAAGGATCTTTACCAACTTACGAATATCACAATAGTTATTTAAATTGTACGATAAATATTAATCTTTGTATCTTCACGCTATATACAATACTTCATGCTATTTAAAATACAATATTTACAATAAAGGGATATTTTTTTTGGGAAAACTTGTCCGATGGTGAGCCTGTCGCCGTCTTTTATGTCCAAGCCAATGACATAAATTGTACATTAGTAGAACCTTATTTTACGAATCTAAATGGCGACAGGCTCACCATCTGTCACGTTGTCTCAAAAATATCTCTATATATAGGTGGAAGGTGGGTCGAAAAGACTTAAGGAATTTACATAATGCCTGGATTTGTTAACTTATGATCCGTACAATCTGGTATACAATTTTTTACAATGGTAGAGCCACGCATCAACTTTTGTTGTTGCATGAATGGGCCGGCTCGACCGGGGAAGTACCACGACCTCATAGAATACCGGCGTTAAGTAGAAGTCTAACAAACTTCTTCGTTTCGACTGGTAAGTGCAGGTAACCGGAGGCCCACACACCCTCTCACTTTAAGGGGCAACGGGGGCACTCTAAGGGAGGCAACGCATCTGCTAAGCCTCTGGTATTGCGGGTGTTCATGGGTGGCGGTAATCACTTACCATCACGTGAGCCACCTGCTCGTTGGCTTCCCTTTTCCTATATAAAAAAAAATCGTCCAAGGAGATCGTCGTAATAAATAAATAAATAAATATGTAGGATAAAATATTGTATTGTTGGATAAAGTACAATGACACCTAGGAGTTAGACTTGGTTTTTGTTCGAGGAATCGTTCGTTTGTCTTTTATTTTTATATATTTTTGTGATTTTTGTAAAATATACAAACTCGAGATGTTCATACTGTTTGATCATAGTGTGGTGTATTAGTGCAATATTTTTTCTTTCTTTCTCTCTTCTTTAAATATGTTGTATGCAATTCCGAGGTAAACTGGACGCGGCGTTTATTTGAAGTACTACAATAGAAGTGTAAGTTACTACTGTCAACATATTGTGCAATTAAAGTCAGCCTACGGCCTTTGTGTATGCATGGGTCCAAGTATAAGGCGTTGGTACTATCTTATAATTTCCCCTAAAAGATTACTACAGGAAAGATTTTTGAGAAAGCATTCACATAAAAAGGTGTTTTATTCCCGAATATAGAAAATAAATCATTATTAGAAATTAAAAAAAATCAGCGCGCCATTCCTAATTTAGGGGTTTATATGCATCTAGACAATTAAGTCCTTTCGTCGCACCTTTCACCATAGAATTTTTTTTGGGAGCCTGAAATCGTAACATAATTTTAAATTAATGAATAATGTTCCAATACCTAAATACATTAGTACATAACGGCCTGTCCACTGCAGTAATCTAGTATATTTCTACAAGGCTAGTATGAATTGTCAAATTCTATTTTTTCAAGTTCAACTTTGTCGTTTCTCATTTTACGACTATACGACTACGTATTTCATTCAACGGAGCCCTGGCCATGACAAAATTCACTGTTATCTTCTACCGAATATGTCAATCTCTTTTAATATCTCGAAGTGTGAACAAAATCTATTTAGAATTTAATTGAAAAATTAATAATTTTATTAAATCTTTTACTTTAAGTATTTATTAATAAATAATCATACATTTAAGTCCAGTATTATTAATAAATATCGGTTACGGTATAATGAGGATATACTCGTATACTAATCTAATAGGGCTCTACGATTATAGTAGTTTTTAGTTAATAAGTATTGTAAATATTAACATAATTTTTGTTTCTGTAAAGAAAATATTCTTTTAAAAAAATCTAATATATTAGACAGAGTTGTGAAAGTATTTAAAGTAAGGTATTTATTTCTAAACATACATGTTTCTTTTCAAACATCAAGAGGTTTCATTTATTAAATCGAGTCTCTTTCGGATTTAAATTAATTATATCAAAATATACAGTATAACATTACAATTTAAATTAATATATATAGGACCTAAGCTTGCATATTTTAATGAATAAATGAAAAACATTTCTTCGAAAATCACATAATAAACAATTTCAAGTTAGCAATAAGTAAGATTAATCATGAAAACAAAGGTATTATTGAAAATAAAAACTCACATAGACTTTTGTTTAAGTCCCAATCAGGAAAACGAAGTGCGATACCGGAGCTCATCTTGAAACACTTAAACCGACTGCACAAATACTTCTTTGTCACAGACACAACCTGTCAATAATCCAACACAGTAAACAGAGGATTAATTTATACTAGAAATATCTTTCGAATTGTGACGAAAACTAAGATCAAAACGTTAAATGTTAGCCGATGAATAAATAATGTGTGCAATATAACAAAAGACGAATTACGAAAAAAAAATGTACATTTGTTAATGATGCACGAATCAATTAAGTAATTTAACCAAGTGTAACATTTTGAAAAATGTCATTAAGGACATTTAGTATTCCTGTAATGGATAATAATTAATTTTTCAACAATCTCTCACGAATGGCGTACACAACGGTTTTCGTGGTGTTTCGGGTTCGATTCTCAGTCGGGTCAATGTAGAAAACACTTTTCCTACATTTTCTCGGATCTACGTATTTGTGGTAACTTCGTTGTTTCTGATTCCTCAATACAAGTGCTTAAGCTACTTACTTGGGGACAACACACATACTCTTAGTATGTGATGTTGTCTCGAAAAAAAAACAGTAATGCTTAACAAAGAATAATAAAATAATATAAGAAATTAATTAAAAGAATGATATATCTTCAATTACTTCTGAATACATTTACACCAAATGAGTTTGTAACGTTCGATACATTATGAGCCAAAGTATTCGATCTCAATTTATAGCAAGCAATTTTGATATAATAAGCAATGATTGTATAATACATACTTCCATGCAACTCTGTCAGTCTGTGTATTTCTTCTTCTCTCTTTCAAGACTGATTTTTGTGAAATTAACTGACTTTGATTCAAAACTGATTTTGATGAAATTTTGTATTTTTTTGATTAAAAAATAAATGTTTGGCGATAACTATTTTTAGGTATATTTTGATTTAGTTATTATCACAAGAAAATTGTCTATTTAAATTTATGTGGGAAAAAATAAGGAGGCCCTATAGCCGAGTGGTTTCATCAGTGGTAGAGCCTCGTATCAGCTTTTGTTGTTGCATTAATGGGCCGGCTCGTCCGGGGAAGTACGACGACCTCACAGAATACCGGCGTGAAGTAGAAGTCAAACTAACTTTCGTCTGGTGAGTGCAGGTAACCGGAGGCCCACATCTTTCTCAAAGGCGGTCAACGCATCTGCTATGCCTCTGGTATTGCGGGTGTCCATGGGCGGCGGTAATCACTTACCATCACGTGAGCCACCTGCTCGTTTGGGAGGCAAAAAATCGGATTCTTCCATAAAAAAAAATCGGAATTCGAGTCAAGAGACCCGTGTTCGATATTCAGGGCGTAGGCTTATACCGATAAGTTTTTTTAAAAGCTTATGTAAAATTTATATCTACAGGATTTAATTACCTGGACCTCTATCTACCCCAGTATTGGGAATGGCGTGGAGATATTTTTTTATTGAAAAACATAAGTAGATGAAGAAGCAAAGGAGCAGCCTACACTGCCAGACTATCCATTTCGGAAAACATCTGCCATACATTAGTAAAAAATACATAATATTTGAACCATCTTATTTTATTATTGCCTAAAACAACTCTTAAACTTACTCCAAATATTAGCTCAAATAACAGTGCTAAACCACTTGAATCCATCGACCACTCGCATTGTTGTTCTCACTGCATATTGTGGGGAGTCATCCTGCACTGCATTTGTTCGTACTAGGTTGCTATTTGAGAACCTTTTTACCCAAAACAGTCAGTCTGAGTGATTTGAGGCACTTCGGCATGCTTGCACCAAAAAGTTACCATGGTTATTCTGTGGGCAGTACAAAGCATAATCCTGTCAGCATAGCTGGCTGAGCAACTTTTTGCACCATTAACATCTCTTAAAGTTTTTCAACCTTCACTCACTATAAATAGCCACTTTTTCTACTTTATCTGCGTGTTTGTGGTACCTTCCGTATTTCTCGTTACATAACATATGTGCTTTAGCTACTTACTATGAAATCAGAGCAATGTAGAAGACTAAAAATAAGAATAAGAGTAGTGTAGTAAGAATAATTGAACTAGAATTCTAACGGAGAACAAAATTGGCTATTGAAATTTTGAAAGTCCTTTTGTAATTTTTTAACAAAGAAATAAAAACAAATAATTATGAGTATTTAATTAACTATCATTAATCTATTATTTTAACCTCTATTTACCGAACTCATTAATGTAGTATTAGATGCCTTAAACTAACTAACATTAATAGGCTATAATATTTACTGGGGTTTTGTTGGTAGAAGTTTACACACATTTCATAAATGATTTTCTTTTTTTTTTCGTCATATCGTCAAATCTTAAAGAACTATGTAATAAAAAAATATAATAAATATGCACACGTCACTCCCAATACAGGGGTAGATAGAGGTCTAGACAATTAAGTCCTTTCGATCCACCTTCCACTGACGACATGTTTTGGGCATGACAACATAACAGGTGGTGAGCCCGTCGCCCTCTTTATGTCAATATCAAAGACATAAATCGTACATAAGTTTTGTAATAACCCCCTTGGTGCGAGCCTTGGGGTTCGAACTTGGGTCTCTTGACCCGAATTTCAATCGCCCCTACCACTCGGCTCATTATTATTGTTATAAGTACTACAATATAATTGGCGTTCCACCACTGTGCGTTTTTCGCGGAATTTTCTGCCAAATACTTGCACTTTATGGAATGTGCTGTCCGTCAGTGGTTTTTCCGGACCGTTGCGACTTAGGCACCTTCAAGAATAGAGCCTATACCTTTCTCAAAGGCCGACAACGCATCTGCTATTCCTCTGGTATTGTAGGTGTTCATGGGCGTCGGTGATCACCTCCCACGTCCTCCAATACGCGGGCAAACGAGCAGGTGCCTCCTCACGTGAGGCACCTGTCGTTTGCCCGCGTATTCCCAAAAAAAAAAAATATTAAAGTACTTTAGTATATACTGTTTTAGTTTTATTATATAATATGTTATATTATTTTCTTATCCACCATTCGTAAGCAATGCGGTAATAAAAATGCTCAGCACTTTTTTATTCACTGATATTTCCACTCCATATAAATTAATAGTGAATTGATAACATCGATTTCCTTCGATAACGTATAAACATTGGCGTTAATTTTTTTTTTACTATTCCTTACCGTACTTAGTAATAACTAATGCTGTTGCTATAATATACGTTTTAAATTATTCATCAAAGTATGTTACGTTATTACGGTTTAAATTATAAAATTTGATAAATTAGATGAATATGAATCACTCGAATCATAAATATTTATACTTATATATGAATATGAATATGTATCTAAATGTACATAAATGTATATACTTAAACACAATTGCTCGTATTTCTAAAAAGTAACTGTAGCCAAAGGACCCGAGTTCGATCCCCAGGTGGCGAGCTCGTACCCACGGGTTTTTTTTTCAAAAACTTATGTACGAATTATGTCGTTGGCTTTTATATTAAGACAGCGACAGGCTCACCACCTGTCAAGTTGTCCTGAAAATATCTTCAGTGAAAGTTGGTTCTAGGGACTTAATTGTCTAGACTAGACCTCCGTCCACCCCTGTATTGGGAATGGCGTGAAGTTTTTTTTATTTGTATTTCTATATTAGTGGGAATACTTTGGTACTGACTAACAACACGTTCTATGTGATTGTTCAAAAATACATACAAACACACATTCTCGCACTTCCTACTACAGGGGTGGCTAGATGTCAAGACAATTTAGTGTTCTCTTTGTAGTTCATTTGGAGACAAGGATACAGGTGTTAAGCCTGTCGCCGACGTAAATACGTGTTTAAAATAAATTCTTGGTATGAGTCTATCACTTAAGGATCGAACTCGGGTCTTTTTTTCGAATTCTGATTAACCAACCTCACGGCTGTGGTAACTGTTCAAAAATGTAAAATAATAATAATCATAATTTACAACTGAATCGCCTAATTTTTCACCTTTAATGTTTATTTGCATTTAAATATTAATATGTTTTTCTTGTTTTAATCTAATTAGGAATAAGCAGGAGCCTGTTTTGTTTTTAAGTTATTATTTTTTGTTGCCAACCATTGCCAACCATATCGCGCAAGACATTGCTTTACGTAATATCATAAAAATCCATTGTTGAAAATAGCACGAATTAATACATCATAATGAGGTAAGAAAGAAAAAAAATTATAAAAAATTGCTAGTATTTGTTATTCAGTAATTGATATTTACTTCAGTAATTGATATTTAACAGTCTCATCATAGATCTATGAATAGATTATAACTGTAATAAAAAACCTTTGATAATGCCATAAAGACGAAACCGGTCATATATTTTAATATAAATATATGTGTAATAAGTAAAAGTGACTTTTAATGTGTTTAGGTTAAATTACAATTACGACCTTTCCGTGAAAAATAAGTTAGTGTATTCCACACTTACTTACTTTTTACGGAAGCTCATTTACTACAATTCGACCGGTGATGCACCTGTGGCCTTTATATTTTATCTTCAAGCATTTCCTAGAAAGTTCTAGGAAATGCCTAAGTAGGTAGATTATTTAGGTCTAGATTATTTAGTCCTTTTGGCCCACCGTTCACCGACTTGGAACGATAACTCGCCCATCACCGTCTTGGTATCCAAGCAAACGGTACTGTATTAATTACCTAGATATATTTAATGTACATCAATATTCATGTAATAATTTAAGACTCAAGTACAAATACCATAATAATTAGAAACATAAATAATATTAATACATTGTTTAAGGGCAAAACATGTAAAACATAACTACAAAAAGACAAAAAAAAACTGTTGAATATATGCATCTATACATGTTATTTGAATAATAACACTGAATAATCCTGGTTATTTTTATTTATTACGGTATTATTTTCTTATAATTTCGTTAATTATGCAATCCCTGTCATTTTTAATAATCTATGACTACGTCGTTGTAGTTTTTACTAACTGCAATTGTTATTGAACAAATAGTTCACTATACACTAAAAATAAAATGTAAAAAATAATACATCGTACATATATATAGATATATTTAATATTTAAATACATGTAGGATGTATTGTTTTATTTATATGAGTATGTTTATCAATTTTAGTAATCGTTTGTTTTGATTTCTATTATTTTGATGTACACTTCCGTCTCAGTATTACACTTCATTTCCAGCCCATCCAAAAGTCACCAGAAAGAGATCACTTTTAGTGATACGATCTCCATTGTACCTTCTAATGTATTTATTTTGTAATTATTCCTTTCGTAATTTTTTATACCATGGTGTACAATAAAGTTATATTTCATTTGTTGGCGACCTCCATGGACGAGTGGCGTAAACACTGGTTTTCAAGGTGTCTCCATCTCAAGGTCCCGGGTTCGATTCCCGGTCTTGTCTATGAAGAAAAACCACTTTTTCTACATTTTCTCGGATCTGGGTGTTTGTTGTTTCCGATTCCCATACAATAGGGGTCCTGGGATCGGAGTAATGTATGTGATGTTGTCCGTATCTACATATATTTGTTTATTTATTTACTTCTTTATTAATATATTTATTTATTTTTTATTTGATTTCATTCTTTAAATTTAGCTCGGTTTTACTCACTGGCGGGTCACTCTACTGAACACTCAACCTGAGCGCTCACGACTGCGCCCTACATTGTGCGTTGCTTGTAGCTGTGAACTGATCTGAACTTGGTGGCGTAGAATGCAGATAAAATACTAATTGAAGCCTAGTAATTGACCTCTTCGAACTTCGAGGGATCGTCGAGCGTTTACCCTCTATACAGGCCAGTGACTATAGATTTTGACCCTGCCGTGCTGACTGATTTATTTTGTTTGTAGTTTATTGTATTATATTGTTATTTACTAGAAGAACCACTTTTATTTCGCCCACAGGGCACAGTTTTAACTTTGACCTTAAATATAACATTGCTTTTATTAGTATTAAAATGTTGACCAATTAAATATCTTCACGCCATTCCCATACATTCCAATACAGGGGTAGACAGAGGAATAATATATTAGATATTAAGACGGCGACGGGCTCACAACTTGCTACGATGTCCGAATAAATGTATTCCGTGGAAAGTAGGTCGAAATGATTTAATTGTCTAGAACTTTATCTACTCCTGTATTGGGAATGGTGTGAAGATATAAAAACATTCGGATTATACTTTTTCCTCGTTTTACATAAAAAAATATTAATAACATCGTAATTAAGATTTAATATATGCCTACTTTTTTGTTATCGTATATGTGTTTTTTTGTTGATTGTCGTATGATGACGTATTGTTCAAACTTTTCTGTTGCGTCCATGAACCATTCCCTCTGATGGAAAATTTTACTGATAAATATTCGGAATATTGTGCGTCTGTAATGCTTCTCATATAGGCGTCATTGTTTTCTCCATTGTTATGTGGAGTTCCGGGGCGGAAGGAAACAGTATATGTTTACGTAATTTTCCTGTTATAGTAAATAATTTTTTTCGCATAGAAAAGTTCACAAATAATATTTCATTGAGTCTCATCGTCATCTTATTATAAGTATCATTGTATTATATTCATTAATATATACGTATTTTATTTCATATGCATTTGCATAAATGTATGTAGTATATGTAGAGTTTTTATATTTTATTTATGTTTTTCTTTTTATAACATCAGTATTATTTGTTGATAAATGAAGGTGGTCTTCATGGTTTTCCCACTGCCTTAAGGTTGATTAGCAGATAATGTCCATCTTTGTTCCTTCACATTTTATAAGGTGCAATAAAGAAAGAATAAATATATAAATCAAATTCCATTTGATTATTTGATATATTTTTATAGAATAGGGAGGCAAACGAGCAGGTGGCACACGTGATGGTAAGTGATTACCGCCGCCCATGAACATCTGCAATTCCGGAGGAATAGCGGATGCGTTGCCGGCATTTGAGAAAGGTATAGGCTCTTTTCTTGAAGGTCCCGAAGTCGTATCGGTCCGGAAAACTGCTGACGGCAGCACATTCCATAAAGTGAAAGTGCGCGACAGAAAATTCCGTGAATAACGCACTGTGGTGGAATCTCAAGCATCAAGGTGGTGTTGATGGAATTTTTGACTAGGTACGATGGTGAAATTCAGCGGCTGGGCTAATCCGAGCAATTCCGCGGAGCACTCCCCTTAGAAAATTTTGTAAAAATGCAAAAAGATGCAATATCTCTTCGCAAAGCCAGGGGATCTAGCCCATCAGATAGAAAAAAAGTACTCCATGTGCGACCGAACCTGCGCCTTATAAAGTTGGAAGCGGTGGACCGGCATGAAGTACTGTCGTGCTCTTTTGAGCACGCCGAGCTTTTTAGAGGCCAATTTGGCCTTCCCTTCCAAGTGACCTCGAAACTGAAAGTTGCTCGATATGTCAACGCCAAGGATTCCGATACTGGCTGAGGCAACTAGGGGAGTGCCCTTAACATGAGGTGACACGACGAAGGGTTTCTATTTAGCGGTAAGCGCGCAAACTTGTGCAGAAGAAGCAGGGTTGGCGATAGCACACAGTCTTGTGGGACACCAGCGTTCACAGACTTGGAGTCCGAGCATGCAACGTCAACTACGATCGCTGCTTCGGTCTGTGAGAAAACTAGTGACTCTATTGCAAAATTTCTCAGGAAGCCCATATAGGACGGAAGCTTCGAGAGAAGCGGTTTGTGCCATACCCAATCAAAGGCTTTCGCTATGTCCAAACTAACTGCCAGGCCAAACCCTTGCTCTCTACTGCCTCCGCCCATCGATGAGCGAGGTACACAAGAAATTCTCCAGCTAAGCGACCCCGACGGAAGCCGTACTGGTGGTCACTAATCAACTGGCACTCCTCTAAGTACCTCAAGAGCTGACAGTTTATAATGGACTCCATTATTTTGGAGAACAAGGAAGTAATGGCAATCGGTCTGTAGTTGCCCGGATTGGGTGCACCAAAGCTGTCTTCCATGCCATCGGGACGACGCTTTAAGAGTAGGAGTACCGAAAAAGACGCGTTAGAACCGGTGCCAACTCTGGAGCACACATCCTCATCACAATAGGGGGGATTCCATCGGGCCCACTCGACTTCTGATTATTTGATATTTCATATTAAAAATATTATAAATAACGTTTGATCAATGGGAAGGTCGTTTGAGAATTTAAGTTTGTATTACTGTAATAATAATAAAGTTAACAGTAGAAGTAAAGTTTGTCACATTTCTCCAAAGAAACGGGTTGCACTTTTTTCACGTAAAGATCAAAAATACGAAAGAATACACGATTTCCAAAGAAGAACGAACGTACATGCTAGAATTTTTTTAATATATTAATTAATTAATAATAATTTGTTATATTTTAATTAATTAATTTATTAAAATTTTTTATTAATTAAAATAATATTCAGTTGAGAATATGAATTAAAATAAGGAAGTAATTTGTTTCAAGCCCACGATTACGCTAAGGTAATTCTCACTCAAACGTTTGTACGGTCGATCGCTTTAGGGTCAATTCTAGTCGAGAATTGTGGGGCTAAAATATAAAATGACTAAAATCGTCTAAACTCCTTTACGCACTGCGACGGCTTAGTCGCGGGTTTAACCAGTGCGCGACCGCGAGCTCACTCCACTCACCCTGATGAACGTCCTCTGACAGAGCGAAACATAGTCGGCACCTACACCGATTGTTTAGACGTTAGTTTAGCTATTTTTAATTATTTAATAGTGCCTCATGAAAGGCTTAAAATTTCAGCTCAATTCAGGAGCTACAATAATATAAATATAACATTTATTTAAGGTTAAATTTTATACGTACAAAATGTAGAAACAAAATAAAAAAATGTATTTTGGCATTATCTTATTCACTCAAAAATTGCAAAGTGTTCTTTGGCTCACATTCTCGCAGGAGTGAGGGTTGTATCTTTATTTTATTTTATTTTATTGAAAGGCAGGCAATTCCCAATACAGGGGTAGACAGAGGTCTAGTGTAGACAATTAAGTCCCTAGTTTCGAGTTTTGCAAAAAAAAAGGGTTTGTATACATACAATTCACACACAGTAGAAGTAAAACTTCATGAAGAAAGAAATATACGGAGAATATAAAATAACGTGTAATGTATCTCATTCTCTCGCCGACTTTATCCAATAAATTTAAGTGGTTGTTTCTTTATCGTATCGCATTTTCTTTTCTTTCTTTTTCTTTCTTTACAGCCCATCAACAGTCCATTGCTGAACGTATTCGTCAACAACTTCGAGCGTAGTGTTCCCAACAATAACCGGCATTGGTCTGACATGGACGTTAAACATGACCTTAGTCTTGTCCATGTTCATCTTAAGACCAACCCGTTCAGAAACACCATTGAGGTCATTGAGCATAGTGCTAAGCTCTTCAAGCGACCCTGTCATCAGAACTATGTCACCCGCAAATCGAAGGTGAGTGATGAATTCGCCATTGATGTTCACACCGTATCTTTTTCAGTTCAGTAGCTTGAAAACATCTTCCTGTCTTACACCTTTCTGCAATTGGATAGGTTTCGTGCTCTGGTCCTGTACTCGGATACACATCGTAGCCTCATTGTATAAGCATTTCAACACTTCGATATACCTATAGTCTATCTGACATCGCTGAAGAGCCTGTAACACCGCCCAAATTTTGACAGAATCAAAGGCATTTTTCATAGTCCACATACGCCAGACATAGTGGTAGATTGTACTCTTCTGTCTTCTGTACAATCTTCTCTCAATGAATATATATGTGGTCTATGGTACTGAAGCCTTTTCGGAACCCGACTTGTTCGGGAGGCTGGAAGTTGTCAAGTCTGCTTGCCAGACGATTCGTAATGACTCTCGAAAACAGTACGTAGACGCGGCTTAGTAGCGCTATTGGTCTATAGTTCTTCAATATCCTCTTTCTTGAAGAACAGGACAACCACGCTCCTACTCCACGCTTTCAGTGTAGCACTTTCTTGGATGACGGAATTGAAGAGCTTCTGAAGCACCACAAGTAAAAAAGTTATTTTTTACTGTAAATGAATTGCTAAGAATGTAGTTAAAACTGTACTATTACTGTACTGTCGAAAGTATGTATACATTATTAAACTAACTGTTTTTTTTATTATCATGAACTTTTTTAATGTTATTTTTTAACACAAAATTATGCTGACAGAATTATGCATTCAAATGCTCTTAGAAGGGCAATACGAATACTACAAAAGGGAAATTATTAAAATACTATAAAGGACTATATACTACAAAAGGGAAATTGTTAAAAGACTATATAATGCTATATAACAAAGTGACCAGATAATTTGAAAAAAAAAAATATATGTATTTATTGAAGAATATAAAGAATATAACAAGACAAAACAAAAGCCGCATTCAAGAGGGCGATTTTAATGCTGCGTTTTTAAAAATCTATGACGATGAAGTACGTAATTGTGCAAAGCTTTATAAACTTTGATCAAAGTTAATTTGACTTTGCAGTAATTGTGTTCTGTATTTATTTTTAAATGTATGTACTGCTTTCAGATTTCGCAAAGGAGGCGGTATGTCGTTCCAGCACTTGGATGCGGCGTATTTGAAACTTCCTCGGAAAGCGAGAGTGCGGTGACGAGGCACGACGAGAGTATTCCCTCTTGTACGCGTATTGTAAGTTTTTACATCACGTGACCATATGAGTTTTTCAGCAAGAAAAGGAGGTGTTTTATTTTTTAATACCTCGAATAGCCATGTGCAGCAGCAATGTAAGGGGTGACGTGCGTGCGGGGCGGTATTGTAAAACTAAATCTTGCACATGCATTTTGAACACGTTGCACTAGACGTCGCGACCGCGCTAAAAGTCTCGGGCCATATACAATGTCCATATAATTAAATTTTGAAAGGACAAGAGTGTCACACAATTTTACCCGAATATCCGAATTTAAAACTCCCTTATTTGATAAAGAACCTTAAGTCTATAAAAGCAGTTTCTGCTAGTACTTAGTATGTGGTTCTCAAACTGTAGTTTGTCATCCATTAGTAAGCCCAGATTGCGAATCTCATTTACACGTTCTACGATTTCCCCTCGAATTTGGATGCATGCCCCTCTTTCTGATATATTTTTGTTTGATTTTTAAAACCCATAATTAGTAGTTTAGATTTAGTTCCGTTTAGTACAAGGCAGTTTGAGTCGCACCACGCGGCTATACTTTCGAGGTCTTCGTTGATTTTATTAACGACTTCTTGAGTATCACGCGGATTACATGACATATAGACTTGCAAATCATATGCGTATAAATGAAATTTACAGTGCTTAATGTTTTTTACTAAGTCGGCACTGTAAACTGAAAACAATATTGGAGCCAGGTTTGATCCCTGGGGCGCACCGGCTTTGATTTTTTTTTGATGGCGAACGTATTAATGTTCCTCGGTCATCGCTCAGTTCTACAGTTTGTAGTCGGTTTTTAAAATAACTATCGAAGCATTGTATGGCGCTGCTACTGAATCCATAGTAATGAAGCTTTGATAAGAGAAGGGAAACATTTATACAGTCAAATGCACGAGAAAAATCTAGTTTACGCATCCAATACTTGATATTTAAGTAAAACTCAACTACCATTTGTACATATATATTTTTTTTTAATTTCTTTTGTACTAGTTAATAAGTATTATGCCGGAGACCGCGCATGGATTATTCAAGCGGCACCGACAGAATATCAGCGCTGCATTAGCAATGCTGCAGCATATTGCTGAGTCGGATGCGTTTTCGTTGCTACTATCTAACCATTTATTTATATTGTTCTTTTTAATTGTTTATATGTATACAATTGTGGCAATGAATAAACTTTCTTTCTTTCTTTCTATAACCTTCAGCAAATACCGCTTAGTAATTCTGAGTATAAGGTACGCAACCCTACCCGACACACCTTCGATTCTGATCACGTTGCTGAAGAGAGAGTTGTGGACGATAATAGAACCGGTGATAGAACAAGTTACCGGAGTTGTGGATTATTGAGTCCTCCCCCTGTCTTCGGACTTCCGACAATCCCATAATGCTCCAGTGTAACTTGCTCGTCGACAGGCTCACCACCTGTCGTTGTCCCGAAAATATCTTTGGTGGAAGGTGACACACCGAAGATATTTTCTGGGGACTTAATTGTCTAGACTAGACCTCTGTCTACCCCTATATAGGGAATTGCGTGAAGATATTTATTTATTTATTTTAAGTTACATTGTGCCAAAATGGGGATAGTTCAGCACGTATTCAGTGAATATGGTCTCACTCAGGGCTGGCTTTTTGCCAAAAAAATTATGCGTTAAAAACGTTGAAAATCTTTTACGTGTAACGTAACATTATTTTTTTTTCCTGTTTAGTCTTAGTAATTTTACTCTTATAATTTAATATCTTTTATTTAATTATGATATATTTAACTTGGTTAAATACTTTATTTGTGTACTTTTTTTGTTGTACTTTAGTTGTATGTGATATACTTATATGTACCTTACCTACCTTGTGTCTCAATAAAATTATATAAATATATACACATACATATATAGTTAAACGGTAGTTATTCTATGCAATAATTGATATAATTTACTCAAAGTAACTATGATATAATAATAGTGGACGGAAATAATGTACTGATAGTCATTATATAGTCTTTATAAGTAACATGTGAGATACAACAAAGCGGGTTAAAATTATTTTTTTTATAAAAAAAACTTAAATGTACATATTACAGTTTAAACGTTTATAACTTACGATATAAAATTGTGAATGATAAATGAATGAAAATGGTTTCTTTGTTGTAAATTGTGTTAATCGTTGGTATCGGATGAAATATGGACGGTAAAACTAACGTTTTACGTATTTTTATTTCACACACATTCCAATACCAGAGTAGTCAGAAGTCTAGATAATTTATTCCTTCCGACCTAAATTTCACTGGAAATTTTTTGGGATGATGTGTCGACGTCGAATATCCCACAGACTTAATATCTAAGCGAAAGATACAAAATACACACTTAATCGCATTTCTGTATGAGTTATTGCCGTATGATTACTGCGAAAGATCATGCTCATTTCTTCCCATGGGAGATCTCGAAAAATATCTAACAAAGTTCAACAGACCGGTGTCCGGCCGCAGTGTCTAAGGTGCGGGGTATCTGCAAACGCCAGTCTGCTTGTCGTGTGATGTTTATGCCAAACCAATACGGGAGAGGCCAAGTCGTGCTGTGGACTTTTAGATACCGTTATGTATCTATATGTAAAAATATATAAACATCTATGATTTAATAAATGTCTCTATATCTCGTCTCTCTCTTAAGAGGAGTTTTTAAAATAAAAATGGTTGATTGTTGGAAAAGCACATATGATAAGGAAGGGACATATGGCACCTTCTTACAATCTTAGATTATTTTTGAAGACTAATAGGCCCTTATGCACTTTAGAAACTCAATTATAAAAGTAAAATTTATAGTATTATAACGTTATTTTGAAAATTCGTTTAAGCAGATTTTATTCGTTCTTGTTGTTTGTCCCCAAAATATCTTCGGTGGAAAGTAGGTCGAAACGACTTAATTGTCTAGGCCAGGGTATATCCCTTTATTGGGAATGACGTGAAGACATTTTTATTCTTCTTCTTTGCAGTCTTTTAAACTTTCACTGCTGAATGTCCTCCTCCAAAGATTTCCACATAGAACTGTCCAGAGCCACTTGCAACCATCGACCCCCCTCCGATGGTGAACGTCACTCCATGTCGACATGTCGGTTATCCTAGTGATGCTGCGGATAACGTTATTGTGGATTCTGTCACGCAAAGACCAAGCATAATCCTTCCTATAACCTGCTGCGCAACTTTGACCTTCGTTCGGTCATTGTCTCCTTAGACCAGCAAATTTATACATTATATTTTGACATTTTTATCTCGGCATTTCTTTCAGATCTGATTTGTCTCACCGTGATTAATTAAAGAACCGGTATTTCCCACGTATATTTGTAGTACATATAATTGCCGCTAAATTATACATGAAGTGACAATGGTCATCGTAAAATTCACAAGTAATGCAGTTTCGAAAATCACAGTCAGGGTCGCATAAGTGTTCAATCATCGAAGACAGGAAGTTGTGTTCTACACTTGTCTTGAAAAGAATTTTAAAAACATTTATTTTTCTTTAACAAAGAATTTATATATAATATTCTTCGACAAATAAATAACTAAATACTCGTAGATAACTTGAACCTTAGAGCAAATGACACCTTGAAAACTTGTCGGTTGTCGGGTCTGAAATCTTTACATGGCCTGCCATAATCCTGCCTGTGGGATACATGCCGTCACAAACTTGACTTCCCGTGGACGCTCCGTCAACTTTAATGCTCAGATCTTTGAGGAAATTTGTGACCTAGCTAGACAAAGTTTCGACTGAAAGTTAGGAGTCCATCGGATGAAAGCTTAGAAAGAAGCGCTTTGCGCCATATCCAATCTATGCTTTCGCAATGCCTATACTTAAGGCCAAGGCCCTCCTTTACGCCCAACCACCGCTCACCGGTGAGTTAAATAAACTATGAGATGACCAGCTAACCAACTGAAATGAAAATTTTACTGGCAGTCACTAATCAACTGGTGCTCCTCTGTGTATCTAAGAAGCTGGATATTATTAATGGCGTCCAGTGCTTTAGATAATATAGAGGCGTTAACAATATGCCTGTAGTTAGATGTATCTGAGCGGTCAATGAGATGTAACTTGCAAAATGTTGCGGGAAGTCGATGGATGCAGGTGGCTGAGGAGCGTTTCCTGTGGAAAGTGGACTCTTGATAGAAAGTAAGAAGAAGATGAGCGGTATTTTTTGGATTGGGTACACAGGTGCCATCTTCTAGGAACTTAGAAGTACCTCTCTTTAAGAATTTGAGTCAGCGTATCAACCTCTTTATGTAAAGATTGTAGACATTAAAATTTGTAGACATTAAAGGCTTACAAGAATTTGTTTGGATCGCTATGCAGATCTTTACAACAGGTGATGAACTAACACCTCCCCAATTCAGGGAATGTGCTTTGATTTAGCTGGAGCCATAACTCTTCTAAGGATCTAGAATCATAATTATGCTGCTTTTTCTTTTCCTATATAGTCACTAGTATTTACATCCAGAGAGGCCAACTCATCGAACTAAGCCTTGTAACAATTTACCGATCTTTCAGAGATAGTCAGAGGCAGTCAATGGCGCCTCTAGATGTGCGTTAAGAACAAATCTTTAGCCAGAGTCAAATGTTACAAGTTTTACAGTCAAATGTTACAATTTTGTATTCAAAAGTTCGTATTTGTATTCAAAATTATGTCATTAACTAACTATAACACTTAAATTATAAGACACAACTTACCAAATACACAAATCATAAATTGTTTGTAAATTACTATCATTAGTAATTGGAATTCAAAAGTAGTCACATCAGGTGTTATCGCAGCATTTGAAAATTGTCAGTGTACAAATGTGTGAAGTTTTAGACGTTTACAATCTTAAAAACGCGAAGTTGTAAAATATTTTTATTACCGACAAAAAAGTAGACTTACTTATTTATCGAGTCGAGTTAACACCCCGTCATTTCTATTCCTTTTGCAATTAATTAACCTTAGTATTTTACTGAATGACATATTTAAGTTACAAAAAAGGTAAGACCCTCAGAACAAAGTAGAATAAATTTAGTACATACTGGGCGACTGTTTACAATGAGCATCGGATATTTTAAACTTAAACATAATACATTTATTGTAAATGACAGTTTAATACAGAGCGGGTGTGTCAAGAAAAAAGTCTACTATATTGAAGAAACTATAATAAATTATTTAATATTTTTGCTTGCACCTTATCATAATACAATATGGATTTAAAACTTTTACCGGCGAATGAAACTGTTACAAGACATAGCTTTTGGGATTTTAAAGGCGAAGGTAAAATATTTTTTTATTACTTCGAAATATTTATGTTTAATATATTCCGGGATTAATAAATATTTTGTGGTATGATTCATGAAGTTTTAATTTCCCGGATGTATTGTGCTATATTTAAATCTCATTATGAAACTATAAAAATATATAATAAATAGATTACAACTGTTAATATCATGCGATAATTTTAATAATCGGTGTTGTTTTCAAATAATATTTAAATATCGTTATGGTCTTATATTTTTTAAGTTTTTCATGATTATTTGTACTTCGCTTTTTTTATTGAATTGGCTTTGTTGCCAGTGCTATTATTTTTAATAACTTTTTTTAGTGGACTACGTTGATCAATGGCTTCTTATGAAATCACCTGTGCCTCTAATTTTTTTAACGATATCTTACTTGTCGTTTATACTAAATGTTGGCCCGAAGTATATGAAGAATAGACAACCATTTAACATAAGGAGTGTCATTGTGTTTTATAATATTTTTCAAGTCGTATTTTCCTGTTTTCTGCTGTTTATTGTAAGTAACATTTTCACTATTTTATAATTTTAGACATTAAATTTGTTATAAAGGCATACTTATTTTAAGTTAATAAATATATAAAAATATAATTTCACGTAATACCCCCTGTATTTGTAGACAGAGGTATACTCTAGACAATTAAGTCCCTTTGGCCCAGCTTCCTCCGAAGACATTTTCGGGAAAACAAATAAATGTCTTCAAGCAATTCCCATAACTGCGTGAAAACATCTAATTGATTTATTTTAATTTTTATTGATTTTTAAAGCATATAAGTGGTGCTAAACTTTTTGTTATTAAATTAAAGACATCCTTATTAATTTTAAGCTATGCCTAAAACAGGCATAAATAAAGAAAGAGAACCGAGATTTAAAATTTCAACTGATGCGTGTAAGACACGGTGGTTCAGAGGTAAGAGCCTTTCCGCGGCTCAGCAAAGGTCGCAGGTTCGAAACCCGCCCGTGTCAGTTAAAATAAAAAAAAAACATTTTCTCTCTTTAATTTAATTAATCTTCAATTTCAAATAATCTTCAAAAACCTAACACGATAACCAATCATGATAATTTAACTTTCATCAATTGAATATATAGAATTGGTAAGTACGAGTATATTGTACCAGATCTTTGGACACAAGTACGTCGAGCTGTCACGTTATTCCAAATATGTTTCGAAGAAAAGTGGGCCGAAATATAATAAACTGCTAAGATCTCTGATTAGCAACTGCGTGAAGACCTAAGTTTCTTATTAGTTCTTCTGTCAGGTTTTGCTTTTACCAGTCGGTGTAGCTTTGGAAATTTACTAAATTATTTTTTTATAGTTTAGTGCCAATATTTAGACTGTAACGCGCTTAAATACCAAACTTACATGCAAAACCATCCATGTTAAGGATATTTGTTAGGTACTCTCTTATTTCCTAATTAGAAACGGGTGAGTCTGATAATTTGTAGATAAAAAGAAAAAAGATTTATAAGAATTTAAATATGAAAACACTTACATACATACATACATAACGCCATGCTTGGCAGGCGGTTTGGCGATCGCAGTAGACTACTCGCTCCTCAGACGTTGCTGCCCATCTTCGGACCGATTATTTTGGTCTGATATTTTAGATATGGTTGTTGCGCCATTGTCAGTTGAAGAGGAAAGGAAGTGGCAACATTATTACATCGCTACCACATGAAAGCACTGATCTTTGAATAATTAATTTCAGGGTTCTAGAATGATATGGACCCATGGATTACTGAGTTCAACATGCCTAATGGAAAAGGAAGAATCAAAATGGATCGTAAGTATTCTTTAATCAGTGTTTTAAATAATGTCCGATATTATTTTTATTTTCTTTTTTTTCTTTTAAATAATTTTGTACATTATTAACGAGATATATTATATAATATAAACATATTTTATAAATCAGAAGAGAAATGTCAGCTAAAAACTCTTTGTTGTCTTTACTTCACGCCGTTCCCAATACATAGAGGTCTAGACAGTTAAGTCATTTCGACCCACGTTCCCCCGAAGATATTCTTGCGGCAACGTGACAGGTGGTGAAGACGTCGCTGTCTGTATGACCAAGCCAACGATATAATTCGTACATAAGTTTTGAAAAAACCCATTGGAACGAGCCTGCCACCTGGGGATCGAATTCGGGTCTCTTGACTCGAATTCTGATAATGTAATAAAAAACCTACCTGAGTATCTTAATGGCTCCTGGAAGCTATAAAATAAGAAAAATATATTATTAACTTACACCAATATTTATACTAATAATATATTACGTACTCGGCTATCGTGAGCTAAGTAACGAGTTGTTTGAGTGGTCGGAATTTCGAGTCGAGAGTCCCGAGTTCGATTTCCATGTGGCAGGCTCGTACCAATAGGTTTTTCAAAAAAACTTATGTACGAATTATATCGTTGGCTTGGATATAAAGACGGCGACGGGCTCACCACCTGTCACGTTGTCCCGAAATATCTTATGTGGAAGGGGGGCAAAGGAACTTAATTGTCTAGACTAGACCTCTGTCTACCTCTGTATTGGAGATTGCGTGAAGATATTTATTTATTTATTTTATTTTGACACACTAGTAATACGTACACGAAAACTGACTTTAGAATGACATTATGGGAGGGGCAATGGACGAAAACAATGCTTCATATAATCACTGAACCTTTTAATTGTATCAGGTCACTTATTTATAATTTAAAAATATCAAGTATAAACATGTGACCCAATTAACAAACCAACATATCTAGATATCCGCGTGTCCATGATCCATTACTTTTCGCACAATTTGCTTATATGGTCTCCAAAAGTTAGACTCAGGGTGACTCGACCCCTTTTATTATTAATTAAAATAAATTAAAAATCTTTACGCAATTCCCAATACAAGGGTAGACAGAGGTCTAGTCTAGACAATTAAGTCCCTTTGACCCACCTTTCACCAAAGATATTTTCGGACAACGTGACAGGTGGAGAGCCAATCGCCGTTTTAATGTCCAAGCCAACGATATAATTTGTACATATGGTTTTGAAAAAAAAAAAAAAACATTGGTACGAGCCTGCCACCTCGGCTATCGTGATTTGCTCTGATGATCTCTATACTGTATATTTTTTTTAGTTAATGTATATTTTCTTAAGCATTTAGTTTGTCTTCCTCAACCTGCCAAAAACATCTAAGCACGGCCTTATCCATTTTAGGTACAAGATTATTGTCCAAACCTGCAAACTTGTGAATCTTTTCCGTCTTCGTTCGTCTAAGACCGCAAACTTAACGAAGATATTGCCAGAGATTTCCACTGCAATTTTTGCATCCCTTGAATCGCAAATCCTGAGAACCAAAAACAGCCGTACTATAAAATACTGTTAAATAGGATTAATGAACCAAAAATTACATGCATTTTGAAACTAAATATAAAGTTAGAACCCTGATTAAATTTGCTTGCGACTATAGCAACAAGTGAGATGGAATTAATAACGCTGTCATAGCAAAAAAAAAAGAAGAGTAAAAAAAATACACGTTCTATACACGTTTGATTTATATCAAAAATATAAATATATTAATACTTATAACTATTTAAATAGACTAATAAATATTACCCCGTATAAGTTTCTTTTGCTTGCACATGCATAAATGAATATAAAAATAAATCCCGCCAAAATGCAACACATAACGGGTACTTCTTTATTATTATTTTTTAATAAATTCCTTGTGGTATTAAATTAATTTTTGGTATAAAATCGATGACAAGTATAACATTTTGACAGAATTAATTATTGTCATAATAATTGTCTTGACATTTAAATTTATGCAACCTTGACGCACACCTTTTTGACCTCCATATATATATATATATATATATATATATATATATATATATATATATATATATATATATATATATATATATATATATATATATATATATATATATATATATATATATATATATACATATATATATATATACATATATATATATATATATACATATATATATATATATACATATATATATATATATATACATATATATATATATACATATATATATATATATATATATACATATATATATATATATATATATATATATATACATATATATATATATACATATATATATATATATATATATATATATATATATATATACATATATATATATATATATATATATATATATATATATATATATATATATATATATATATATATATACATATATATATATATATATATATATATATATATATATATATATATATATATATATATATATATATATAGAGATGTATGCGTGTGATGACTTAGTGAGGGATCCGAGGGTGACGCCGTGACTGGTACGCCAGACTCGGACCTCGATGACACTGAGGTCATCAGTATGAAAGAGATTGAATGTGCGATTAGAAGTTTAAAATGTGGTAAGGCTGCGGGACTAGACAGAGTTACTGCTGAAATGGTCAAGTATGGTGGGCCTCGCGTCTGGGACAGCTTTCATCTGCTGTGCAATTTGTGCTGGCGAACGGGGGCTGTTCCGGATGATTGGCGATCCGCGGTCATTGTGCCTTTATATAAAAGTAAAGGTTCACATTATGACTGCGGGTGCTATCGGGCGATCAGCTTGACCAGTTTAGCAAGTAAAGTTTACTCGAAGGTTTTGACACGTAGGATGCAAGAGAAATCGGAAAGATTTCTATGGGAGGCACAATGCGGATTTAGACCTGGAAGAGGATGCACGGATCAAATGTTTTCTCTCCGCATGATCACGGAGAAGCTTCTGGCTGCTAACCAGAAGATTTTCTGTGCTTTTGTGGATCTTGAGAAAGCATTTGATAAGGTTGTAAGGAAGAAAATGTGGAAACTGTTGCCGGGATATGGTGTGGATGGTCGATTGCTAAAGGCTGTGCAGTCACTTTACTGTGAATGTAAAGCCTGTGTGCGGGTAGGGCATGACCTATTAACCATATTTAGTGTCCAAACGGGCGTAAAACAGGGTTGTGTCATGTCTTCCTGGCTGTTCATACTGTATCTCGACAGCTGTTTACAGAAGCTGAAAGATAGCTGTTTGGGTGAGAAATTGGGTGACATAAAAGTAAATTGAGTGCTATACAGTAGTACTGCATCATCAGCATACGCTGATGATACAGTGCTTATAGCACCATCAGAGGCAGAACTGCAGGCATTAGTCACGTGTATGAAAGAAGAATGTGAAATTAATGGTCTCTGTTTGAATGCTAATAAATCTAAGATTCTGGTATTTGAAAGGGACGAAGAAAGAACGAAGTGCGAAATTTGGGTAAATCAGGACAGGTGAATGAAATTGTATACTTGCGGAGTGCGTTTAGTCGGGACGGAAGATGTGATTTAGATGTGGACAAGCGTGTCTCTGCCGGGAATAAAGTCCATGGTGCCCTGACTGCGTTAGTCAAAAGGCAAGGCGTAGCGAAAAGTGCACGAATTGCAAAACATAACGCAGTGTTGGTACCGAATTTGTTATATGGCAACGAAACTTGGGTATGCCAGAAGCATAAAAGCAGGTTGAATGCAGTGGAGATGCGATCTCTTCGTAAAATGTGCGGCCTTACCACGGTCGACCGAAATCGAAACGAAGAGATTTGCAATATGGCAGGTTTGAAAGATGACCTTGTTACAAAAATGGATAAGGGCGTGCTTCGATGATTTGGGCACGTTGAGCGAATGAGTGAAGACCGAATGGTGAAGAAAATATATAGCGCGAAAGTTAATATTAAAAGGTGTCGAGGTAGACCGAGACTAACTATCGAAGACTATGTGAGCAAATTGCTCGAAGAGGGGAGGGTCAAGAGTACTCGGATACCTAGACGTGCATGTATGAAGAAGATGATGAATCTGAAAGAAGCGAAAGAAGTATGTAGGGATCGTGACACTTGGCGATCTGTTCTCTCTGGCTACCCCGTCAGGGATTGTGTGTGAAGATAAGTAAGTAAGTAAGATTTATTATGACTTTCTTCGAACATTAATGAAAATTTTCTTTATGCTAATTTTATGATATTCTTTATTCTTTATACTATATGTTTTAAACTATTATACTACTCGTAATTCCAGTTGCAGGTTCCTCACGTTATACCATTTAATACATTCTCTTTTCATCAATTATCAATTTCATTATTTTTATAGTTATGTTCATTAAAGTCAATAAAATTTTCCATATGTCCACTACGCAAATTTAGTAACATACCATTAATAAATAAATATATATGAAGTCACATAATATCATACAATGTGGAGCTCCGATTATTTGTTCTCTATTATTTACTGTTTATTACCTACTTATTATGCTCAATAAACAAAACGTAAGTTGTTAGACGTACTTTTTTACATACGTACTTTAATACATTACATACATTTCAATTTACATTTTTTATTATCTTCTCAACGTTATTTATTTTAGTGTAGTAGTTATTTGTGTAGGTATGTATGTGTATGTTAATGTGTATATGGATATATAAGTATATTTCAATATGTATGGTATATGTATGTTTATAATAAATAAATAATTGAGTATATATACATGTTATATTATATAATGAGATTATTACACCCATTTAATATACCTGTCGTTTATTCTTTGTTTCGCCCAGGGTAGACTGGTAGAATGCTATAAGGCATCAAGTCCGCCCATTGTTACCTTTTATTAGGTGTCAATAAAGTATAAATAAATAAATAAAACACACACATACATACATATCGGCTTGGAAGTACACTGCAGGACATAGGCTTCTCTCATAGGGACGATTTGCCATAATCGCTACGTTTGGCAAGCGGAGTGGCGATCGCTGTACCAGACCACTCACACCTCAGACGCTGATGCCCATTTTCGGTCTGATAATTTTGGTCTGATGTTTTTAGATATGGGTATCCCGCCATCTATCGGTTGCCATAACGATGTTCCTTCCCTTACTCCGTTGCTGTGTTGTGCGCCTATTTCCGTCTTAGTGTCCATTGTAACGGTATAATATTATTACGTACATGTATGTTTAATTAGATAATTATACATAAATATTCATCACACAAAAGGTCGCCCTTGGCAGTAATCAAATCCACAACCTTTACCTTCGTACTCGTCATTAACAACTGGGATATCGGGTCGTCAGAGCCATCTTGTAATTGAATTATATATAAGTGGACCACTCTCCCTCCCACACACGCATTTACTAATTCAACTAAATAGCACCACCACCACTACATTTGAAACCAGGTAACATAGTTATTCTGCCACCGACAATAATGCGACACGTATTTCGCCTCAAAAATGATGTTATCAAGTAGACTCTAGTCTAATAATAATAGCAAATGCTCTAAAATGAAGAGAAGTTTAAAAGCAAAGGATTTGTGGAAGACATACAAAATATATAAATATAAATATAAATGTATATCTTCACGCAATTTTAAAATACAGGGGTAGATAGTATCCAATCCAACGACATAAATTGTACATAAGATTTTCAAAAAACCCACGAGGTACGAGCCACCTGGCGATCGAACTCATGATTCGAATTCCGATCTTCCATCCTCTCGGCTATCGTTACTCTACTCTACGAATGTATTTGAAAGTTGCATTATAGACGGCGTCAGGCTCACCACCAGTCACGTTGTCCCACAAAATGTCTTCGGTGGAAGGTGGGTGGAAAGAACTTAATTGTCTAGACCTCTGTCTAGCCCTATATTAGGAATGATTTTTTTGTATTTTAGTAACTGCGATAACTTCGTCTCTTAAATAAATCATTATTTTCCTTAAAACTTTCATAGGTTTGTGACAAAAATTACTGAACTAAATAAACTAAAACTTTAACAGGAATCATAAACTCTGTTGAACATAAAATTTTTTCGCGTATTGTTCATTTAATAGTTCCGCTTGCATTTACTGGAAGTACTAATTAATACCTACTGGGTTAAAGGTGCACTGCAATATTCTAAATATATTACTGTAAAAGCATTGTATAATTACAAATTGTAATTACTAATTACCTTTCTAATGTCAATAAGCCACACAAAATGTCCTTGAGAAATTGTCACATCATAGTGATATTTATTTACGGCGTGAAGATATATATATTTATATATGTAAATAAATATCTTCACGCAAATCCCAATACAGGGATAGACAGAGGTCTAGTCTAGATAATTAAGTCCCTTCGACCCACCTTCCACCGAAGATATTTTCGGGACAACGTGGCAGGTGGTGAGCCCATCGTCGTCATTATGTCCAAGCTAACGATATAATTCGTACGTAAGTTTTTGAAAAACCCATTGGTACGAGCCTGCCACCTGGGGATCGAACTCGGGTATCTTGACTCCAAATTCCGACCGGGTGGTCCCTCTCATTCCACTCTCATCCCATACAACCACTCCTCGGCTATTGCGACTTATTTGTATATGTCCTCCAAATATTATTTGCTCTTTAATTGTTTTTCTTATAGAGTTATTAACTAATGACTAGAGATAAGGTGCAATTTAAACGCAATGTCACGTCGACACTAGAAATACACAGGATGAAAATTCACAAATTTATAAATCCAACCTACTTTCAGCAGATAAAAAGTCAATAGCGTTTAAAGCTTTTGCTCTGTGCTGTGTTCTAATATATGCAATACATTTATAAATAATTGAATATAAAAACATACACATATAGATAGGGACAGCATCACATACATTGCTCAGATCCAAATATAAGATGCTAAAGCACTTGTGGTATGGGAATTGGAAACAACGAAGGCATCGCAAACACCCAGACCCGAGAAAATATACAAAAAGTGGTTTATCTACGTTGACCCGACCGGGAATCGAACCCGGGACCAGGAGTTGGCGACACCTTTAAAACCGATGCCGCTAGTCAACGGAGGCCGTCGGTTATTTGTACTTTATAACATATTTATAATATACATTAAATGTTAGTAGATAAATACTACATAAATAAATGCTTATAATGTAAATAAATACAAAGAAATATAAAAGTAATACAGGACATGAGCAACGGTATTATACTTGTCAACTGAACATCAAATAAGAAACAAGTTACGTAATATTTACAATGAATGATGACGTAATGTGAAATTTATCTGATGTAATTGTCAGATTTGATTTTATTATAAGTTACAAATGCAGAAAATTAATTATTTTACTTATCACACATCTTCAGATAACATCCAGTACCTACTATTATTTCACCGCTAAAGTGACAGAATTAATGGACACAATATTCTTCGTGCTTCGGAAGAATTATCGACAAGTAACTTTCTTACACATTTACCACCACTCGCTCATGATGTGGGCAACTTGGATCAGCTTGAAGTATGAGCCAACTTACAATACTGTATTCCTTGGAACTTTGAACTCTTTTGTCCATATAATAATGTATGCGTATTATGCATTATCCGCGTTCCCGGATCTCGCCAAGTACTTGTGGTGGAAGAAGTACATCACTATGATGCAATTGGTAAGTGCCCTTATAAATACTAGTAAAAATTTCCTTAATTTTTTTTCTCTGAAGGTGCGATTCATCGTGCGATCATGAATAACTGTAACTCTTTTAATAAATATATTTAAAACCTTTCAACAGTCAATAGGTTGCAATAAATTATTCCTTTTTGTTCAAAATATTAGTGGGAGCAGAGACGTTTATATTACAGGCATTTTGCCTAGTTTATGCATCTGTGGTTTTACTACAACATTGTAAAATCACTTTCATGTCATATATGGCAAATTTTTGGATGGCTATGGCACTTTTATAAATAAATAAAATTATTATTATTATTATTATTAAACAGTCCGTAATAAAATAACAATCAAATATATTTCCACAATGAATGGTTCGTTCAGTAGTCTAGTTGTCAAGTCGCTGGCTGTGTATGCAAATACGGTGCCACAAATTGAAATTATGTGGAAAGCAATTTAAAGTGCATAATTAATTTAGTCGGCGAGGAAGGAAAACATCGTGAAATAATTTGGAAATGATACAAAAATACAATATTTATGTAATCGTATATAAGGTTCAAAAAAGCCTAGGTTTGTCAAAAAACATTAATTATCTAAAAATAATAAACTGTGTGGTATCAACGTAAGAGTATATTACCTCTTTATGAAACTCACAGATTCTCTTTGTGCATACCGTAAGATGTTACATCTTACGGTATGCACAAGAAGAATCTGTGAGTTTTTAATCTGTGAGAAAGGGCAAAGTTTAGAAAAGGCTTCGTAAATGGAAATGGCTATTAAAAGATGATCTCCATCTATTTAATAACAATTTCGAAAAATTCTGCAGATCCTTAACGGATAGCAAAGTCTAAAATGTAATATGTATGGTTTAGCGGTCACCAATCCGATAGCTAAGTGTGGAGGTTAGGGCAATTTATACCTGTACCTTCCAAACAGCTATTCCATGCCTTTTTAAATGTTAAAAAAATTACCTAAAAATAATTTTTAATATGTTTTTTCAGATCCAGTTCATGATGATAATATTACAAGCTGCGGTAAGTCAAGCTTATTCCGGATGCCCCCCTTCGTACACAATACTATACACAATTTTGTTAAATGCATTACTGTTTATATATCTTTTTGGAAAATTTTATATTAACTCCTATCTCGATAATAAAAGAAATAATAATGTTAAAGATCTGAAAAATTCAACACCTAATTGTTCAAATAAAACAATGTACTTAAAATCAGAATAGGTTATGATTTAAATGTAAGTATTATTTGCCGATATTAAATTATTTATATATCAAAAAAAAAATGTTTACTCATTTAGAGAAGCTACAGTTCCTATAAGTCAAAACCTTTACATAAAGACATTAGATGAAAGAAAAACAACAAAGTCTTCGAAAGGAATTTGCATTGCCTTGTGGTAATTGAGTTCTTTTCTTCTAAGAAGTTGAACAATGTCTATGGGCCGGAGGCCTGGTAAGTATGTTGGATGACGGTGGAATTTCAATCCTTAATCTCCTAGTTTAGATAGAATTTACCACACAATATGGAAAAGCAAGTTATCATGCAGTGGTGGCAATGACGAAAAATAAACCAATGTTGTCTGAATACCAGCTAGCTTCTACAACATTGCATAACTTATAGCCAATATCCTTAGTTGTGCTTTTGCCGTGGAGTAAAAAGCAATAATTAAGCAACTGATTCGAGATCCCAAAAATTGTTTTTCGAAAAGGCTACGTTTTGGTGCTTGCTAGTTTTGAACAGTAAATCCATAGCAATCTAATATCTCCGCCTAATACGATTTCTATTTGATTAATTATTGATAAGACTTTATAGATATATACTTTGCCTTGATCTTATTTGGATCAGTATAATACCAACACATTTATTTTTACGAATTGACAGTCATCTTCAGTTGTTTTATATAAGCTCCGGTAAATGCGAGTCGAGACTATAAATATCTTCACGCAATTTCCAATACAGGGGTAGACAGAGGTCTAGACAATTAAGTCCCTTTGACCCACCTTCCGCCAAAGATATCATCGGGACAACGTGACAGGTGGTGAGCCCGTCGCCATCTCTATGTCCAAGCCAACGATATAATTCGGGTGAGTCGAAATTACAAAATTAATATGTAAATTCTCGAAGTATCAAATTGTTTGCATGTGTGCCATAAGGTAGATTGTTATCTCTTGTTTTTTATCTTAATGCCATAAAACAACACAAAACGGTAATGCTTCAAAATTCGCACTACGTTTCGTTTAGTGGTTCTTTTACTCGAGTTTGTATAAAGCTATTTGCATGTCCATAAACTTGTCTGTTTCTACAATTACGTGGAAGTTGGCACTGATTTTGTTACTACAAGATCAATGTCAGCTCTGCAGCCTGTTGGCAATGAATAATATCAATATTTATGTAATATTTTTTTTACACAATCACAAACGGTGAAATAGTATTTATTTTAGATGGATGGCTGCATTCGAAGCAGGGGACTAATAGTTCGAATCCAACTAAGTGCAAAAATTTGTGCGATATACATGACTATTTGTAATCGAATCATGGAATCATTTATACAAAAAAAATATATATAGCCATGATAGCCGAGTGGTTGGGTGGTCGGAATTTCGAGTCAAGAGACCCGAGTTCGTGAGAGAGGTGGCCGGCACGTACCAATGGGTTTTTGAAAAACTTATGTACGAACTATATCGTTGGCTTTGACATAAAGACGACGGGCTCACCACATGTCACGTTGGCCCGAAAATATCTTCGGTGGAAGGTGGGTCGAAGGGACTTAATTGTCTGGACTAGACTTTTGTCTACCTCTGGGTTGGTAATGACTACAATACTAAAATAATAGACTAAAATAATTCTTTCTTTTAATATTTGTAACTGCTTTTGGTTTCAGAAATGGGGAAGAGGGTTGTAATATTGAACCAAATAGTTATAAACGTTTTTAATTTTTGATATATCAGTTATGAGAACAAAATTATCATTTGATATATTTGAAGTACTAGCTTTTCTTTTTACCCGTGACGCTTACTTTGACGACTTTAAAGGACTGTCAAAGTCCAAAAAATTGTTACAACATAATTATATTATCTTTATAATTATATTATCATTTAACATAAAATAAAATTATAATATAATTATTTTCCAATCAAACAGCAATAGCTGATGCCATATTTAATCAAGTAGGTAGAACATAATGGTCTCATCTATAAAATTAATCAATATGTTATAGATGAGACCGAAACTTATATAATATATAACATATTGTAAGTAATCTAAGTTTTCTGACAAAGGACTAAATGGCAGCTCAAGTAAAATAATGACTTCTATGGAACAATATTTGATACATTAAAAGATAATGATAATTTTAAAACGGTCGTTTAGGGTTTGTAAACGTAACAGTCGTAAGTTCTGCCTACCTCAGTGAAAAGTGATCTTTGACTACCTTTGACAGTACGAAGAATGTCTATAGATAAAAATGTGTTCTAAATATTTAAAAAAATTGCGTCAGAAAATGCATTATCTTTACCATAAATAATTTTTATAATTGGAGTTTTATAATCCTATTGCCGTTTTTGGTCACAATGTCAACATATCCGTAAAAGTATCAAATTTTACCTCCCCATGCCCTGTAGGTCTCAGTATGATCACATATGACTCATTGAATGAGTAAAGTTTTTTCTTCAACAGTAGCATACGGAGCCTGTCTCATTTGTATCATATTATTATATTTATTCCAAGGAGTATTGTATGGAATATTTATGATGTTTATATATTCAAAATTTACTTAAAGGCTACATTTAAAAATGTTGCACTGCTATATCATCATCATCATAAAGACTATAAAATCCACTTTTTCGTGTAGGATGGTTCGGCATGCACCAACACAGGCTAGAGTGATAGGCCGCACACCTTGTATTGGTCTGCTGAGTCGTGTTTGTCCGTCTTTAGGTCAGGCTATTTTCTAAGTAATTATACCGCCATCTTGTGAGCGAATTTAATTATTTTAAAATTTTCTTCGCCTTTTATATTTACGAAGAAGAATAAGAGGAGACATGTTCTTGCTTTATAACCACTTGGAAACTCTTTTGTAGTGTAGCAAATTATTGACACTTGTGTTGATAAATTTTTCCTACTTTTGTCGTTCTATTTTTTTGTTATTAGATATTTCGCAGAACGCTGGTCTCTGTCATGGGCCTGCTACAGAAGAAGCAATTTTACGAATAGGTTTTAAATCTTTTGTCGGTGTAAGGTATTCTAGTGTAAGGTATTCTAATTTAGCTCATATTTAATTCTTAAAATCTTTTTTTTTTGTTTTAGAAATAATGAATCTTTATAAAAAATACGATATAAATGCAATTGCATTAATTATAGCTAATTCACGTGTTCACTAATTAGATTCGCTCGAGCTCTTTTTTAAGAAAATAAATAACCATCACGGTACGCCCAATATTTTATAGACAAGAATATTTATTGAAAAAATGTAAATATAGACATAACAAAGGTATTTTTTTAAATATCGACGAGAAAAATTGTTGGTCGGATTATCCTGATGCGAACCGAGACACGCCATTTGGCTACCCCAGAGCCAAAGCTTAATAATGTGTATTAAATATAAAACTTTTAGTAATAAGTCACGATAGCCGAGTGGATGGGTGGTCGGAATTTCGAGTCGAGTGACCCGAGTTCGATCCCCAAGTGGCAGGCTCGTACCAATGGGTTTTTGAAAAAAAAAACCTATGTACACTTCATATCGTTGGCTTGGATATAAAGACGGCGACAGGCTCACCACGTTGTCCCGAAAATATCTTCGGTGGAAGGTGGGTCAAAGGGACTTAATTGTCTAGACTAGACCTCTGTCTACCCCTGTATTGGGAATTACGTGAAGATATTTATATTTATATTTACTTTTAGTAAATTATAAACAAAAAAAAAATTATAACAACCGTGTCGTCATTGGGGTCAGAATATACTCCCACCTTTTTCGAGAGGAACTTGTAGCAGGGAACTAAGTCATGGAAAACTCATCGTCTACGGATATATGGCGGGATAACCATCCAGGAAAAATAATAGTACAAACATTGACAGATCGGTAATAGATGTGTTCCGTTCGCCAAGCGTGGCGATTATGGCGAACTCTCCCTTATGGGAGGGGCCTACACCCAGCAGTAGACATTTTCGGATTTTATCGCGTTTTTAATTAGTTTTTACAAAACTATTTTTATTTCCCGACGTTTCGAATGCTTTACAGTATCCGTGACTGAGTCCCCCCGTGACCACGGATGCGGAAAATCCGAAAATCGTTTTATTACAATCATTTTTTATTTCAGCTTATGTTTAAATTAAATAATTCAGTGTAAGAATGGATTTGTTTTCCACAAAAATTTCAATTACCTACATCATTTTCTTATTGCACAAGAGACCCAAAAATTAAAAATTATTAAAAGTGAAATATAAATATTAAACGTACTTATTTGACAACCTAGACAAGTGGCGTACACATCGGTTTTCATGGTGTAGCCAGCTCTGGTTCCGGGCTCGATTCTCAGTCAGATCAATGTAGAAAACACTATTTATACATTTTATCAGGTCTGGGTGTATGTGGAAACTTGGTTGTTTCTGATTCCGTAACACATGTGTTAAAGCTTACTCCGTGATTAGATCAATGTATGTGAAGTTGTACTTATGTGTGTACGTATATTCTTTCAAGGATTTTGAAAGTAGAAAAAAATATAATAAATAAATATAAATATCATAGCTCTAGTCATAGGTAGTGACATAGGTCTAGTCTACACAATTAAGTCCTTTCGAAACCCATTAAAATTCTTACGATATTGCATCTGATAAAAAAACATTCTTGGCTTTATTACTTTTGATAATTTTATATAATTAATAAATTATCAGTCGTTATTGAAAAATAACACAAACAATTTCAGTAGTATTTTTATTTTAATTAATTTGGCGGGATCTTTTTATAAGTTTTTTTTAGCAAAGATACAAGAAAACATATTACAAAAATAAAGACACGATAGCCGAGTAGTTGAGTGCTCAGATTTTCGAGTCAAGAGCACTGAATTCGATTCCTAGGCTCGTACCAAAGGGTTTTTAAAAACTTATGTACGAATTATTTCGTTGGCTTGTACATAAAGATGGCGACGGGCTCACCACCTGTCACGTTGTCCCGAAAATATCTTCGGTGGAAGATGGGTGAAAGGGACTTAATTGTCTAGACTAGACCTCTATCTACCGCAGTATTGGAATTGCGTGAAGGTATTTATTTTTTATTGAGATTACAAAAATACATAATAGTTTTAAAAGACGCTCTTGGAAATAAAAATATAGAGTGATTAAGGAAAAAAGTAACTGTATCCTAAAAAGCGTGCGGTTCTTCTTAAGATATTAATAATGACTATATTTACCGATAAGAGAATATTATGTCAATAAATTAACTATTGACATCTGGCACCACACGCGGTCTAATGACATTTTTTTTTTCAAATACTTACAAAAAAAATTATTTTAATATTTACAATACTTATTATAATAAAAACTATTATAATCGTAGAGCCCTACTCCTGGTGCCATGGCACCAAGAACGACGGCTATCTCTCCAATATGAATGGCTAAACTTAACATTGGGCGAGAAAAGAACTAGTCCTCTTATCACCAGCGGCTACGACCAGACGCGGATACAATTTCTATAGAAACTGCATCGCGCGGGGACCCCACGAACCGATTATCTTTACGGCAAATGGTACAAATATATAGTCTCCTTTCACTATTTAATATTCATCAATAAGTTATCACTATTTTTTTAATTATAAAAGAAAATGTTTTTTCTATTGTTAAGTTCAGCTAGCTAAAAAAGCTTATTTTTAGACAAGGAAAGTCATATATTCAGGAATAACTTTTCCTGAATTTCTGGATCAGGATAATCTATCAAAATTATTTTTTATAAAGTCTTAAATTTGGTGGAAATTATGTACAAAGTTTCAGTTACCTTTATAGGTAAACCTTAGCTTAGTATTTATAAACTAAGCTAAGGTTTTCTTCAACAACAAATATTTATCTTACCTTACCTTACTTACCTTACATACCAAGCTGATAAGAGCGTGTCAAATTATTATCGAAATCGTGAATGACTAAGTTTTGCGTATGTCAACAAATGGCGCTTTCTGAAAATCTTGGCGTTTTAAATATTTTTTAAAATAAACGAATGTGTTAAAAGTTGGCACATATAGCAATGGATTTGAATTGTATATTAATTATGTAAATATTTGATAATTACTAATTATAATATTTATCAAATACTTAGAATTCAATTCAATTCGAAGTCTTAAAGTGCAAGTAAAAAAATCATAGCTTAATTAGCGCAATCATTATTTAGTAATAAAAATAATATTTAATCATTTATTTCTGATATAGATACGATTTTCCATTTATTTATTTTTTTGGCAATTTGTTCGATTTTTATTACATTATTTTTTATACTGAAACAAATTTTTACAAATTAGCTGCATATACTTTAATAAATCTAGAATATAAACGACTGCTTAATATAGAATGTCAAAGTCCTTAGAATAGTTTCCGAGATATAAGTATATAAATGTAAACACAAATATCTCTAGCTTTGAAGCTCCTGGTACAAACGGATACCACTGAATACATACATACACATATATCGGCCTGTTGAAGTCCACTGCAGGATATAGGCCTCTCCCATAGGGAGGGTTTGCCACAATCGCCACTCTTGGCAAGAGGATTGGCGTGGATCACCGCCATCTATTGGTTGCCATAACGATTTTCAAAGCTGTTTCCCTTAGTCGCCTCTTACGACATCAGAAAGGTAGTGGTAATATTCTTACGCCGTTACCCGCGGACACATAACACTGAACACATAACGTAACGGAAAAAGGATAATGGGACAAACCATTCTATTTTGTAGTCATCAGTTATATTACATATAAGTGTGCAAAGTTTCAAAAAAGAAATCCGATATTTTGAAACGGAATTTTATATCACTGGGCCTGGGTTAAAGCATGGGCGTCTCGGGTTTCAAAAACTAGCGTTTATTAGAAGGAGTATAACTCTGCCGCCAGGTCGTTCAAAAGAGTAATTACTGCGGCAATGTCCGAGCACATTGGCAGAATTGGCGAGAAACTAGTTCGTCTTCCTTCGGGAACTAGTGCGTTCTGGTCCCTCGCCAAGGCTGTCCAAGGGAATTTCAGTCAGTCATCACTAACATCTCTGCACAGGGAGGACCACTCGCTGGCCCATGACGCAAAAGAGAAAGCCGATCTTCTAGGTTCTCTTTTTGTGGCCAACTCGACTCTAAATGATAGTGCTCTATGCTGGACATCCGGTACTTTCAGAGCTCAGTGCGAAAAGCACTCCTCTCCCTGGACAACCAGAAGTCGAGTGGGCCCGACGGTGTCCCCCTATTGTGCTGAGGATGTGTGCTCCAGAGATGGCACCGGTTCTAACGCGTCTTTTTCGGTACTCCTACGTCCGCTGAACTTCACCATCGCACCTTACGGCATAACCAAAAATTTCATCAACGCCACCTTGATTCTTGGCATTCTACCACAGTGCGTTTTTCCCGGAATTTTCTGCCACGCACTTGTACTTTTTGGAATGAGCTGCCGTCAGCAGTTTTCCGGACCGATACGACTTAGGGACCTTCAAGAAAGGAGCCTATACCTTTCTCAAAGGCCGGCAACGCATCAGCTATTCCTCCGGTATTGCAGATGTTCATGGGCGGCGGGAATCACTTACCATCACGTGTGCCACCTGCTCGTTTGCCTCCCTCTTCTATAAAAAAAATCCCAATACAGGGGTAGACAGAGGTCTATTCTAGACAATTAAGACCCTTAGACACGCCTTCCATCGCAGACATTTTTCGAGACAACGTGACAGGTGGTGAGCCCGTCGCCGTCTTTATGTCCAAGTCAGCGATATAATGAGCCAAATACATAAATTTTTGAAAAAAAAAAACCATTGGTACGAGCCGGCCACCTGGGGATCGAACTCAGGTCTCCTGACTCGAAAATCTGATCACTCTACCACTCGGCTATCGTGACTTTTTGAAACGAATTTAAAATGAATTAAAATGAAAAAAATTACTACTAAAATTTTATAAAAATAAAGAAGCTGAAACTCATGTATGCTATAGACCTAACTAAATTCATTATTTTGATGTTTGTTTCGTAGGTAGGAGAAAGCATTATTAATAGATTGTATTGTTTCGGGAAAGCTAATTTGCACTATTTTCTGTTTAATTCAAAACAGATAACAGATAGATTTATAAATGAAAGTGATACTCGTATATACCACTGCTACTATTTCTTATTCAGGGCAAAATGATTTTAAGACACACAGTAAACAAAAAGTTTTAAAATCCTTCCCTACTGAAAAATTTCAAAAACTAAGTCGCTTGTTTCCGTGTAATTCAAAATAAAACAAATATCTTTATGACATTCCCTATACTGAGGTAGAGAGATCTAGATAATTATATGCTTTACACCGATCGATTAATTAGTAGTAAAAATTTAAACCATGTCGCCAAAAACATGCTCTGATTAACAAAAACCTCGCTCAATAAAAGATTCACATAGTCCAATGACTTACATCACTCAATACCGTCCTATAAATGGAATTTGAGTCAATTTGCCACCGAACCGTTGAAATGTACGTACATTCCAAGGTAAGAAGAAACAACAAGCCTAACACATAACATATACATATAGACACATACATAGATAGGGACACCATCGAAAACATTGTTGCGATCCTAATGTAAGATGCTAAAGAACTTGAGGTATGGGAATCGGAAACGACAAAGGCACCACCTAGTGACAGCTCGTAGTTCACATACAGTTCTAGTATTTACGTGAATACTACAGATACATTTGAATAAAAGATTATTTATTAATTTTATCGCGTTTTATTTAGTTCTTCTTCAGCACCCGCACTTACGGGAAAATTAAAAAATGTGCAAGAAACAACACAAATTTTTCAACATTTGTTACCGACTTTAAGCTATTAGAATATTTCATTTAATTCCAAAAAAATCTCATCACATCTCAGTTTTCGAGTTGAAGCCTCGTACTTTTGCCCCGTACTCTCGTGTTGTGTAGGATGCTATTAAATTATGAACTGCTCAGTGTAGCTGGGAGTTAGAGGATGAAGGTCGCTTTAGACCAGTGATTCCCAAAGTGGTCTATATCGACCCCTGCCTGTCTGTGACAACCTGCGAGGGGTCTACGTCAGCGAAAAAAAATTCGGGGGTCCATGAAATGAAAATGGGGGTCCACGATAGTGGATCTCAACACATACACTGATAGTACCTATTTACTTACATCATACTATCTTATAATATCAAAACATATACATTATTTATAAAAGTATCTATGAAGTAAAAATTATGTTTATAAAATTGTGTAAGTTGTAGGATGTTGGTATTCGCTTTGTGGTCGCAATACATTTTGAACTTGTAAAAACCTGAGAGTCGCAGTCTCAGAGCTTCTTTACCTTGCACTGACTTGTTCAATTCGTCACTCTATAAATACGAATGTGTGACAAATACGTATATTCGTTTCCTGAATCTTGAAAAGGAAAGTGCTAAGAAAATATTTTAAAAAATATAAACAGATTAGTATATCACACAAATTATAGTGACTCAGTGTTATTTTGTTTGAGAGAGCTGGAGAAAAGTAAGTACATTATTTTTTATTAAATTTTAGTTTTGTACTCGTAGTTAGCAAAGATAGATAAATTACGCCAATCATGACTTTAGTTATTAGTAGTTTGATATTCAATCATGCAAAATTAGACGAATAGTCCTCAATAGTATCTTTTTGGACTAAAAAATTTAGCAATGGGTATTATAATTACAGTGCAATCTCCGTAATTCGAGCTAATTATTGCAAGAAGATGTTCGAATTATGGAATGTTTTCGGAAAAATCAAAAAATATTTTTAATATACAGCTGCTAGTTTTTCTGTCTTATATAAATAATTTAATTTTGCCTACCGATGACTGATACTCGTAGTTAGCAAAGATAGATAAATTACGCCAATCATGACTTTAGTTATTAGTAGTTTAATATTCAATCATGCAAAATTACCCGAGTAGTCCTCAATAGTATCTTTTTGAAAGTTTTAGCAATCTCTATTATAATTACAGTGCAATCTCCGTAATTCGAGCTAATTGTTGCAAGAAGATGTTCGAATTATGGAATGTTTTCGGAAAAATCAAAAAATATTTTTAATATACAGCTGCTAGTTTTTCTGTCTTATTTAAATAATTTAATTTTGCCTACAGATGACTGATGCCATGTCAGAATCTAAAAAGAAATGTAGACAGTACAGTGTTGATTATTTGAAATTTTGCTTCATTCCATTATTGCCGGACAAACAATCGCCTATGTGCCTTTTATGCAATAAAGTTTTGGTCAATGACGCTATGAAACCATCTAAACTGCAAGATCATGTGAGAAGATGCCACCCTGATAAAACAGAGAAAGATTTGAAATACTTTCAAACAATCAAAAATAAACTTCAGAAGAGACCTACACTGAACAGAATGTTCGCTTCGACGTTACAAAGAAATGATGATGATTTGCGGGCGTCTTACAATATCTCGTTACTTATAGCAAAATCCTGCATACTATCGGAGAGAAGTTAATTTTGCCAGCCAGTTGATGTGGTTTTAAAAACTATTTTACACAAACCTGCATCTAACATTATTAAAAGAAATTCCTTAAGCAACAATACTGTTGAAAGACGTATTGATGAGATGAGATCTGATATTGAAAGCTTCTTATGTAATTATTTGCAAACGACCCATTTCTCTAAAAAAAACTGGACGATACAACTTTATCTGATAATGCAGCATTATCATTGGCATATGTTCGTTTTATTATGAATCAAGAAATCTACGAACTGCTCTTCGCAAGAACTTTGATAACGGACACTAAAGGGGAATCAATATTTAATGTTTTGAAATTGAAAAAGCAATTCCTTTATCAAATAGAATATCAGTAGCTACAGATGGAGCACCTGCGATGGTTGGACGTTATCGTGATTTTATAAGCTATTTAAAACAAAATGTGTCAGGGGTGTTAGCAATACTTAGCGTCATCCATCGAAACTATTTAGTTGCAAAAAATTGAGTGTTACATTGCATGAATCACTTCATTTAGTCATTGATGCAGTAAACCGAATCCGAAGCAACGCGTTGAATACGTGGTTATTTGGTTAAAGAAAATGACGAACACTTTCATCAATTACTCCTTCACACTGAAGTACGCTGGCTGTCGAAAGGCTTATTATGTTTGACAAGATTTTTGCACTATTTGAGATTTTAGAATTTCTGGACACTAAAGATAAAATTTTAAAAGAAAATTTAGTAAGACGAACTATTTAACAGATTTGTTTACAAAATTTAATATGCTTAATTTGCAATTACAAGACGATAGTTTAAATTTGATTAAAACAAAGTCCATCTTATCAGCGTTTCTTGCTAGAGTTAAACTAATGAAGCAAAATATTGGACGGGACGAATTTTCTCAGTTCCCCAATTTGTCACAGACAAGTTGCCAGGAAGACGACATTTCAACTTAAGTTCAACATTTAAATGATCTCTATTCAGATATTGAATCTAGGTTTGAGGATATTTTGACTATGGTAATACCACCGTGGATAATTAATCCATGTGGTGACATAGAAGAAACGAATGTCATAATACAAGAGGAACTGACTGAACTAAGTACAAACGAAGTACTTAAGGCTCAGTTTAAAAACGGATATCAGAAATTCTGGCTGCAAAACAACATACCCGTTACTTATCCCGTATTATGGAATATATAGTTGGCTTGGACATAAAAAAGCGGCGACGGGCTCACCACCTGTCACATTGTCCCGAAAATATCTTCGGTGGAAGGTGGATCGAAGGGACTTAGTTGTCTAGACTAGACCTCTGTTTACCCCTGTATTGGGAATTGCGTGAAGATATTTATATTTATTTATTTACATTTATTTTATTTATTTTATGGAACATAGCGAGGAAATTTTTAATTTCCTTTCCATCGTCATAACTAGTGGAAAGGGGGTTCAGCGCTGTTACCAATCTCCTAAAAAAAAAAAAAGAAACAGACTGGACATCATTAGCCTAGGAGATATAAGATTAACCCTTACAAAATTGACGCCAAATGTTGTAATTTATTATAAAAGCATCAGGTTCATCCTTCTCACTAAAAGTATTGACTTATTGCTTAAGTTATTTTATTTATAGTTTATTTTATGTTTATTTAATATTTCGTATATTTTACATAACAGATACAAAATTTTATTTTGAGTAGTTTTAATTTAAATTCAATTCAAATAAATGTATAAATTAACATGTGTTTTTACTTTAAGTTATTAACACTAAACTTCACTACAGTTAGAAATTTACAGGAAATCAATATCAGGTAAGTTGGGGGTTTACCAAACAAGGAAAAACATGGCAAGGGGTCTACGACACAAAAAAGTTTGTGGAATTCTGCTTTAGACCATTCTTTGTGGTAATTTTTTGGAGATGCTTATGTTCAACAGAGGACTTTTCTTAAGCTCTATTTTCACACTATTTGCAATACTAGGGTAGACACAAGTCTAGAAAATTTAGTACCTTCGGCCCATCTTTCACCAAAGTCTTTTTATTGGATAACGTGACGGGAAGTGATCCTGTCGCCATCTTCGTCCAAGCCAACGACAAAAATCGTACACAAGTTTTAAAAAATTCATAGCTACTCATAAGAGCCTAGGGATCGAACACGAGTCTCTCGACTCGAATACCGATCATCCAACCACTCAGCTAATGTGACTATATTTTTATAAATATAAATAAATATCTTCACGCAATTCCCAGTACAGGGGTAGACAGAGGTCAAATCTAGACAATTAAGTCCCTTTGACCCACCTTCCACCGAAGATATTTTCGGGACAACGTGACAGGTGGTGAGCCCGTCGCCGCCTTTATGTCTAAGCCAACGATGAAATTCGTACATAAGTTTTTGAAAAACTCATTGGTACTGCCACCTGGGAATCGAACTCGGGTCTCTCGACTCGAAATTCCGACCACTCAACCACTCGGCTATCGTGACTTATTTTTTAAGCTATATTATTAAGCTGTATAAATAAGAAGTTTCCAAGACACCAACAGATGTATTAATTATTAGACAAATGTGTAAAAGGGATAACATTACAAAAGCTCTTATGTCGTGGCATCGAAATTACTACAAACATCCAGACATAGAAATAGACTTTATAGAAAAAGGTGATTTTCTAGGTCGACCCATCTGGAAATCAATCCAAGACTTCAGAGCTGACGACAACTTGAAAATTGCGGACTTCGTCATAAATATATACATACATCAAATATGATATAATCATAACAATGATGAACAAAATTGTTTTATTATACAATAATATTAACACGGACATTTAAAGTACGGCATAAGGTTTTTGTAAGCAAACGCCTTTAACGACCATCAATTATAATAATCTACTTATTTGGTTTATTGTTGTTAAATATTAATCAACCTTTCTATGTATATGATAACTGTCATTTAAAACGTTGACGTCCTTTTGACAGTTTCCATTTGTGTCACCGATATGCGATTTTCCGTTGCTGTACTCTTTCTGACTTCTCTGATTTTTTATCTCCATATTTCTTTTATTTTTAATATAAGATTTAACATAGAAGTCGCCAAATAAATACATGAACAAAAACGCGTTAAATAGTATAACACTAAGCAATCCGTAAGATGGACGACACGGAGACATCTTGTAGTTTATTAACGCTTGCGACGCCATTAACAAGAATTGTACCTGAAAGACGAAACAAAATACGTTAATTGTTCGTTCAATATTTAAATGACATACATGATACTGTTTTAAAAAGTCACGATAGACGAGTGGTTAGATTACTTTAGTTATTCAGTTACCCGAGTTCGATCCCTGGAGGTAGGGTCGTTTCAATGGGCTTTTCTTGAAAAACTATCCAATATTAGGCACGCAAGAATAACACACATTTAAAAAAAATTGAAATACTCATCATAACCACAGACAGACACTTGATGCATTTGATACGTGGTACTGGCCATGCACAGTCAAACGTCTCTGCGCTAAAAGAACTTAAAACTTAAAATGCTCAGGTCCTGTTAGCAACCTGGTTACATCGCATTCTGTCGTTGTTTAGTCATTTTGATACCAACTACTCCGTTGTCATGTCAAAGTCATTGAGCTGAGCCGATAGCCGAGAGGTTGGATGTTCGGAATTCCATTCAAGAGTTCATTCGAGTTGGATTCCGAAGGTTCATACATACCATGGAGGCTCATACCATAGGGTATTTCATAAATATACTTCTTCGGAAAAACTTCTTCACTGGAAGGTGAGTCGAAAGGACTTAATTGTCAAGACCTGTCTACTCCAGTATTAGGAGAGGCGTGAAAATATTTTTTTTACATTATGCTGGTCAGAAATATACGGACAAACTGGATTGTCTGATGGTTACAGGCAAAATGAAAGGGTTTATTCACTATCCTCAGTAATGTGGGAGAGATTGAGAAGAAGAATGTTTCAGCATCATCATAACAACAGCCTTAGATAGGCTGTTATCATCAAAACCTACATTTGTCTTTCCCGAATTGGTTAGACTGAGATCTAGTCAATAAAGTTATTTTGACCCACCTTTCACCGGAGATATTTTTGGGACAATTTAACAGGTGGAGAGACTGACGTCGTCGTCATTTCCAAGCCTACAGAATAAATCTTACGTAATTAATTTTTTTTTGAAAAACTTATTGGTGGGAGCCTACCACCGGGAGTTCGTACTCGGGTCTCTTTGTTTCTTCTTCTTCACGTTATTTCGCATACTGGGGTAGGCAGCGGTCTAGCCAATTAAATCAAACCGACTCTTTTTTTATCCGTATTTTTTAAAATAAAATAATAAATAAATAAATATCTTCACGCAATTCCCAATACAGGGGTAGACAGAGGTCTAGTCTAGACAATTAAGTCCCTTTGACCCACCTTCCACGGAAAATATTTTCGGGACAACGTAACAAGTGGAGAGCCCGTCGCTGCCTGTAATTCGATATAAATCGTACATAAGTTTTTGAAAAAGTCATTGGTACGAGCCTGCCACCTGGGTATCGAACTCGGGTCTCTTGACTCGAAATTCCGACCACCCAACCACTCGGCTATCGTGACCTCCTTTTTTAAAATTTAAAAAATATTTTATAAAAGGGTATAAAAATTGATATCTCTTTTACTTAAATAACAATCATCGTCATTATTTATTTATTATTCGTTGTAATAATTAACATTTTTTTTTCAAACAAGTGATACTATGTCAGCAATGTTTATATACTAGATAAAATGCACGTATAAACATGCCTTATGATTCGACATAGTAAAAAGTACATTCACTCATTTAAAACTTTAATTAAGTTTATATCTAAACTTAAGACATTAAATGCGGCTTAAGACAGAACTTCATCTATTAATGAAAAACGTGTCAAAAATCGTTCATTAGTTTTTTGAGTTCATTCATTGTTTTTCGTATAGACGCTTCTGTCTGAAAACAATACATAAACGTCTATAGGTTTGTCATCAGGTAAGGTATATGTTTTATAAGTGCATATGATGGCCGAGTTGTTGGGTGGTCGGAATTTCGAGTCAAGAGACCCGAGTTCGATCCCCAGGTGGCAGTACCAATGAGTTTTTCAAAAACTTACGTACGAATTTCATCGTTGGCTTGGACATAAAGGCGGCGACGGGCTCACCACCTGTCACGTTGTCCCGAAAAATATCTTCGGTGGAAGGTGGGTCGAAGGGACTTAATTGTCTAGACTAGACCTCTGTCTACCCCTGTATTGGGAATTGCGTGAAGATATTTTATATTTTATTTTTTTTATTTTTATATGAAAAGGACATCACATCTCTGATCCTAAAGAAGTAACTAAAGCACTTGTGTTATGAAATAAAAAGGAAGGTATCGCCAATACCCTGACCAAAGACAATGCAAAAACTTCTACGAGTTTCTGCCGTACTCTAGACCTCAAAACTGACGACTCTGAAAACCACTACACCGGCCATACACGTCACCGGCCTTAGAACTCATCATAATTTGTGACAAAAAGATTAGTAGGATAAATAAGTACACAAATTTACCAGTTGCATTGTAGTAATGTACTTCTTCCACCACAGATATTTACTTAATTCCGGGAAAGCGGACAGTCCATAGTAGGTATACATGATTATATGTACGAAGGAGTTGGTGGTTCCAAGGAAAACGGTGCTATACGATGGCTCGTACTTCAGCGCGAACCAACTGGAAAGCATCGTGACTGAGTGATGGTAAACGTGGAGGAATGTTATCTGGTTGTCTTTCTTTCGAAGCACGAAGAAAACCGTGTCGAGTAGCTCCGTTACTTTTGCTATTAAATAGTAGTAAGTGCCAGCTGCCGTCTGTAATAAATAACGAATTGTCAAACTTTAGTGGTGAAAACAAGTGACTAGATAGAGCTAGAGATTCATGATTTACTCCGCTAGACAGGGACAGAGGAGAAGTGGCGAACATACAACAAATAGATACATAGATAGGGACAACGTTACATTGCTCTGATCCCACAGTAAACCGCTTAAAAACTTGTTTTATGTAATACCGAAAAACCGAGGGTACCACAAACACACAGACCCGAGAAAGTATAGAAAAAATGTTTTCTGCATTGATGTGATCGAACCGAATCCGAATCAAATCCCAGAGTTGGCAATACCGGTAAGTACGCAACTCAATCACGGATGTCATCTTAACTGGGAGACTCGCATTATCATAGTGACCCTTGGAAGTCGGTTACAGGACAAAGGGTTCTCCCGTACGGGGAGGGTTTACCGTAATCGTCACACGGAACAAGCGGATTCGTTTTGGCTTTTCTAGACCACGCCACCTTAGATGCCACTGCCCGTCAGCGGTATACAGAATTTTGGTATAAAGAATTAGTAAACGTATTGATATTTTATCATTTTAAGAACAGCATATGTAGCAGTGTGTTCAGCATGTGCATGCTTTATAAGAAAATATAAAAATATCTTCACGAAATTGCCAATAGGTAGACAGAGGTCTAGCCTAGACAGTTAATTCCCTTGACCCACCTTCCGCCGAAGATATTTTCGGGACAACGTGACAGGTGGTGAGCCCGTCACCGCCTTTATATCCAAGCCAACGATGTAATTCGTACATAAGTTTTTGAAAAACCCATTGGTACGAGCCTGCCACCTGGGGATCGAAATCGGGTCTCTTGACCCGAAATTCCGACCACCCAACCACTCGGCTATCGTGACTGCTTTGTGTGTGAAAATCGAAAGTAACTTTGCAATGGAGGCGATGGAGTTCACTTTTACACGACCTTACCAGATATTTAATATACAACATATAAAGGTCAACTATCTCCCAAATCCAGTTTCTTAAAAAAATTATATTTTTAACTAACAGCTTTGTACTTTTGAAGGTTCACATTTTTAAAGTTCATATAATCTACCCATCTAAAAAAAATCAAAAATCTACCCATGATAATTATAATTTATGTTCATATTGTCTAATTTGATTTTTAGGAAAAAAAAAAGAAATATTTCATTTTATTACTTAAAACATTATACTTACATAAAACTGTAGGTCCTCACTTTCTGATAAACACCTTTTTTGTAATAAAAGTCCATTTTGTAGTATAAGATTGCATCCCTAAAAAACATTATTAACGGTCACTTTGATACTAATAAAATTATCTTTTCTTTAATTAATTTATCTCATAATTACAACGATTTTAAAATATTTTAAATCTTTAGATGTTATTTTTTTATTACGGGTACATAGATATTCTCCGAAAAAAAACGTGTATGTGTGTGTTTCTCAAGTTTACTCATCTTTTTAAGTTACATATTATACATATTGGTTCCCCTCAAAATTGATCCAATTTTAAAATATAATAAATTAAATATCTTCACACAATTCCCAACACAGGGGTAAACAGAGGTTTAATCTAGACAATTAACTCGCTTCGACCTACCTTCTACCGAAGATATTTTCGGGATAACGTGACAGGTGGTGAGCCCGTCGCCGCCTTTACGTCCAAGCCAACGACATAATTCGTATATAAGTTTTATGAAAAAACCCGAGGAAATTGGTACGAGCCTGCCACCTGGGGATTAAACTCAGATCTCTTGACTTGAAATTCCGACTACCTAACCAATACCCAATATAAGCAAATATTAAATCCCTACGGAGCTCTTAGTTTAAGTCATCAACAATAAAATACGAAAAAAGACTATTGAGACATAGATGGCGCTTTTATTCAAATTGTATAATAGTGCCATCTACGTCTCACTAAGAGAAATTTGGCCAATCAAGTAAATGATAATTTAATAAATAATCTCAAAAAACTCTCACTTACGACACTGAAAACGAAGCAGGAAATAATAATTTGTACCGCGTTGTATAAAACAAGCACGTTGTTTAAGCTGAACGGTGGCCTCTTCTCCATAAACTTGGGTCCAATTTTGAGAACAAAAGCTATATATGCAACCCAAATGGTCATAATGGGTAACGGTGTGGACATAAGAAACCATGTGTCGACGTAGTCATCTGGAAAAAATGATATTGTAAATGTACTGTGGATGAATTTACACGGATGGACTGATATCAATGAATGTTTTATGTATTTAATATAAATAAATATATTCAGGTCATTCCACATACACGGGTAGACAGACGTCTAGATAATTAATTCATTTCGGCCCAACTTCCACAGAAGATGTTTTTGGGACAACGTAACAGGTGGTGAGCCGGTCATTGTCTTTAATGTTCAAGGCAACGATATAAATCCTACATAAGTTTTTGGAACAATACCCATTGGTACGAGCCTTCCACCTTGGGATAGAACTCGGGTCTCTGGACTTGAATTCCGATTTTTTAATGTATCTCATGCCAGACACGTTCATAATTGTAATAAAATATTTCACTGTAAATTTTTTACGATAGTTTGGGCAGAGCAGCATGTCATAAGTCCGCTATATAGTCTCTGATGTGTGAATATTAACAAACTGACATGACGATGAAAAAAATCAAAACTACTTAATTATGTTAATGATAATTTCAATAACTTAGTTTGTAATGTACATTCTACTATTTTAATTACATATTAAAATTTAGTGTGAATTAAGTCCAACTACTTTAAAAAAAAATATCTTCACGAAATTCCCAATACAGGGGTAGACAAAGGTCAAGTCTAGACAATTAAGTCCCTTTGACCCACCTTCCACCGAAGATATTTTCGGGACAACGTGACATGTGGTGAGTCCGTCGCCGTCTCTATGTCAAAGCCAACGATATAATTCGTACATAAGTTTTTCAAAAACCCATTGGTACATGCCGGCCACCTCTCTCTCTAACTCGGGTCTCTCGACTCGAAATTCCGACCACCCAACAACTCGGCTATTGTGACTTATAGACTACAACTACTTTTAGTTGGTCGTTTTCGCTTTGGTTGAGATGAGCAGTTAATGATTTTGTATATTTTATTTACTTTTTATAATAAAATAAAAAAGGTGCACCTGGCACATAAATACGGATGAAATATTAATTTAATGGACATAAGAACACATAGGAAAAAACAAATGTTTCGTTGGCCCAAGTATTTGCGGTGCTTTGATTTACTAATTCGATTCTCGTCCACGATGACTTTTTTCATAGTATTATTACATCATTCGGCACAAAATTAGTAATTAGTAATCGGATTGTGATAAAGTTGTTCTAAGTTATGTATATGTCGGCGTAGGATAATCCACGTGAAACAACTCGTTGTTAGATCCGTCTTGAGCCATATCAGAAAACTGATCTAAATGGGTGGAAACGCAATAAGTTCGATACAGGAAGATGACCGTTCAAACTGGCGTCCGTTTTGTAAGTGAAACCCCGAGAATATTCTGAAGATACTATATATCAGAAGTCAAATGACATTGACAACACATAGTAGTCAAATCCGCTCTTTCACTTCCTGTATCGACCTCACTCAAGCCAACTACTTGACGTTTCCGAAGACTTTTAATAGATGGTGTTTTAATCAAAATTGTTGCTCTAATCTTGATTCTATGACATATTCATAATTCTACATAATGTATACCCATGGATGTATATTTATACATGTAGCATTCCTGACTCTATTACAAACATATACTCGTACATCATACAAATGTTTGCCCCAAACAGGCTTCGAATTTGCAACTTTTAACTCCGCAAGCAGGGCTCTAAAGTTGTTGTTGTTTTAATTGGATATTTATTCCAAAGTTGTGATCTACTTTATAGTACATATAAAGTACACTATGGAAAAAACGCGCTTACAAATATTTCTTTAGTAAGTATTAGGTATACATAACCTCGAAGTTAATCAGTAATTTATACAGCATTTTCTTGCTTTACCGGCCCGTAAAAACTACGTTTTAATGTTACAACATTAAAACGTAGTTTTTGTTCAGGAAAATAAAAACATTCTTGCTATAACCCCTTCTTAACTGTGATGTATTCGACAGTGAAACCCAATTATCACTAATTCATGTTAATTGTTAGTTTAAATACTCTTAGGATATTATTTACAATTATAGTAAAATAGGAATTTTATTGAATTTTTGAGCATGTAAGTCACGCTGAACTTTTTATGTTTACTATGTAACTCCCTTAACTTTACTGGTAAATTATAGTAAAAACTATTAGGCTGTAAATGTCCACGGCTGGCACTTAAAAGTTGAATTTACCGCTGATTAAAATCAGAATCATAAAATATCTTATAGTGCCGGCTGAGCATCGAACTCCCTTTGAGAGTGAACGCTGTGATAATAAGGCAATTTTAACTTTCATCTACAATAAAACACCTAAAATGATTCAACACTAAGCACGCTTTCTCAGATTTAGATAGGTAAAAGGAATGACTGTTTTGAGTCAATGTGGATTTTTTTTTATATTATCTCGGAGCTGTGTTTTTACGATACCTTCCCTATTTCTGATTACAAACTACTAGTGCTTTAGCTAAATTTGGTATCGGTGTAATAAATTTGATGTTTTTCATATATATTCATACTTTATTCAGATTTCATTAGGAAATGGTATTTTATTAAAAATAAATTGTCATATAATCGTTTTCTTCGGTTATTAGTAAGATAAGTCTATAGGTACTATAACACTTCCTTTTGCAAATTATACGTTAATGTGAGCGATAATATCGACAAATAAATTTTGACAATTTTCTATGAATTGACTGTAATAATCTCATTCTAGTAATCTCACTCTGTGTACTCTGTGCTAATTGAAACATGCTGTGTATTTCAAAATGTTGTAACAATAAATAAATGAAAAGCGTATTCGCTATGTAGATATTTCTATAACTTGACAATGTAAGATGAAACTTAAAAAATACATTGTGTATAAATTAATATCAATAAAAAAATGAAATTTCATTAAGAAACTTTATAAATTCTTAATATGATTTTGAAACTGTATCGCTAAATATTTATAACTTTATTAATTGCTTTTAATTTTCATAGACATTTTACTTATTTCATTATTTTTTTAATTCCACTTTAAGGATAATAATGAAGGTTATTTATAATTTTCTTTAAATTTTTGTGAAATATTGTTACAAAAATTAAATTATTAATTAATAAATTAAGTTATTTATTACAACAAACTATTGTTTTGAGTAATTAGTAACCAGCCCGTTGACCACGACATTCCCATTCGAGTTTGACTCGAATTCGTCCCATTTAAATTCTTATTGATTTAAAGAATAATAGAGACGTCAATTTATATTCTTCGTTTTTATACTGACATTTTGTGGTCGTGGTACACAACTCAACTCAAAAAATTTTTACTTCAATGATATAAATCACTTCATAGGTATGTCCCTATCGGCGTCCTTTACGGGCTGGCAGATAAAACATAATTCAAGGCAGGGTCACTAAAGATGCAGCCATCAGGTCGTTATCGCTAGTCTTATATTTTGATTTGGTATTTCTGTGTAAATATAGTTGAAACATTGTATAAAACAGATGAAAAATAAAAAAGGTAAGCTTTATTTTAACTTTAAATTTACTCTAAACTCACTATTGTCCGCAGCTTCATATACGTGAAAGCTTTGTGTATCGTTGTAGACCTAAATTATTGTTTTAAGTAGAGACACAATACATTATTTTCCCTCTGTATACAAAACAATAGAAGAAAGGACTTCTTTCACAGATATAATTAGTATATGTTCTATATACTTATTATATCTCTTATAAGCAAATAAAATAAAATGTTGGAATTAAAAAAAATATTGACACAATTATTGATTGTAACATAGCGTCTGTGATGAAAGTAATATAAATGTGTTTTTTTTCTTTACATTGATTAAGTGTAGTAGTGAAACAAAATTGCACATTTTTCTAAAAATATTTTGGTCACAAATTAATTAAGAAATATTTTCAATTAAATTAGAATCAATAGAAATAAACCAATAAATTTTAAGTTAATGTAATTGTTAATATTAAATTATGAAAATTAGAATCAATAGTTTTTAATCGAATAATTTGAATAACTCCTTTGTTTCGTGTGGTTTCAGTATAAGAATCTATCACCCTCTTTCTTCCCGTGGATATCGTAAGAGACGGTTAAGAGAACATCCTTGGAAATGTCATTGTCTACCGATAGATGGTGGGATTAGTATCTAGAAATATTTAGCAATCCAAAATTTTAATAGATCGGAAACAGGCAGCAGTGTCTAAGGTGCTAGGTATACGGTATTACGTTCATCAATCGGCTTACCAAACGAGTCGATTGTTTGCAACGTGACACGATAAATATATTTTATTTAATACCTAATTAATTTTGTAAATCATTTTGAAATTAACTTACAAAATAAAAATATAACAAAAAACAAAATATAAATGGAATAGCGAAATAAATAAAAATAATCAACACTCACATTCGCCTCTAAACTCCCATAATGACGTATTTTGTTGAGTCGCGTTCCCCAACATGTTCAACAGTTATTATTTATTTAAAAATTTCACAAATACACCCGTTCCATGCGAATCCGGTAACCGATTGACTATGTCTTACGCAATTTTATAAAATCGCATTGATAATTTCAGTGTCAGTGTTAAATGTTGTGGCTTCGCAATTACCGTGGTTAATTATGCGCTTTAAATTTATTTCAAGAAATCATTTGTTTAAAAATATAACTGTAGTTTGTGTGCTTTTTATATTGATTTTGTCCATAAGGTATATAAATAAGGTATTTAAGATATTTCAAATCGATGTACACACAATATAATAAAGATTTAATTAGTAATTTTTACTTATGGTACGGCGTATACCAACATTATGTATTCAAAAGATTATATACATCACAATACGTTTAAACAATAAGATTTAAAAAAATTTCATTCCAGTTGCATTTTTTAAATTTTGTACTAGTGTATAAAAAAACTTAATTACGATTTTTTTAATTTAATTTTTAATAGACGGCGAATTTTAAGATATCATTCATAAAATTCATTAATTTCCAATTTCTTAATATTATTTCCACTTGTTGTCCAATTGCTCGAAGAGAGGAGGGTCAAGAGTACTCGGATACCTAGACGTGCATGTATGAAGAAGATGATGAATCTGAAAGAAGCGAAAGAAGTATGTAGGGATCGTGACACTTGGCGATCTGTTCTCTCTGGCTACCCCGTCAGGGATTGTGCGTGAAGATAAATAAATAAATATTTCCACTTGTATTTTAGTTCATCCAGTTCCTTTTAGATCATTTTGTTCATTGTTCTAACGTCGTCGTTTGTGTGAAATATTATTTCAGAAATTAAATCACTTACTTGTTATTAAATATAAGTCACGATAGCCGAGTGGCTGGGTGGTCGGAATTTCGAGTCAATAGACCCGAGTTCGATCCCCAGTTGGTAGACTCGTACCAATGGGTTTTTCAAAAACTTATGTACGATTATCGTTGGCTTGGATGAAAAAACGGCGACGGGCTCACCACCTGCCACGTTGTTCCTAAAATAACTTCGGTGGAATGTGGGTCGAAGGGACTTAATTGTCTAGACTCGACCTCTGTCTACCCCTGTATTGGGAAGTGCGTGAAGATATGTAATTCATTTAATAATATTTTACTTGTTATTAAATTAAATTAAGTTATACAATAAACATATAATTAGGTATGCTGCATAATTAGTAACATAATATTTAAGAAAGGCATAGTGTAACTAGTCCTGAAATCCTCAACACAACAACAACAAAGCGTTGTGCACAAAACGTAAAATTTTGTGCAAAATGCTTTGGATTATATTCAAATATTTTTGTTTAAAAACATGTGTAATATATATTCATACATAGATAGGGACGACACTATATACATTGCTCTGATCCCAAAATTATTAGCTAAAGTACATATATTTTCAGGGATCAGACACAACGAAGATACCACAAAGACCAAAATCCGAGTATCTAGAGAAAGTTTTTTCTAAATTGACCCGACCGAGAAACTAACCCGGGGTCTCAGATTTGGCAACACCTTGAATAACGGTTTTCCCCCACTCTTCCATGGAAATCGTCCACAATAATATTAACGAAACAACAATAAAAATCGTAACTAAAAAGTGCAAGTAAGAATATGTAGACGTCTGTACTTGAAAAGTGGATGTTAAATAATTTGATAATTTTATTAATAAGCTCCACTCACCGGAATTAATCTTAAATTTGGTAATGATAAAAATATCCGTAATTTAATATTGTTACAATTAAATTGGTCATGAAAAATATTTACAGTATCATAAATTCAGAAGCAGCCTTTCGTTTTGAGTGTTAGCTATGAGAAGAAATACTAGAGTGAAAACAGCAAGAATATTCTTATGCTTAATAGTTTATTTAAAAAACAATCACGGGTTTTGGTGATCGGAATTCAAGTCAAGAGACCCGAGCTCGATCCCTAGGTCCAAATGAGTTTTTTCAAACCTTATGTACGATTAATATCGTTGGCTTGGACATAAAGATGGTGACAGGCTCTCCACCAATCTCTGTCAAAAACTGTCTTCGATGGAAGTAGGTGGAAAGGAATTAATTGTAGGTCGAAAGGTCTGGAGCTTTGTCTACCCTAATTTGGGAATAGCGTGAAGGTATTTTTTTATTAATTTGTTTACCGTGCAAAGCCGAATCGCAACGCTAACTATTACATAAATTACAAGAAAGAAGAAATTTACGCTAAACGGATTTCAAATAATTACGATATTTTGGTTATAGTATGTTACAAATATATATTAAATGTTTATATTAGAATAGCTATTAAAAATGTCGCCTGTAAGGTTTCCATATATTTCCATATTAACCTTACAATATTTAGATTAGAATAACAAAATTGAAGTAGGTGAGGAATATTTCTAACAATATGTTAAAAATGCATCAAGTAATAGTTAAAAAGGTCATAAATATACATATTTATACAAAACTAATTATAATAGAATGAAAAGATCAATGAGCAGAGCGGTTGAGTGATCAGAATTTCAACTAGAAGGCTAGAGTTTAAATCTTTAGAGGAAAGCTTGTGCGTGAGTGTATTCCGTCTCGATGACCACGACACTAAGACCAGTCAAACAACACAGTCTGCATCGTTTCTAAAACCAGTAGACGCTTGTTTAGTCATATTTGACGATGATATTTTTGAAGCAGAAATGAAATGCCTTTTTCTTTAGAACTTCACGCCCATCCCAATACAAGGGTAGACAGAGATTTAGTCTAGAAATTTAAGTCCACGACCCACCTTCCACCGAAGACATTTTTAGCAACAACGTGGCATGTGGAGAGCCCGTCATCGTCTTTTATTTCCAAGCTAACGATATAAATCGTACATAAGTTTTTGAAAAAACCCATTGGTACATTGGCCTCGAGGAACGAACTCGGGTCTCTTGAATCGAATTCTGATCACCAAACCACTTGGCTAACTAGACTTTTCTTTAGATACTTGCAAGAATTCATCAATAGCATTATGCAAATACATATAAACATAACGGCCATTAATACCCTTGGCCTGTTACTTCTTAAGATTGTTATTCTGTCACCTGTCGGTAGTCATAGAGACTTTCACGGCTCTCTTACTGTCTCTGCTGTCTTCTCTTTCGCCTCTTAAGATACCTAATACATACATACATACATACAATCACGGCTCTTTTCCGTAGGGGTAGGCAGAGATTACTCCTTTCCACTTGCTACGATCCTTACATACTTTTTTCGCTTCTTTCACTTTCATTATTCTCTTCGATTTAGGGTACTCTTGACCTGGTCTTTCAAAAATAAAGAAGGTGGCATTTATCTACGCTCGCCACTACGGCCATTATACAAATATCGTTCTATAAATATTTTTGCTCTCATTTTTCCATTTAAATTTAATCCAAGCACTTATTTCTTTGAATATGAATTATTCTTCTTATTTATAAATTTCAAGATAAACAGTCACGCCTCACAGTACCTTGATAAATTAAACAACAAGGTACTTTAACAAGTACCTTGATACCTTAATTAAAAACGGAATATATAATTATGACAGATCATATGTTGATTGTGACAACACGTGAATGTTAAATAAAAGGAATAAAGTATAAATTTCTATTTGAATAAATCCAATTACGTACGACATTATGATTTAAAATGAAATAAACGTTCAGAAAAATATTTTTGAGAATAAAATAAATATAGAATGATTTTTAGTGCATTTAATTTATTCAAAAATATTCTTATGTTGGCATACAAATAATATAACCACATAAAACAGCTCACATCACAGCTCGTTACCATATCACAGCTAATATGGTAACGAAAAAAGATACACGTATAATGAAAATAAAATTAAAACGTGTAAAATAAAATATAGATAATAAGAACAAAGTTATTCCAGTATCACTTTCAACAATTGCATTAAGAATGGAGAGCCAGTAAGGCAGTAAATGGCATCAAGAAGATCTGCTCTTTTAAAAAGGTATAATGAAGACCGGAGGCAAGGACGTTGTCGGTTAATTAAGTAAAATTTTACTTTAATTCTATAGAGGCCTCGCCTTAGTTGGTAGAAAATTTATGAAAATGTTATATATTGCAACCGCTACAAAAAATATTTCAGTGATTCCGCAGAGTTTTAAACGTCAAACAAAGACAAGAATTTTTGTGAGGGTAGAGGGTAAATTCAACAAACTATTCAACAAAAATTGAAAGGAATTGAAACTGATATGCCTATAGCAAATCGTCTCCATCTTTGCCTACTCATTGTCAGCTACCTTGTAAAAATTTGTCAGCTACCTTGTAATAATCTTGTAAAAAATTGTGGAAAACAATTTTATGAAATGGATAGACCCAGTAAATACTGTTGCAATTATGGTGACGACATATTTACAAATGTAACATATTTATTCGATGACTTTTGACATTTTTTGTTTCGCGTTATTTTTTCTTGATATCAATTGTTTAAAAAAGGTCAATTTTTAAAATACCTAACTTAAATTTATCCGAATGACCCAATTACCTAGATAGGAGTGAGACTGCCTTCAAATCAGTGGGTGGCGAATTTGAACCCGGCCAGAAGTAAACATTTCGACCATGAAAATTTTTGTACTTTTGACATGAATGTTTATGTAAATATTTATATTCATATAGCAGCATTGGCTTGATAAATAAATAAATAAATAAATATCGAATGATTTTTAGTGCATTTAATTTATTCAAAAATATTCTTATGTTGGCATACAAATAATATAACCACATAAAACAGCTCACATCACAGCTCGTTACCATATCACAGCTAATATGGTAACGAAAAAGATACACGTATAATGAAAATAAAATTAAAACGTGTAAAATAAAATATAGATAATAAGAACAAAGTTATTCCAGTATCACTTTCAACAATTGCATTAAGAATGGAGAGCCAGTAAGGCAGTAAATGGCATCAAGAAGATCTGCTCTTTTAAAAGGTATAATGAAGACCGGAGGCAAGGACGTTGTCAGTTAATTAAGTAAAATTTTACTTTAATTCTATAGAGGCCTCGCCTTAGTTGGTAGAAAATTTATGAAATGGATAGACCCAGTAAATACTGTTGCAATTATGGTGACGATGACATATTTACAAATGTAACATATTTATTCGATGACTTTTGACATTTTTGTTTCGCGTTATTTTTCTTGATATCAATTGTTTAAAAAGGTCAATTTTAAAATACCTAACTTAAATTTATCCGAATGACCCAATTACCTAGATAGGAGTGAGACTGCCTTCAAATCAGTGGGTGGCGAATTTGAACCCGGCCAGAAGTAAACATTTCGACCATGAAAATTTTTGTACTTTTGACATGAATGTTTATGTAAATATTTATATTCATATAGCAGCATTGGCTTGATAAATAAATAAATAAATAAATATCGAATGATTTTTAGTGCATTTAATTTATTCAAAAATATTCTTATGTTGGCATACAAATAATATAACCACATAAAACAGCTCACATCACAGCTCGTTACCATATCACAGCTAATATGGTAACGAAAAAGATACACGTATAATGAAAATAAAATTAAAACGTGTAAAATAAAATATAGATAATAAGAACAAAGTTATTCCAGTATCACTTTCAACAATTGCATTAAGAATGGAGAGCCAGTAAGGCAGTAAATGGCATCAAGAAGATCTGCTCTTTTAAAAGGTATAATGAAGACCGGAGGCAAGGACGTTGTCAGTTAATTAAGTAAAATTTTACTTTAATTCTATAGAGGCCTCGCCTTAGTTGGTAGAAAATTTATGAAAATGTTATATATTGCAACCGCTACAAAAATATTTCAGTGATTCCGCAGAGTTTTAAACGTCAAAGAAAGACAAGAGTTTTGTGAGGGTAGAGGGTAAATTCAACAAACTATTCAACAAAAATTGCTACATAATAAAATATGTAAAAACTCCCCACGTCATGCCCAATACAGGGGTAGACAGAGGTCTAGATGGTTAAATCCTTTCGATCCTCCTTCCACCGAAGACATATTTTTGGGACAACTTGATAGGTGGTGAGCCTTTGCCGTCTTTATGTCCATGACAACGATATAGTTGGCAAGACTTAGAGATAGAACTTAGGAATGATTTTTTATAGAAAAGGAAGCAAACGAGCAGGTGGCTCGCGTGATGGTAAGTGATTACCGCCGCCCATGAACACCCACAATGCCAGAGGCATAGCAGCCGTTGCCGGCCTTAGAGTGCCCTCCCCATTAACTGCGGTTACCTGCACTCACCAGACCAAACGCAGAAGTTTGTTACACTTATACTTCACGCCAAGAGCCTTCTACTTCGAGCTGGCCCATTCATGCAACAATAAAAGCTGATGCGTGGCTCTATCACTGTCATTGTTATTATATATTGTTAAGTTTATTATACTTTATGTTTATTGTGTACATCAAATATTAATGATAAAAAATTGCTACATAATAAAATATGTAAAAACTCCCCACGTCATGCCCAATACAGGGGTAGACAGAGGTCTAGATGGTTAAATCCTTTCGATCCTCCTTCCACCGAAGACATATTTTTGGGACAACTTGATAGGTGGTGAGCCTTTGCCGTCTTTATGTCCATGACAACGATATAGTTGGCAAGACTTAGAGATAGAACTTAGGAATGATTTTTTATAGAAAAGGAAGCAAACGAGCAGGTGGCTCGCGTGATGGTAAGTGATTACCGCCGCCCATGAACACCCACAATGCCAGAGGCATAGCAGCCGTTGCCGGCCTTAGAGTGCCCCCCTCCCCATTAACTGCGGTTACCTGCACTCACCAGACCAAACGCAGAAGTTTGTTACACTTATACTTCACGCCAAGAGCCTTCTACTTCGAGCTGGCCCATTCATGCAACAATAAAAGCTGATGCGTGGCTCTATCACTGTCATTGTTATTATATATTGTTAAGTTTATTATACTTTATGTTTATTGTGTACATCAAATATTAATGATAAAAAATTGCTACATAATAAAATATGTAAAAAAACTCCCCACGTCATGCCCAATACAGGGGTAGACAGAGGTCTAGATGGTTAAATCCTTTCGATCCTCCTTCCACCGAAGACATATTTTTGGGACAACTTGATAGGTGGTGAGCCTTTGCCGTCTTTATGTCCATGACAACGATATAGTTGGCAAGAGTTAGAGATAGAACTTAGGAATGATTTTTTTTATAGAAAAAGGGAAGCAAACGAGCAGGTGGCTCGCGTGATGGTAAGTGATTACCGCCGCCCATGAACACCCACAATGCCAGAGGCATAGCAGCCGTTGCCGGCCTTAGAGTGCCCCCCCCCCTCCCCCCATTAACTGCGGTTACCTGCACTCACCAGACCAAACGCAGAAGTTTGTTACACTTATACTTCACGCCAAGAGCCTTCTACTTCGAGCTGGCCCATTCATGCAACAATAAAAGCTGATGCGTGGCTCTATCACTGTCATTGTTATTATATATTGTTAAGTTTATTATACTTTATGTTTATTGTGTACATCAAATATTAAATAAATAAATACAGGTGTGGCCAGAGGTCTAGACAATTTATTCCTTTCACACACATTTCACCGATACATATTTGTGGACTATGTGACTAGTTAGCCTGTCGCCATCTCTAAATCATACAAACAAGTAATTTAAAAAAAAACATTCGTTCGAATAATAATTATCAAACACTCACATACTAACGTACTAACTATTCCATATTCTTTAATACAAACACAATATAATTTGCCATTTCTTACGCAAATGATTATTTAAAACGGCAAGTAAATATGCACATAAAGTGACGAGCGAATGCGACGGAAAATACATATTTATGTTTTTTACTATACTTCTGTTCTACGTTACGATGATTTGCAAAAAGTGTTTCTTTTTTGCATAAAATTAATAAATTTAACAAACTCCAGCGCTAGTTAGACTTTATACGTTATTATCTTTTAATTGTCTACTAATTAAATAATAAATATGTTAGTTAACCAATATAAAGAATTATATTTAAATAAATAAGATTTTGTAATGTCTCTAAAATGTCTTCGGAGGAAGGTGTCGAAACGAATTAATTTATAAGACCTCTGTCTACCCCTGTATTGGGAATGGCGTGAAGAGATATATATATATATATATATATATATATATATATATATATATATATATATATATATATATATATATATATATATATATATATATATATATATATATATATATATATATATATATATATATTTATTGTACTAATTTCCTTTTACAGTATCTGAAGTTCAGCTACACATATGAAACTATTTATCACATCTGTGTCGAAGATTACAAGTCTAATGACATAATTTATGAAGTAAAAACTTCTTTAGCCACGTTGAGAGATTTGTTAGGGAAAAACGTGTTTGTGTCACCCACATACTATAAATAGCATGTCGCTGTAGAAGTAAGTGAGATTACGTTAAGCGCTTCTGTAGTTTATATATAGTATATACGCTTGGTTTTTCGAAAAGCTTTAATTGATATTAAATAAAAGAGAATTAAAAAGAAACACAATTGACACGAGTGGGATTCGAACCCGCGGCCTTCGGCATACCGCGCCAACGCTTTTAACTCCTAGACGCATCAGTTGAAGTTTTATATCTTTTTATTTACGGCTGTTATGGCGTTGGAGACATCTACCGGAAAATATTCCTAATTCCAAATAAGTGCACAATAATTGAAGGTCGCGGTACGAATCTTTAATTTAATAACACAAGTTCATCATATATTTTATAAAAATTCAAATAACACTTATAAAATATAAAAAAAAACATCTATCAAAAAAAAAACACGCAATTCCCAATACTGGGGTAGACAGAGGCCGAGTCTAGACAATTAAGTCCCTTCGACCACCGAATATATTTTCGGGACAACGTGACTGGTGGTGAGCCCGTCGCCGTCTTTATGTTCAAGCCAACGATATTCGTACATAAGTTTTTAAAAAACCCATTGGTACGAGCCTACCAACTGGAGATCGAACTCGGGTCTATTGACTCGAAATTCCGACCACCCAACCACTGGGCTATCGTGACTTTTCAATTAACACTTCACGTCATTATTGGAATTAATCATTTATAGAATCCCTAGACAGTACTATTTGATACAGAATATTATTTAATATATTTAAAAGTTCTCAAAAACAAAAATAAATTATTTAATATTCACGATTGTGATCCGTGGTGGCACTTTGCCGTCAAAGTGAATTTGAATTTATTTAAATAAATAAGATTTTGTAATGTCTCTAAAATGTCTTCGGAGGAAGGTGTCGAAACGAATTAATTTATAAGACCTCTGTCTACCCCTGTATTGGGAATGGCGTGAAGAGATTTATATATATATATATATATATATATATATATATATATATATATATATATATATATATATATATATATATATATATATATATATATATATATATATATATATATATATATATATATATATATATTTATTGTACTAATTTCCTTTTACAGTATCTGAAGTTCAGCTACACATATGAAACTATTTATCACATCTGTGTCGAAGATTACAAGTCTAATGACATAATTTATGAAGTAAAAACTTCTTTAGCCACGTTGAGAGATTTGTTAGGGAAAAACGTGTTTGTGTCACCCACATACTATAAATAGCATGTCGCTGTAGAAGTAAGTGAGATTACGTTAAGCGCTTCTGTAGTTTATATATAGTATATACGCTTGGTTTTTCGAAAAGCTTTAATTGATATTAAATAAAAGAGAATTAAAAAGAAACACAATTGACACGAGTGGGATTCGAACCCGCGGCCTTCGGCATACCGCGCCAACGCTTTTAACTCCTAGACGCATCAGTTGAAGTTTTATATCTTTTTATTTACGGCTGTTATGGCGTTGGAGACATCTACCGGAAAATATTCCTAATTCCAAATAAGTGCACAATAATTGAAGGTCGCGGTACGAATCTTTAATTTAATAACACAAGTTCATCATATATTTTATAAAAATTCAAATAACACTTATAAAATATAAAAAAAAACATCTATCAAAAAAAAAACACGCAATTCCCAATACTGGGGTAGACAGAGGCCGAGTCTAGACAATTAAGTCCCTTCGACCACCGAATATATTTTCGGGACAACGTGACTGGTGGTGAGCCCGTCGCCGTCTTTATGTTCAAGCCAACGATATTCGTACATAAGTTTTTAAAAAACCCATTGGTACGAGCCTACCAACTGGAGATCGAACTCGGGTCTATTGACTCGAAATTCCGACCACCCAACCACTGGGCTATCGTGACTTTTCAATTAACACTTCACGTCATTATTGGAATTAATCATTTATAGAATCCCTAGACAGTACTATTTGATACAGAATATTATTTAATATATTTAAAAGTTCTCAAAAACAAAAATAAATTATTTAATATTCACGATTGTGATCCCGTGGTGGCACTTTGCCGTCAAAGTGAATTTGAATTTATTTAAAAATAAATAGTATTTAGAGTCGAATTTTTATAGTATTGTTATTAGACTGGTTTGATTTCACTTGTGACTGCCTCTGCTTATTTTTTTAGATGATAAGAAGATATGGCAATAACTCTGTTCAGATTAAGAAGGTTTCAGCATTGCAGGTCACAATATCGGCTGTTTCGCATCTTAATGAAAAGAGTCGTGCCTGAAAAGATAACAGATCGGACTAACTAGGTGTGTATATGGTATACACAGATTCAAAATGTCTTCTAATGGCATCTTATGAGCTCTAAGGGGAAAACATAGCAAAAATAATTACTACCATTTGGCGGGATGACTATTTTGAAAACCACAAGACCAAAATGAGACACCGGCGGAGGGCAGCCATCGCAATGGTTTCATTTCTTAAAATATTCTGACTCGGTTATTATGTTACTATACATCTCGGATACAAAACAAACACATATAAAGAGTTTATTCCCGTTATAGGGCTATACAAACAGATCATCCTAGTGTGCATATTACGGATTTTTGAAAATATGCCTGTACCAACCCAAACAGTTATATCAATATAATAGGTTTTTTTTAAATGTCTCATTTATTTACTATCAAAAAGTTCTGCATAGCTTAAACACAAAAAAAAATAATTACTACCATTTGGCGGGATGACTATTTTGAAAACCACAAGACCAAAATGAGACACCGGCGGAGGGCAGCCATCGCAATGGTTTCATTTCTTAAAATATTCTGACTCGGTTATTATGTTACTATACATCTCGGATACAAAACAAACACATATAAAGAGTTTATTCCCGTTATAGGGCTATACAAACAGATCATCCTAGTGTGCATATTACGGATTTTTGAAAATATGCCTGTACCAACCCAAACAGTTATATCAATATAATAGGTTTTTTTTAAATGTCTCATTTATTTACTATCAAAAAGTTCTGCATAGCTTAAACACAAAAAAAAATAAAAATTATACAGTTTATGCATAAATTCAAATAATTTAATTTTTTTTCTTAAAATTCGGCAGATGTTGGCCACACCCATAAAAAGAAATTTGATTTAAAAAAGAAACATTTTTGTTAGTTGAATTAGTTTTTATTTTTAACGTTAAAAAGTTTTTTGACATTGTTAAAATTAAAGAACAAAATTTTTATAACTTAATCATAGATGTTAAACATTATAGAATCAAGTGTAATAATATCTAAAACAGTAAAATATAAGTGAGTAATATTTTAGTTCTTTTTCTGTTATACAACATCACCTGGTTTCATAAAATGGACGGTGTTGATAAATTAGCATTTTGCAAGGAATTACTTCGATGAACAGTTTATTGAACACTGTATTTGTATGCATCTAAGGCCAATGTTTGATATTCTTTTCAGATACACGATACAAATAAGACACTATTGTCTGTTTGTCATTGTCAGTACTACGCTATTATCCATATCATACCTCTGCCGCCAATTATTGTAATAATTGTTGTATACCGGCTTGATATCTGTGTAGAGCCAAGGTAATCGCAGCCCAAGAGGGATACCATCTAAATAAAAAGTTTGCGTAATTTTATACCAAATTACACATATGTAGTTAGTATGTGAAAAACGAGGCAAAAGTAACGAGTAAATCAAATAAATACTACAGATGAGTTCACGTTTTTTTTGTTCTTAAAAGAACACTAGCAATGCCAATTAACATTACTAGTATTCCTGTTATTGTCCCACTCCAATTAAGCTGCAATGCTTGTGTCTGGAGTTGGTTTACGTCAATAGTCGAATGGCGGGGCCCGAACCTGCGACGTCATGTTTCGCATGCCGCACCCTAAACCATTAGGCTATTGCCGCTCATCACATTGTTCATATTGAAGAAAAATAAAACAATAATTCACCTAAAGCACTAAATGTGGGGCACATACATACATACATATCAGCCTGTTAAATTACAATGGTGGGCCATACACCTCTCCCATAGGGAGGATTTGCCATAATCGCCACGTTTGCCAAGCGGATTGGCCATTGCAGCACCAGAACAATCGCACCTTAGACGCTGTTGCCCATCCACCCATAGAGATGCCCATCCACCAGATAGAGATGGGTTATCCCCCATCTGTAGTCACCTCTTACGACATCCTCGGGAAGAAATGGAGTGGCAATATTCTTACGCCGTTACCACACGGAAAAAGTGGCAGAGGCAGTTGTAATTCTGTCACATATTTCGTGCTTGTATGTCTATCAATATCTTTGAAATTACCACAAAGTTAAAACATTACACTGTTCGTTTTAAATTTTTGAATACTACATGCAAGTTTTAATTATTGATACAATTTTAACAACGAATATTCCATTGCAGGAAATTTTAATATTTTTACTTAAAGAAAATTTATAAATAATAATTGAGGTGTATGATGTCCGATAACAAACTAGCGTCCTATGGCGGCTTCACAAACAAGCACTTTCATATCTTCAAATAGTACTTTTATAACTCTACAAATGTAGTTACTCCGCACATTTTAGTTCAAAAATGTTAAAAAACATCTTTAATTTTACATGTACTTCCCAAGTTAAAAAATCAATATCTAATATAAGGCGATGGTGATCATTATTATATTAAATCAAATCTACACCAGAAGGCGCAGCTAAAAGAGGTTGCTTTTTATGATTATCAGAACATAAATGAGCTTTGAACCAAATATTTATATTAATTAGGTTATTTAGAGCAAAATTAGAAATCTAGATAGATCGTAGTTAACAGCGTTTCATTAAAATAACCTATTTCAATTAATCATGAATAAATTGCAAATATGTTAATTGGAGGCACTTAAAATTATCAGATATGTTTCACAGTGATATGTGTGACATATTGGACGCAAGCTTTTGGTACAACATTGGCCAAACTTTCTCTAAAATAATTAATAGTAAGCCTTTACTGACAAAATTTAACTTGTATTGCTTGGATTATTCATAATTGACGTAGCTTATTCTTAATCACCTTAAATTCTTAGAAACTATTCGTCTCTTTATTTTATTAGTAGTTTAAATCTAATAGGTATGTTATTTGAAAATTCTTAAACTATTATTATTGTGCGGTTTAATTTATCATTAAATATATTATTTTAAATCTATTTTATAAAGCGGTTCATGTGACGGTTATTTTGTAATTTATTTTATTTACTAAGCTATCCTGTACTACTATATATTTAACATATAATAACATACCTGATCTAATCTTATAAATGCCAAATTTAGCAACATGACAAGAGTTAAGACATTTCATAATTGAAAGTTTTCAAAACATACTTACATAGTAAGGTTTTTGAGGTTTTTACTATGTAAATAAAGTGCCAGAACATAATTAAACATTATTTATAGCATAGAATGAACAAAATAAAGGAATATTAAGTTATGTGACAGATTAAAATAATTTTACAGTCACTATGTCACTATGTTTCTAACCATCAGTTTTTTTAGTAAGAATATACTTATTTTTGCTCAATATAAAGTTTTCAACACTTCACACTAATTGTAGTCACTTATAACTAAATGTTAGTTAAATAATGAAGACAATTAGTACTATTCTACGAGATTAAATCTATGTAACCTACAGTGCCAAGACAAGCTATAGCTAACGCGCAAAATTAGTAAGAACATATTAAACATTGGAAATATTTGTCATCACTGAATGAATTAAAAATACAGATATTTATTCATTCAAATAAATTTTTTGTCACAAGTTCGCAAACAGAAGCGTTCAGCAATTCTAAGTACTTACTTCACATCATTACTATTTAACAAAAGTTTCATATAACAGTTTGATGTATCAGCTAGTTATATATTTTTTTATTAAAGGCTACATATTGATATTTGCTATAATATCCCTAATTTTATGCTTAAATTATTTTACATATCCGTAAAACTTTCTCACTTATTTTAAAAATTTTACCATCACAATTTTCTATACAACTGAATTTAAGGAGCATTTTTTTAATCCAATTATAATTAATGTAAAGCCCCCATAAAAACAATAGAGCAACAATCACCCGTCGTACATTTTTACTTTATTCTAATTAAAATTCCATCTTCGTCGTTACAAACTTCAGTCTCAAGTTAATCAATCTGTTAGCCAAATAGGAAGAATCATTTGCTTATAGCATAATCAAATTCATAATCCGCACCAAAAGCCGATTTATTAGAACGCCGTGTTAGGTATGCTTTACCATCTTTGATAAACTCTCCACAAACTTTCTCCACCTCACACGGTATATCCTCTAGATTCGTAATACCTTTACAAATATCACTAACTACTGTATTATCCTGCATACCGCATATTTTGTTCGTTAGACCATTCGATTTGACATTATTTTTAATTCCATTAGACATCGATTTAAATTCCTTATTCTTTTGTAGTTTATAATTCTTGGCATAAAAATTTAGAAAAAGAAGTAGAAATATTGTGACGTTTGCTGAAATGAAGTATGTGAATCCTGGAGCGTATTGGCAACGTGGCGAAAAGTGAGTCCACGCACAATACGATAGCATTAGTACAAATTGTATCTGTAACAATAAAACGATGCTTTAAATTAAATTAATTGTTAAAGTGAGAATTCTTAACAATAATGATTTATGAATACAAGTTCTGCCTTATTACTTATGACTTACTTACTCCATCCTCAGAATTCTTAAATTTCTTGCCAGGTCGAAGTTTCGAGTCTCTCAAAATGTAAATAATTGTGTGGTGTTTAGGACTAAATTTTATACTGGGAACTAGGAGTAATTTTATACTGTGATCATTTATCAAAGTATGTATATCTAAACATCCCATCACTAGCTTATTGCCATGAAATAAAATATCTGTATTTTAATAGAAGACATTTATTGTATTTTAATAGAAGAAGACAAAGTCACGATAGCCGAGTGGTTGGGTGGTCGGAATTTCGAGTCAAGAGACCCGAGTTCGATCCTCAAGTGGCCGTACTAATGGGTTTTTCTAAAAAGTCTTATGTACGAATTTTATCGTTGGCTTGGACATAAAGACGGCGACGGGCTCACCACCTGTCACGTTGTCCCGAAAATATCTTCGATGGGAGGTGAGTCGAAGGGACTTAATTGTCTAGACTAGACCTCTGTCTACCCCTGTATTGGGAATTGCGTGAAGATATTTATTTATTTTGTTTATTTGTAAGTGGTGCTTGGCACTCAATCACTCTACAAGCATCACTCACCAATATTGCTTTACAACAATTGTAATCAAGAGTGCAATAGGCTGCAAAAGACAGTATGTGTTAAACAGTTGACCTTGTATCAAAGTTTCGCACTTTAATTGCTTAAATAGTTTTAGTGCAATCATCAGAAATCGACATCGAGTCATCCGTTAATTTTAAAAAAATATCGTTGGAAAATAAACTTCTTTTGAAGAAGAGAAGTTTAGGTACGGCCATCTGCTAAGGATCTTGTTATAAATAAAATAAAGCTCCCGACTAAGCATAACACTGCAAGACGTCAACCGCTCAGTGAGCTCATTCTGCATAGATCATAAAAAAATAATTAATAAAACTTGACGAAGCTAATTAAGCCAAGAGTGCTGTAAAGTATTCCAAATTCAAAAGCAACACCAGTTAGAAAATTAAACTGCGATAAAATGCGTAAATAATTGTTTTATTTAAATACGATATAAGTACATTAAAAATGTATTAAACGTTATTTTCATTTACTTCAGACTTTCATTTAACGTTAATTTTATTGATTCAGCTTCGATCAAGTTGACGGCTTAGGAATTTGTATATAATAAATATTATCGTTTAAGCATTATTAGCAGCGAGTTTTTAACAGCAGTTCGAATTATCAGTATGCGGATTGTGAGAACTTGTTTAAAAATTGTTGTAAATTTGGCTTACCAATTGCATCGTCGTTACATACTTCTTCCACCACAGATACTTTTGAAATTGGGGACCCAATCCCGATAGAAGATAGTAGGAGTACATGACCACGTGAACGGCGGAGTTCAACAGTGCCAGAACTGCTCCCTCGCCTGCAGCAGCAAACTTTAAATAGCTCCAAGAGTAGAGAGCCATGATTACATGATGATAAACATGCAGGAATGTCAACTGAAAGAAAAGATAATCATGATCAATAAATTTACTCTTTTCTATTTGAATTGGACAAAAAAATGGTTATCAGTTAAATTATTTGTTTTATTGCTGAAGGATACAAAAATTGAACAGTCAGAATAAAATTATGTGTATTATAATGACGAGTTACATAAAAACAGTAAACCGTAAATCATACTTTTTTTGTTTTCATTATGTTTAGTAACATTTAAGTCTGTTATAGTTCGTCGTCCTTTTCCGGTAAACGAAACAACACACTAATAATAATCCAATTTTATTTTATTGTGCAATTACGAATTTATTGGTGGAATCAGGAAACAATGCCTGGACTCTTAGTCTGTGGGTGGTATTGCCAATACCAAAATTACATGATCACTATGCAAGCATATAAAGACTGCAAAAGTTCACTCAAACACAGGCATTTCCTATAAGGTAATGTAGAATATATCTTAATCGCCACGCTTGGCAAGCGGTTTGGCGATCGCAGGTGCTCCCTTTCCTGGTCTGCTGACTTTAGTTCTGATTTCTTTATATATATAAAAATATATCTTCACGTCATTTCCAATACAGGGGTAGACCGAGGTCTACGCAACTAAGTCGTTTCGACCCACCTTCCACAGAAGATATTTTTAGGACAACGCGATAGGTAGTGAGCCCGTCTATCTCGCTCACGGATGATAGTCTATGGCATTTATAAAGTCTTTCCATTGAAACCAAAGAAATGGGAAAAGCATATATAAATACAAAAACGTAAGTACTTACCACATATGCTTACATTTTTTTATTTGTATATGCTATACTGCCTATTTCCTCATATTGGTTTATTTAATGATATATTTAATTTATCTTTACGCATTTTTCTAATAGTGGGAAAACAAAGTTCTAAATAGTAAACTCCTATCGACCCACCTTTTACCGAAATCTACTTTAAGACTACGTAACAGGTAGCAAGCTTATCACCGTCTTAGTGTTCAAGTTAATGGTACAATATACTTCTTCTTCTTTAATGCCGATAAAAGTTAACTGCTGAAAATTCTTCTCTCCCAAAGTTGTCCACAAAGATCAGACCCGAGCTACTCCAACGATACATGTCCAATATAAGTATAAATATTAATGTATTTAGTTCCGATAGCCTAGTGGTTGGGTGATCGGAATTCGAGTCAAATGACCCGACTTCGATACTCAGGGCGTACATAACGTTGGCACATAAAGACGATGACAGGATCAGCACTAAACCTGATTTTATAAACCTAAACCTGATTTTATAAACCTAAACCTGATTTTAATAGTCGAGAAACGATAAGTCGCGATAGCCGAAATTACCGAAAACATCTTCGGTGGAAGGTGAGTCGAAGTGACTTAATTTTCTAGACTAGTCTTCTGTCCACCCCTGTATAGGGAACAGCGTGAGAAATGTATTTAATATTTATATATTGAAAGTCGATAGCCGAGTGGTTGGGTGGTCGGAATTTCGAGTCAATAGACCCGGGTTCGATCCCCAGTTAGTAGGCTCGTACCAATGAGTTTTTCAAAAACTTATGTACGAATATCGTTGGCTTGGACATAAAGGCGGCGATGGGCTCACCACCTGCCACGTTTTCCCGAAAATATCTTCGGTGAAAGGTGGGTCGAAGGGACTTAATTGTCTAGACTCGACCTCTGTCTACCCCTGTATTGGGAATTGCGTGAAGATATTTATTTATTATTATTTATGATTCTAGTTCAAATGTTCCTGCTCAACAGACGGCCCCTAGCGGATTTGGAATACGCAAGGGCTTCGAAGGTTAGGGCAACAACTGGGCTATAGTTCAGTAAAGTTATTAACGATATTTAAAAATAATTACCTGTTTGTTCTTCTTTCGTAATACGAAAAATACAGTATCTAGTAGTTCTGTAAACTTAGCGAAGAAATACCACCAGCCCAAATCAAGGAGCTGAAATAATAGGTTCTAAATCAAATCATTACCAGGTCGAGTTATAGTACATCGTAGGAAAAACGCTTTTCCCGTAACGATTTCTCATAGCTTGGGCAAGCACAGCGGTGTGTCGCCTGGCTAATGTTAATTTAAAGTTTTGTGTTATTCACAATGTCTATTAAACCATCTGTCAGTAACCAATGGCATTTTCAAGGCTTTACCCTTATTCGGATGTCTCGAGAAGAAAGTCAAAGTATAGATATATATATATATATATATATATATATATATATATATATATATATATATATATATATATATATATATATATATATATATATATATATATATATATATATATATATATATATATATATATATATATATATATATATATATATATATACTTTATTCTGGTCCCAGTAAGTATAGAAGTAAAGAAGAAACCATTGTTCGGAAACTATGAAGGTGCGACAAACACCCAGAGCTGAGAAAATGTAGAAAAAGCGGTTCACTACATTGACCCGTACGACAATTGAACCCGGACCCTCACACCAGGTGACCTCTAGCAAACCGGCATGTCCTGCACTCGTCCACGATGGTTTTCGTATTTGTAGATATTGTCTTACAATTACTTATATAATCAATAAAAATAAACTTCCGATTACATAAAATAGACTCTGTAATGATAATTAAGGTAAGTTATTCTTACCAATGGGTTTTGAGTATTGGATGCATATCTACAACCCGCATAAATTATCCCATCTCGGAATAAGTTCAACTTGAAAACCTGAAAGAATTAAAAGAAAAGTTTAGTTGCCAGCTGTTAATGTTGGCGAACATAACACGCCTTTGAAATATTAAAAATATCTTAACGCTTTTCCTAATACTGTAATAGACAGAGAGTTCAGACAGTTGACTCATTTCGACCCACCTTACACAGAAGACTTCTTGTCCCAACTCGTGACAGATAGCGAGTCTGTCGCTATCTTTATGGCTAAGCCAACGATATAGATCGTATATAAGTTTTATGAAAAAACTCCTTGAAACGAACCTGGGGATCGAACTGGTCATCACGATATATTTTTTGTAAAATAAATCCTTGCCACGGGCTATTTCGGCGAAAATCTTATTGTAAGTGCATAATAATTGTGTGAACATTTAATTTTCCAATATCTCGTTACTAACTATACATTTTATTCATTACTTTTCCGAAATAAAAAATATTGATGTAACATAAGTGCCAAATTTCATTTCAAGTTCTTCTGCTTTTTCTGCCTTATTTTACGTTAAATTTTGCTTCAGTAAATTGGAGAATTTCACGGAAATTTCAAAACAACGCAATGACAAATTTGAAAGCTACAACAAAACTTAAGAAAAGTCTAAGATGAGTTTTGGACCTTACCTTCATACATATTAACGCAGCTAACACTACTTGTGCGGCATTGTAGTAGCTAATGAGCTTGTTCATCTTTAGTGGCGGCCTATTCTTCATGATCCTAGGTCCAATTCTGATGAATATTAAATAAGCAATAACCACTGATAGGATTGGACCAGGGCTGGACATCATGAACCATGAGTCCACAATGGCACCTGAAAAGGGATAATGAAAAATATGTATGGGTTGTATTTAATTAACTGAATGGCCGTTGATATTAGTCACCAAAGCAGTGTGTTTGGGTAATCGGAATTCGAGAAAAGAGACCCAAATTCGATCCCCAAGTAGCAGGCTCGTATCAATGTGTTTTTTCAAAAACTTATGTACGATTTCTATCGTTGGCTAGAACTTGAAGACGGCGACAGGCTCACCACCTATCACGATCTCAGAAAAATACCTTCGATGGATGATGGGTCCTAAAGGCTTAATTGTCTAGACCTCTGTCTACCTCAGTATTGAAAATGGGGTGAAGATTTTTATTTAGATTTTTAAAGTCACGATAGCCGAGTGGTTGGGTGGTCGGAATTTGGAGTCATGAGACCCGAGTTCGATCCCCAGGTGGCGGGCTCGTACCAATGGGTTTTTCTAAAACCTATGTACGAATTACATCGTTGGCTTGGACATAAAGGCGGCGACGGGTTCACCACCTGTCACGTTGTCCCGAAAATATCTTCGGTGGAAGGTGGGTCAAAGGGACTTAAGTGTCTAGTCTTGACCTCTGTCTACCCCTGTATTGGGAATTGCGTGAAGATATTTATTTATTTATTTATTTATTATTTTTATTTATTTATAGCAATAGCATGTTACAAATCCACAGCGGGACATAAGTTTCTGTCGTAAACAATAGTCATGCTGGACAAGCGGATCGTTGGTCTCAGTTGCAAACACCTCGCACTTTAGGCGTGGCTTCTTAACACAGATCTGTATAATTTTAATCTACAATACTTTGATTGCGCGTGTTAACCACAAGCACAATGAAATCCGTTCATCTGTCAGTATCTATAACTATATTTTGGGCCCTCCTATTACAACACCTATGAAAAAAATGGCTGGTAAAGGTAACGATAAAAATTACTAGTTTACTTTAGTGCCTGTCGACAGAAGCGTCAAAGGGGAGAGTGATAAAATTGAAGACATGGATATGATAAAAATGGAGAAAGGTATGTATCTATCTGGTACTGCGACGATGAATCTCATCAAAACGTGGCAAATCTTGTAAATGTTCCTTTTACTTATGTCCGGGAGAGAGATATGTCCTGTAGTAATCATTTCTAATATTTATTACTTATAACCACACATGTCAATTGGAAGTTTGTGTTTTATTTCTTTTAAATATTTTTAACGAATATCCGATAGAAAGAGTTCTGGTTTTATGGCATAAGGGTATTGAAGATTTATGATTAAAAAATATTCATTTTAAATTCGCAACGCCTTCAAAATTTAAATAGCAATAGTTACAAATTGAAACTGAATTTTAAAAACAAAAAGGTAGGCTTACTTTTACCAACTTTCAGGGAGTCCAGATATCCGTCTACTTTCTCCAGGTAACTCATTTTTGAGGCCACTGCAATTAAAACAAAAGTAAATGATTCATGTGTTATCATGAGAAATGCAAAAATGATAGACGACGAATATTGACATTTTCGAATAGACATATCAAAGAGAATATAACCCACTACGTTGCGAGATCTATTATAACAAAAAATATTTTATGCCAGTAATATACAGTTTCTTGAAAACAATCACAGCTCTTACGTTAGATACTCTTTACACGGGAATGCACTTATAGATAATTAAAAGAAAATTTTAGTTAGGTGAATTAATTGGTAATAGCATTGACCGTGATACTAATATTTAAAATACATAATATGTAATATAATAGATGGATAAGAAATATAACGAAGTGCCTGCCACTCACGATAATTCGTGATATTAAAAAAACAGTAACGATGGTATGAGTATGTTTTAATTTTTATACTTTAGTCTCGTCGAACCAATTACTTTGATTTTTTACCGTAGAGAGATAATTCTCATATTTTTCAATTAAAATTTCAAAACAATGAGTATATAGACTCCTCTTATGAATATATGTAATATTTGATGAGTTGATATCACTGGGAACGTTATAAATTAAAATAGTTAAAACATACATAATATTAAAATTACTAAAAGTATGGATTTAACAAAAATTTTTCTTGGGTTTTATTTTTCCTGTATCTTCGCGCAATTTCCCATACTCGGTAGGCAGAGATCTAGGCAATGAAGTTCGAAGCTTATACTACGTGATACTCGTAGGTGCTGAAGTTTTTCATCGTCTTAATGTTGGACGCTAACGACCAAGTATTGCGGGAAGTCGATGGATGCAGGTTGCGGGGGACTGTTTTTTGTAAAAACTTTGGGAAAGGCCTTTGTTTAGCTATGAACTCCTGATAGTCTGTATAGAAGAAGAAGATGATGAAGATATGCATTTATACATATAAACATTCAAGAATTACACAAATGTTTGCCCCTAGCTGGACTCTGACTCGCAAACCTTAGCTTCGAAGAGAGGTTCACTACCAAATAGGCTGTCTGGCCGTGATTAATTCATATTATTGATCACCTGCAGCCATCACCTACAATAATGTATATGTGTAGGACGGGTGCTGACTTGCGCTCAATTAGCTCGCACGATCAGCGCAAAAATCGGTTACGTCAGTCACCTGCGAACACACGACCGACACTCGCAATAGTACAAGTTGCTGTGGCCGAAATCGGTCGGGTTAGTATATATAATTTATTTCATTTATATAAAAATAAAATATAAATAAATATCTACACGCAATTCCCAATACAGGGGTAGACAGAGGTCTAGCCTAGACAATTAAGTCCCTTTGACCTTCCATCGAACATAATTTTGGGACAAAAAATTATATAGAAAATAATTTAAATAAAATTTGTGATACTTTCATAAAAACTCTAAATCAAACACAAATATGATATTATCACAAACGAAGTAATGCGTATTTGTCTGGATCTAACAGCTTTACGTACAATGCCTGAAGCCTTATGAAGTCTAATATTGTGGCGTAGCCGTATGAAAATTCCTGATTGGAAAACACTGAAGTAAAATCCAATTTTAATTTATCAATTGGTAATAAGATTATATTAAGCAAATCCATATGATTAGCCGAGCACAACAATGACTCTATAACTTTAAAATAAGTCAGACAGTGCAAAACATAGATGATTTATGTAACAATGCTTTATCGCACATCATCCGCGATGGGTTCGCCACCTGTCATGTTGTCCCAAATAAGCTTCTGTGAATTTGGGTGAAATGAACTTAACTTGCTTCAATTCTTCTTCCTCCGAGCTGCTTATGCAAAATTGTGTGAAGATAAAAAATCCAATTCCAATCTAAGGTTTAGATAACCTAATAAATTATCTGGGTAACTGAAAGACACACATAGTGACATCTGTACCCGATTTATATAAGTATGAGATAATGTAGTACCCTGTTAATGCCGCTTACTGTTTCCGCATCTTTCTTGAGAAGTATGTGACCAGAGATCTATTTAGTTCTTTTCCTCCAGAAACACCTGGCCAAAGAACGTTCGAACTAACGTATTCAATCCGATGCAAAAGTCTAGTATAAGTTCGCCAATCTGCTCCGATGCATGTTGTTCGACTTGAAAGTTGTTTTTTCTTCTTAATGTATTTTTATTATTAAGTTTTAAATCAATGCTAAAGTGTTAAAAGTTGTGATGCTTTTTCTCAATTCAACCACCATATCACCAAAAAGTAATTTGTTACAACAACTGATTTAAGAATTAACCAAGCAAATGGTACAAATGGTATTTAAAGTTTTGATTAAACTCCTTTACAGTACGAACCTTCCTAATATAGATCGAACTTTAGTTCTATGATTCAAATTCTGATCATCCTATCGTGGCCTTTGACCTGAATACCCATACATGTAGCTTATCCATTTATTACCGTGTGGTAACGATGTAAGAATATTGCCACTCCCTATCTTCCCGTGGGTGTCGTAAAAGGCGACTAAGGGAAACAGCCATGAACATCGTTATGGCAACCGATAGATGGCGGGATAACCATTTCTAAAAATATCAGACCAAAGTAGTCAGACCGAAGATGGGCAGCAGGCTCTGAGCTGCGAGTGGTCTGGTACTGCGATCGCCAATCCGCCTTGCCAAGCATGGCGATTATGGCCAATCCTTCCTATGGGAGAGGCGTATGTCCTGCAATGGACTTTAGTTGGTCGTTATTTATGAATGTATATGTAGGATATCCATTACTGCTGAACTCATCTATGAACTTTCAACTGTTAAAAAAGCAATCCTTGTACGCTCACCAACACTTATTCAGACACACGTTTCACTCATAAAAGATGTATCGTATTCACAGACAACAAACTTATTTGGAAGTGATTTATTAGGTGTCCTATTGATCTATTCTTAGACAAGAAAGATTTGAAATAGAAAACTGTTATTCATTATTACAATGTCAAACTTAACAATGCGCAATGTTGACCACTTCGTCACGGATGGTACAAGTAATCTTTTGTATGTTGTTTAAAGTTGTCAACATCATGTAGTTTTCTATATATATTTTGTTCCATGTTTAAAGGTATGTGTACTTTATGTTTATGTATGTATTTTGTGTCTCAACTAATGCTTGTAAAAGACTATTTAATTTCACTGGTACTAAATATCATACTCTGTGAACATAAGTTTTTCTATTTGTTTGTCACCAGTAGCAGATAATTAACTTAGGTTAACGAGTTCGATCCCCAAGTGGCAGGCCACTTGGTTTTTCAAAATGACCCAAAACTTCAAAAAGCAATGGGTTTTCAAAACTTATGTACGAATTATGTCGCACGACGTTATGGACATAAACGGCGACGGGCTCACCACCTGCAACGTTGTCCGAAAATATCTTCGGTGGAAGGTGGGTCAAAGGGACTTCATTGACTAGACTAGACCTCTGTCTACCCCTGTATTGGGAATTACGTGAAGCTTATATTTTATAGTCCTATAGAGTGTATAAATTAATATTACTGTCAAAAATTATATCAATATAAAATTAAATCAGTTTCCAACATTTTTCATTGTATTTTTCATTCTAAATATATCTTCATAGAAAACTCTAATGGAACATCACTGATATACAAAGAAAACACATTCTCTAAAAATTTCTTCTTGGTGAATGACCAAGCAACTGACCAAGGAGCTATGTGAAAATATAAATCATATAAACTCGTGATCTACTTTCTATTTAAATAGTGTCAATTGTAAAATGCGTTGCAATCGGCCCTTTCCGTATAATCATGCTTTACATCAGTCACTCTGTGATTTTCGTAATCAACACATCCAACAATATGAATACAATGATAAACACGTTATTGACCGAGAAACCTTCGATCCAAAGCGAATCGCGACCTACAATGTACCACTCGACTCGAACATTGCCGATCTACGCACTAAGTTGCAGGACCATTAAACGAAATTGAAGAGTCAAAGTCGACTTTATGCAAACGTAATAAAACCTAAACAATACCACATAAATTATCAGAAAGGAGACACGGTCAAGAGTTTTCAAATGAAGTGAAAATTGCCTTTCAACAATAATGGAAGTAACTGTTCGAATAAATCCACATTTGCAATGTACACAATTTGCCACAATGACAAACATAATAATGATGTCAATAGTAAGGGTTGTCATTTTAAATTATTTGTGCCTAGATAATTTTATCCTGTGCATATTTTATGAGCTCATTAAATCAAAAGCTGAACTAAAGACTACTATAAGACCATAACACCTAAAGACATGAGTAGATAAAGTCAAGCAGTAAGGTGACGGGCAGCAGCCCAACATCAGAGAGATCGAATACGAATAACAGAATCATGTCGCGAGGTATCTAAAATAGGGATCGCGAATCTATTTACTAATCGTTACGATAAAAAGAGGCAGCAGAGGCATCTATTCCACAGTTCAGTATGGATTAATATATTGACAGTTCCCTTTAAGGGTTTTATCTACGTACTTATATATGCATCTCATGTCATCATCCAGATCTTTAATAATTAAATTTTAGGACTGGATAGCATATCTGATTTTAGATAAAGCACAAAAAGCACAACGACCATTGACACCACAATGACCTATACAAAATTTAATTTTTTTTATTGTCTTCTTTTTGCTTAGGTTTATGACGTCTCTTGTATAAGTATACTGTCATATCTGTTTTTTTAAAGGTACAATCCTGTTTCCGTGTAAAACTATAAATGGATAACTTGAAAACTACCCCTAATACCTAAGTTAATTATCTGCTACTGGTGACAAACAAATAGAAAAACTTATGTTCACAGAGTATGATATTTAGTACCAGTGAAATTAAATAGTCTTTTTACAAGCATTAGTTGAGACACAAAATACATACATAAACATAAAGTACACATACCTTTAAACATGGAACAAAATATATATAGAAAACTACATAATGTTGACAACTTTAAACAACATACAAAAGATTACTTGTACCATCCGTGACGAAGTGGTCAACATTGCGCATTGTTAAGTTTGACATTGTAATAATGAATAACAGTTTTCTATTTCAAATCTTTCTTGTCTAAGAATAGATCAATAGGACACCTAATAAATCACTTCCAAATAAGTTTGTTGTCTGTGAATACGATACATCTTTTATGAGTGAAACGTGTGTCTGAATAAGTGTTGGTGAGCGTACAAGGATTGCTTTTTTAACAGTTGAAAGTTCATAGATGAGTTCAGCAGTAATGGATATCCTACATATACATTCATAAATAACGACCAACTAAAGTCCATTGCAGGACATACGCCTCTCCCATAGGAAGGATTGGCCATAATCGCCATGCTTGGCAAGGCGGATTGGCGATCGCAGTACCAGACCACTCGCAGCTCAGAGCCTGCTGCCCATCTTCGGTCTGACTACTTTGGTCTGATATTTTTAGAAATGGTTATCCCGCCATCTATCGGTTGCCATAACGATGTTCATGGCTGTTTCCCTTAGTCGCCTTTTACGACACCCACGGGAAGATAGGGAGTGGCAATATTCTTACATCGTTACCACACGGTAATAAATGGATAAGCTACATGTATGGGTATTCAGGTCAAAGGCCACATGGGATGATCAGAATTTGAATCATAGAACTAAAGTTCGATCTATATTAGGAAGGTTCGTACTGTAAAGGAGTTTAATCAAAACTTTAAATACCATTTGTACCATTTGCTTGGTTAATTCTTAAATCAGTTGTTGTAACAAATTACTTTTTGGTGATATGGTGGTTGAATTGAGAAAAAGCATCACAACTTTTAACACTTTAGCATTGATTTAAAACTTAATAATAAAAATACATTAAGAAGAAAAAACAACTTTCAAGTCGAACAACATGCATCGGAGCAGATTGGCGAACTTATACTAGACTTTTGCATCGGATTAAATACGTTAGTTCGAACGTTCTTTGGCCAGGTGTTTCTGGAGGAAAAGAACTAAATAGATCTCTGGTCACATACTTCTCAAGAAAGATGCGGAAACAGTAAGCGGCATTAACAGGGTACTACATTATCTCATACTTATATAAATCGGGTACAGATGTCACTATGTGTGTCTTTCAGTTACCCAGATAATTTATTAGGTTATCTAAACCTTAGATTGGAATTGGATTTTTATCTTGAGGAGAATTGAAGCAAGTTAAGTTCATTTCACCCAAATTCACAGAAGCTTATTTGGGACAACATGACAGGTGGCGAACCCATCGCGGATGATGTGCGATAAAGCATTGTTACATAAATCATCTATGTTTTGCACTGTCTGACTTATTTTAAAGTTATAGAGTCATTGTTGTGCTCGGCTAATCATATGGATTTGCTTAATATAATCTTATTACCAATTGATAAATTAAAATTGGATTTTACTTCAGTGTTTTCCAATCAGGAATTTTCATACGGCTACGCCACAATATTAGACTTCATAAGGCTTCAGGCATTGTACGTAAAGCTGTTAGATCCAGACAAATACGCATTACTTCGTTTGTGATAATATCATATTTGTGTTTGATTTAGAGTTTTTATGAAAGTATCACAAATTTTATTTAAATTATTTTCTATATAAATTTTTGTCCCAAAATTATCTTCGGTGGAAGGAGGGTCAAAGGGACTTAATTGTCTAGGCTAGACCTCTGTCTACCTCTGTATTGGGAATTGCGTGAAGATATTTATTTATTTATATTTTATTTTTATATAAATGAAATAAATTATATATACTAACCCAAAATTTCAAAAAAGCAATGGGTTTTCAAAAACTTATGTACGAATTGTGTCGCAGGCTTGGACATAAACGGCGACAGGCTCACCACCTGTAACGTGGTCCGAAAATATCTTCGGTGGAAGGTGGGTCAAAGGGACTTCATTGACTAGACTAGACCTCTGTCTACCCCTGTATTGGGAATTGCGTGAAGATATTTATTTATTTATATTTTATAGTCCTATAGAGTATATAAATTAATATAACTGTCAAAATTATATCAATATAAAATTAAATCAGTTTCCAACATTTTTCATTGTTTTTTCATTCTAAATATATCTTCATAGAAAACTCTAATGGAACATCACTGATATACAAAGAAAACACATTCTCTAAAAATTTCTTCTGCTCCATTTCTCCATCTGTTTCTAACCAAGCGATGCTTGGTGAATGACCAAGCAACTGCTAATTACAATGAAAGAATGTAACTTTAGCAACTATAAACAAAAAAATCAAGACCATTTAACTTATTGACCTTGAGCTATTCTTTTTAAGAGAAATTTAGTGCCCAAAGATGCTCATGTGTGGATTTTATATTTTTTTCTAAAGTTTTCTACACGAAAGCTCCTGTCGCAATGCGGCTCAGTAAAGCCTTTTCAAAATTGAATTACTCTAAGTTTCGCGCGACCTCGACCTCTGCACGGTAACAGCCGGGCTCACACCTCGATCTAAAACTTGGCGCTAAACTGCTGGAATATGTTATTAGGTAAAATCAAGCTAGTTTTTTTTCTTTACCTTCACTCAATTTCCCGTACTGAGACATAAATAATTCACAAAAATCTATCCATACTCTCATTGCCAATATGCGGCTTATATTATTTAGGATATTTTTTGGGAATTTCTCGCACTAGGGTAGGCAGAGTCTATACAATGAAGTACTTTTGACTCAATTATCACCGAAGGTTTTTTGGGACAACGTGACTGTGGTGAGCCTTTCACCATCTTTGTGTTCAAGTTAAGTGTACAATATAATAACATACTTATATGTTTTCATTAATAGATAGTCATACATAAATAAATCGATGACCTGTGCACAAAAATTCATATTCATTACATAAACGTGTGCCGCTTGCAGGATTCAAAACCATAACCCTTAGTTTAGAAGGCAGGGTCCCTACCAACAGGGCTATTGGGTTTACTTTTCTTATATTACTTGTATCCTATTTCAAGAATATAGTTCTGAAGAATTATGTTGATGGAGCTAAAGCTTTGTCATACATCCCTTATCAATTACTAAAGTTTTAGGTCATCTTATTCAATTTTGAATTTCATAATATACCCAAGCGGATTCTGTGTTATTCACAGTGTTAGAAAAAAATTGTATACTAAACCTTAGCGCCATTCCCAACACCCCTGTGTTGGAATGGCGTTAAGGAACACCAGACAGAGGTCTAGACAATGTAGTACTTTTGACTCACCTTCCATCGAAGATATTTTTGGGACAGCTTGACAGGACCAACGATATAAATCGTACATACTTGTAAGTGTTTGAAAAAAATCCATTGGTACGAGCCTGTTACCTGAGGTTCGTCTACATGAACTCTACGGGATACATATAGATTCATAAGCCGATACGCTGATTTATTACACATCGACCATAAAAGTCTACGAAAAAGTCTACAAATATTTACAGATTGCAACACATGTCATTATAGTCTTGTTTGAGCTACGAGAGATACTCTGATATTCGCGAGTGAACTAAATAGTTTCTTTGTTAGAAGCCTAACTTCAAATCCCGAGTAGAAGCTCTCTCCTTTCATACTTAAATAAATTTTCATATTTAAATAATTGTTAAACAATACATGTGAGCTACATAAAAAAAAATTAAATGATAATTTATTTTAATATATTTAAGTTTAAAGCCACGATACCCGAGTGGTTGGGTGGTCGAAATTTCGAGTCAAAAGACCCGAGTTCGATCCCCAGTTGGTAGGCTCGTACCAATGGGTTTTTCAAAAACTTATGTACGAATATCGTTGGCATATACATAAAGACGGCGACGGGCTCACTACCTGTCACGTTGTCCCGAAAATATCTTCGGTGGAAGGTGGGTCGAAGGGACTTAAATGTCTAGACTAGACCTCTGTCCACCCCTGTATTGGGAATTGCGTGAAGATATATTTAATTTTTTTATTTATTAAGTTTAGAGTCAAAGCTTTCCACCTGCGACTCTGTCTACACTAGTATAGAAAACTGCGTGAAGAAAAAATAGAATACAAAAGTTCGATTAGCATATATTGTTTTTTAATTTTTAATGTACAGTGATTTTGTATAATATTAATCAAAGATGTAGCACTTATCTAATTACAAAATGGTTCAATAAGTTTTTGAGATACCAAAATATAAGTATATGCATATACATATATAGATACAATTATAATATACAAGGGAAATACACTCATCACGAGATATCAAACACCCTTACACATAATGCTGCTCCCAATAAACCGTCGTTTAAAAGATCACTTAAAAATATTTAATGGATAACACTATCTGAAGAATGTAACATTTTCATTATTTTCTGTATCGTGTATTTCATCTGATTTATACTTATTTTATATGTATGTATGTATTTATATTTGTATGTATCATGGTATAGATATGAGTATGGTTGTGTATGTATATTCATATATCTTTGTTTTTATATGTACATGTGTATGTTATTTATAGTATATTATGCATGGTATACTTTTATAGTCTCCTAAATATTTTTTTTTAAATGCACCTGCCACTTAATTTTTTTCCTCATCAAGTAAGGTTGACTGGTAGAGAATGCCATATGGCATTAAGTCCGCCTATTGTTACATAATATAAATAAGGTGTAAACTAATAAAGTATAAATAAATAAATAATTGACTTGAAATTTGGCATAAATATAAATTTCGCAATATGGAACCTAAGTAAGTATTTAACCAAAATTCTTCCCAAAATAAGAGTAAAATGAAATTTTTCATCCGCCACCGTAATTTTTGGAGCAGGAATTGGGGGTTGATAATTGGCTTCTGCCATTTGTAGTACCTGACACGGACAAAGCCGCAGGCGTAAAGCTAGGGGATTTATATATTACGTAACATATTATTTTATTTCAATACAGTTATTTTAATTTAAACTTAAAATGTCCTATACATTTCAGTCGTAATCCAGTCTTAGTTTATAAGTTTGTCCACAATCGTTTCATTAAAATTAAAAAATTTCTTCACGCCTTCCGTAATACTGGGGTAGACAGAGGTCTAGAAAATTAAGACTTTTGACCAACCTTTCACTGAAGACATTATTGAGACAACGTGACAGGTGATGAGTGATCGCCCTCTTTATGTTCAAGCCGATATAAATAATATATAAGTTGTCTGAAAAAACCCATTCGTAAGAGCCTACCACTTGGGGATCGGACTCAGGTCTCATATTGACTCGAATTTAGACCAACCAACCACTAGGCTATCGTAACTAAAACCTACGTAATTAGTATTCTAATATTCTTGTACGTACATATGTATATGCATAATACCTATGTCAATATATGCGTATGTAAATATGTTGTACCGTAAGCTCGTCTCACCACCTGTCACATCAAATAAGCTTCGGTGGAAAGAGGGTCGAAAGGACTTCGTTGTCATCGGCTCGTCCCTGTATGCCAAATTGCTTGACGATATAAATTCTGGGAAAATTCTCAGAAACACATATAAATTAAGTTTATTCGTTTCATGTTTATTTTGAAAAATCTAATTTAAATGTATTTATAATTTTCATTGTATCAGAGGTCACGTGCTACTTCACTGCGTTAAAATCTAAATAAAAATGTTCATATTTCGTGTTTAGCATTCGTTAAGCTCAAACCAAACCATTCACGTAGCTAAGTCGGAGATGAGTAAAACCTCAGTAGAAATAAATAATATTTTTGTTACATAAACAAATTAACACTTTACCGCCCTCAACTACTACTTAAGCGGTAAGAGCTTTGGATAGTTAAGTCGTCATTCCAAATTTCATCGAAGGACGATATAATTCGTACATAAGTTTTTGAAAAACCCAATGGTACGAGCCTTTCACCTGGGGTTCAAACTCGACCCGAGTCTTCTCACGTCTTGTCTCGAAATTCCGACCACCCAGCCACTCGGCTACCGTGACTTCTATTATAAATAAAAATAAAATATCTTCACGCAATTCCCAATACAGGGGTAGACAGAGGTCTAGTCTAGACATTAAAGTCCCTTCGACCCACCTTCCACCGAAGATATTTTCGGGACAAAATGACAGGTGGTGAGCCCGTCGCCGTCTTTATGACCAAGTCAACGATATAATTCGTACATAAGTTTTTAGAAAAACTCATTGGTACGGCCATTTGAGGATCGAACTCGGGTCTCTTGACTCGAAATTCCGACCACCCAACCACTCGGCTATCGTGACTTGTATGATAATAATTAGATTTATAATTTTTAAAAAACTTGGTTTTCAATATAAAAATTATAAAACAATTTTATATTTATATCTCATTTTGCAAGAAAAATTATTCAATATAGTAAAGTTATGTACTAAAATCCAATTCCCTAATCAAACTGACTATTAAAAATTTGTAGACACGAGATTCAAATAAACAACGAATCAATTTTAAAATTTACTTTCATAGCTTTTGAATTACTGTTTATAAAATTTAAAGAAACAAAGATAACTTCTATTTCTATCTTATATTTTGTAACAAGAATTATCCATCTTAAAACAAGCATAAGTGTTAAGAGGATTGTTACATTTTCTATGTTTAATATGAAACAAAACTAATTTGTACTTACCAACAACAATTCAAACTTAACGGCTTCTAGATTTACGCACTCGACGGCTAAGGAACGATATAGAGCAAATCGTCTGGTTAGCTAGGGAATCCGCTCGGCACTGCGGCAGTATCGACCGACTCACGCATCAAATAAGCTAGCACGCGATGTCATAGTTGTATAAGTTCCTCGAGACGAACTGTTCTAATTTTTAAAAAGTATTTTTTTTATTTTCACGCATTTCCCAAAAAATTGTTAGATTAGAAAATTTACTCCTTTTGATCCACCGAGTTATTTCACCGGAGCTTATTTTGAGATAGAGTGGCCTAGATAGGTGATGAGCCTAAGTCATCTTTATGTCCAAGCCTATATAAATCGTACGTATCCTATGATATACATAATAATCGTACATAAATTTTGGAAAAAAACTCATTGATACATGCTTGTCTCCCGGTGATCGAGCTCAGGTCTCTTGATTTGAATTCCGTTTACCCAATCACTCGGCTATTGTGACTGGTAAAATAAAAAGTATTGAAAAAATAAATTAATGCAATAAAAATGTTTATTGTACCTTCGAACTTTATCAATGAATATGGACATGCGATATTGGTGTAAGAAGTTACCAACCCCGTTTAGTCCCGTGAGTGTTGTAAGAGGCGAAGCAAAAGTTACAATTCAATTAAGTTAACGTACTTAAAGCTAAACAGTTAAATGGTAAATTATGGGGGGAAGGGAATATGATCACAAAAAAATATCTTCACATTATTCCAAATACAAGACGAAATCTAGACAATTGCGTCCTTTCGAACCACCTTCCACGGAAGATATATTTTGGGGAAACATGATAGGTAGCCAAAGATATGCCAGTCTTACGTAAGTTCGTGAAGAAATCCAATGGTAAGAGCCTTGGGGATCGAACTCGGGTCTCTGGACTCGAAATTCCGACCACCCAACCACTCGGCTATCGTGACTTGTATGATAATAATTAGATTTATAATTTTTAAAAACTTGGTTTTCAATATAAAAATTATAAAACAATTATATATTTATATCTCATTTTGCAAGAAAAATTATTCAATATAGTAAAGTTATGTACTAAAATCCAATTCCCTAATCAAACTGACTATTCAAAATTTGTAGACACGAGATTCAAATAAACAACGAATCAATTTTAAAATTTACTTTCATAGCTTTTGAATTACTGTTTATAAAATTTAAAGAAACAAAGATAACTTCTATTTCTATCTTATATTTTGTAACAAGAATTATCCATCTTAAAACAAGCATAAGTGTTAAGAGGATTGCTACATTTTCTATGTTTAACATGAAACAAAACTAATTTGTACTTACCAACAACAATTCAAACTTAACGGCTTCTAGATTTACGCACTCGACGGCTAAGGAACGATATAGAGCAAATCGTCTGGTTAGCTAGGGAATCCGCTCGGCACTGCGGCAGTATCGACCGACTCACGCATCAAATAAGCTAGCACGCGATGTCATAGTTGTATAAGTTCCTCGAGACGAACTGTTCTAATTTTTAAAAAGTATTTTTTTTATTTTCACGCATTTCCCAAAAAATTGTTAGATTAGAAAATTTACTCCTTTTGATCCACCGGGTTATTTCACCGGAGCTTATTTTGAGATAGAGTGGCCTAGATAGGTGATGAGCCTAAGTCATCTTTATGTCCAAGCCTATATAAATCGTACGTATCCTACGTAATATAAATCGTACATAAATTTTGGAAAAAAACTCATTGATACATGCTTGTCTCCCGGTGACCGAGCTCAGGTCTCTTGATTCGAATTCCGTTTACCCAATCACTCGGCTATCGTGACTGGTAAAATAAAAAGTATTGAAAAAATAAATTAATGCAATAAAAATGTTTATGGTACTGTCGAACTTTATCAATGTTTCGATGAATATGGACATGCGATATCGGTGTAAGAAGTTACCAACCCCGTTTAGTCCCGTGAGTGTTGTAAGAGGCGAAGCAAAAGTTAACGTACTTAAAGCTAAACAGTTAAATGGTAAATTATGGGGGGAAGGGAATATGATCACAAAAAAATATCTTCACATTATTCCAAATACAAGACGAAATCTAGACAATTGCGTCCTTTCGATCCACCTTCCACGGAAGATATATTTTGGGGAAACATGATAGGTAGCCAAAGATATGCCAGTCTTACGTAAGTTCGTGAAGAAATCCAATGGTAAGAGCCTTGGGTATCGAACTCGGGTCTCTGGACTCGAATTGCGATCACTGAACCCCTCGGCTATCGTGACATATAGCCAAGTGTGTTATCTAATACTATATACATAGACAAACATCTTTATAAAAAACTCAAACTTACCTATGAGACTTGTTTGTGACTGTGATCGCCAATCGTCAAGTTTGGCAAAAACGGAAAATCCTGCTAATGTGAGTGCTCTATATTCATGATTTGAACTCCATGACCATACGTTTAGCTGAAGAACGGGTTGTTAATTTTTAATTTAAGTGAAAATAGCCCGAAGTTCCAAGCCGAGTAGCAAAGTGGTTCGGTAATCGGAATTCGAGTCAAAAGACCCGAATACGATACCCATGTGGAGGGCTCGTACCAATGGGTTTTTATAAAACCCTACGTACGATTTATATCGTTGGCTTGGACATACTTGGGCTGCTGGAATCTCTTGAGGAGTTGGGATGGCTCGAATATATTTAAACATTCTTGTCCATATGCAAAGTACTCGCTCATTCGTGGAGTTGCGGAAACCAGCCCGTTTTATCTAATCTAATCTACGAAGTTATCGCAAAAAATATTTATGATAAAAAAAATATAAATATAATAAAAAAATGCTTTTTTTTAAATAAATGACTATACTATTCGTTGTGCCGGTAAAAAATAAATAACGGACGCATTCACAGTCTTGGTGAGACTGTGAAATGTGACCAAAAAAATCAGACCTAAGACGGACAGCAGCGTCTAAGGTGCGAGGTTTCTGATAATGCGATCGCCAATCCGCTTGCCAAGCGTGGTGATTATCACAAATCCTTGCTATGAGAGAGGACTATGTCCAGCAGTGGACTTTACTAGACATTAATGTATGTATGTATTCACAGTTGATGTAAAAAAAATAATAGGAATAAATGAAAATGATACAATGCGGTGTCACTTAGCCGCTTCGATCTGCAAGCTTTATTTAATCATCAGTAATGCTTTTTTGTATAAAAATCTTGTATGGAGTATAAATGAATTCATCAATTGTTTCAGACTAAGTTCCATCAGAGACGATAGACAATGATGGGAGTTGTCATTGAGTGTGGCACAAGACCTTGAACTTTGCTTTATCTTTGGACGTAGTATATTAAACTGACAAATTACATGTTAGTTTTACATGTCTGTATGAAGTTTTAAAAACTATCATTTATCTAAGTTTAATACCTTAGTAAAGTAAATGAATAATAATCAATTTATGCAATATTCAAGATAATTTTACATTTTAAGGGAATAATTCTTTGACACTTGACTTGTGACGCGAATAATTTCGGGAATTATATTCATTAAACTTTGTACCCGAACAAAATCGAAAGCATAAATAAAAATATTTGATTTAAAATAGATATTTAAATATATTATACGTATCAAACGCGTACAAGTTTAAATAACTATTATGATACTAAAAGTCACTATAAGTCACATTTGCCGAATGGTTGGATGATCGGAATTCGAATCGAGAGACACGAGTTCGATCCCCAAGTGACAGGCTCGTAGCAATAGGTTTTTTCAAAACCAATTTACGATTCATATTGTTGGCTTGGACATAAAAGACGTCGACGGGCTAACCACCCGTCACGTTGTCCCTAATTATCTTCGGTGGAAGGTGGGTCGAAGTGACTTAATTGTCTAGACTAGACCTCTGTCTACCCCTGTATTGGGAATGACGTGAAGATATTCATTTATTTTTTATGATACTAAAGGAACACTTGAGTGTGAGCAAATTGCTTGAAGAGGGGAGGGTCAAGAGTACTCGGATACCACGACGTGCATGTATGAAGAAGATGATGAATCTGAAAGAAGCGAAAGAGGTATGTAGGGATCGTGACACTTGGCGATCTGTTCTCTCTGGCTACCCCGTCAGGGATTGTGCGTGAAGATAAGTAAGTATGTAAGTAAGTGAGTTAAGAAATACTTTTTTTAATGCATGATATAATCTCCCGAATTACATTAGGAGCTTGTTCGTTTCGTTAATTCATGAGGTTGAGGTTCAATGCGGAGGTGTGAAGGTGGAGATTTAAAATGAGAAATGCATCGTTTCGCAAATATTTAGTTAAAAAGTAAAAACAATTGAATTAGTTATGTACTTTATATAGAAATGGAGAACAATTCAATAGAAACGGGGGTAGATTTGAAATAGGAATCGATGAATTTAATGTATGATATTTATATCAATGAATAAATGATTTTATTTGAGATAAGGTTATGTCAATAATGTATGCACTCTAATAAAACTCAGCGACAGAAGTAGATTCATATTAATTAATTACAATAAATAATGTACCGGAAAATATCTCTCTGTAAATGATGTCTGCTGCTTATGATAATTGGGATTGTACATTGGATTTAATTTTAACACATGTTATCGATATAACTTACTATTTCTGATTAAGTCTCTACAATTACGCTACTGACTTCAGATGCCAAGATATGGAAGTTTCATTTATTCTTTAATGAACCTTACAAAACAGTAATGGAACATAAGGCGTACTTAATGCTAGAAGCATTCTCTGCCAGTCAACCTTAAAGCAGTGGGAAAACTTTGAAGGTGGTTTCAAAAGAAATGTGATATAAGTAACAAGAATTATTATAATTATATATTTATACATATACGCATATAAATACATATACTCATACATAAATTATATTACAATACAAATATAATACAGAAAATATTACACAAAATGTTGCGACTCAGTGTGACAAATTCAGGAGATAATTTCGAATGTTACATTTGAATGTGTGCTTGCTTGTGGGTTGTTTCAGTTTTTCAGGTAGCCCATTCCAGAGTCGCGCGGCTTGGACAGCAAACGATGAAGAAGCGAAATCTGATCGGTGAATTGGAATAAAAAGTATCAGAGACTCAAAGGATCGTACCTGTCTTTTATGAGTGTCACGCAGAAATTGGAGTTTACATTTCAAATATTCCGGATAGTGATTGTCATAAAAAATCTAAGAAACAGTGAAAAGTATCCTGACTTGTCTTCATTAGCGAATGGGAAGCCATTTCAGCTGAGAACGGAAGAGTTGAGATCAAACTTGCGAAGACAAAATATGAAGCGGATACAGTTATTAATGAGACGTTCGAGCTTGTCTAAGTAAACTTCATTAAGATCAGGATAACACACATCCGCATAATCGATGGTGGGTAAAATAAGAGATTGCACCAGAGGTATCGTTACCTTGACGGGGAGAAAGTTACGAAGGCGATTGAGTACATTCAAGTTAGCGATAAGTGACCTACTAATATTGGGCACCTGTGTTGACCAAATCAAAGTTGTTTTTATTTATTTTTATTTATTTATGGCACCGTCAAGCATGACAGGTAAAACACAGCTATCGCTTAGTTTAGACAACTGTTGAGCACTTCCAATTATTATTGCTTGACATTTATTTGGATTCACTTGAATGTCAAATCTGCGAGACCTAATCGATTAGATTAGCCAGGTCCTGATTCAATTTTTCTATAGCGCTGTTGATTACATCTACTTTAGTTTGAGTATTTTGCGTGAAGATATTTATATTTATATTTATTTTAGTTTGAGTATAGACTTGTAAGTCAGCAGCATAAAAATGATAAGAGCAGCCTCATTATGAAGAGAGAGAGCGTTAATAAAAATTGAAAACATTAGTGGGGATAATATTCCACTATGTGGCACGCCAGACAAGACCTTACACCAATCAGATACATTATGATCGTTACGAACAGCTTGTTGGCGCTCACAGAGGTAAGAAGAAAACCAGTCTACGGTGGAGGAGGAAAATTGAAAATGACGGAGTTTGGCAAGGAGGATATCGTGGTCAACCATGTTGAAAACATTAGTAAAATCAATTAAAACCAGTATCGTGACCTTTCTATCCTCCGTGCCTTCTCGAATATCCTCTGTGACTTTAAGAAGTTTGATAGAATTTATGAGAACATGTAAAAAGCATGGAAAGAAGAATGTCTCCCTGAGGTAAACTTGCAGCTAAATTCTGAGAGTAACACGTTCGAGTATACAGGTAAAGAATGATCTCGAAGGTATGAATTAAACCAAGAGATTGTATAAGGTAGTGAGGTAGACGAGCACCAATCGATTTCTAAAACTACTGTAACCAACACAAAAAATATAAGACTTCCGCTACTTTGAGGAATGCTGTTATTTTGCCATAATCTGAATGAAAACAAGGCTGTTAAGAACATAATTATTAACAGTAAATCACTCAAAAATAGAACTTTGCCTATAAATTGAATTTGAAAGTAGTAAAAGCATTTTAGTTGCGTATATACTGTCAAAGAAGCCAACTGACTGTATGGCTTGATCTTTTGAATACAGTGGATAAAGAGAAAAATATCTATTAAGGAAATCATCTCTCGTAATGGTAAAAGCCATCTTTGTGTCTAAGCTTACGATATAAATCGTACAAAAATTTTATAAAAAAAAAACTCATTGGTACATGCCTGCCTCCTGGTGATCAAGCTCAGGTCTGTTGATTCGAATTCTGTTTACCCAATCACTCGGCTATCGTGACTCGTAATATGAAAAGTATTAAAACAATAAATCAAAGCAATAAAAATGTTTATGGTTACTTTGAACTGTATCAATATTTTGATGAATATGCACATGCGTCATCGGTATAAGAAGTTACTAACCCCGTTTAGTCCCTTGAGTGTTATAAGAGGCGAAGCAAAAGTTACAATTCAATTAAGTTAACATACGTTAAGTCACGTTGTCCCAAAAGAATTTCCGGTGTAAGGTGGGTCGTAAGGACTTAATTCAATCGACCTCTGTCTACCCCTGCATTGGGAATGGCGTGAAGATATTTAAAGGCCTAATAGTTACGAGTGCATGTAGGAGTCCAACTTTTTTTTAGTAAACCCTGTCAAATGGTCCCGCAGTGGACCTAACCAGGCTGTTATGAGTGTATGTACGAGTACGTTAGGGTGCGGACTGCGAAACAAAACGTCAAATACACTACAACTTCTAGCATTGCAGCTTAGTTGTGTGGTTAGCAGGAATACTAGTAATGTTATTTGGCAATCCTAGAATTTTTTTTATTAATGTCGTCGAATACTTATATTCGTCTAAGCTAACGACATTAATCTTACATTCATTTTTGAAAAAACCCTATTGGTACGGCCCTCGGTGATAGAACTCGGGTCTCTTTAGGGTAAGAACTCTAATTCCGATCACCCAACCACTCGGCAATCTTGACTTGTGTTTTCTTTACTAACGGACTACAATTGCCACGTCATATTATATTTCTGCACACATGTCATATATGATTGAACTTATGAGTTGGTACACATTAAAAATCGTTATCACTTATTATTCAACTCCATAACATATTTCGAGGATAAAAATTATACATATATAGATTTATAACGGTCTGTTAAAGTCCACTGCAAGACATACACCTCTCCCGTAGCGTAGCATTTGTCATAACCGCCACGTTCGGCAAAATCGGCGGATTGAAGAGCACAGTACTAGACGCCGCTACGCGACACCGATTTACTGCATTTCGTTCAAGTACATTTTGAGATAAGTAGTTTTCCCGCCATGTGGCTATTGCTTTTTGTCGTATCATATGACACTATAATTATCTGGTATACTCCTGTTGCGTAACCCTAAAAATAAAAATAAAAATAAAAATAAAAATAAAAATAAAAATAAAAATATCTTCACACAATTCCCAATACAGGGGTACACGGAGTCTAGTCTGAACAATTAAGTCCCTTCGACCCACCTTACATCGAAGATATTTTCGGGTAAACGTGAAAGGTGGTGAGCCCGTCGCCGTTTTTATGTCCAAGCCAACGATGTAATTCGTACATAAGTTTTAGAAAAACCCATTGGTACGAGCCTGCCACCTGGGATCGAACTCGGGTCTCTTTAGGGTAAGAACTCTAATTCCGATCACCCAACCACTCGGCTATCGTGACTCGTAATATGAAAAGTATTAAAACAATAAATCAAAGCAATAAAAATGTTTATGGTTACTTTGAACTGTATCAATATTTTGATGAATATGCACATGCGTCATCGGTATAAGAAGTTACTAACCCCGTTTAGTCCCTTGAGTGTTATAAGAGGCGAAGCAAAAGTTACAATTCAATTAAGTTAACATACGTTAAGTCACGTTGTCCCAAAAGAATTTCCGGTGTAAGGTGGGTCGTAAGGACTTAATTCAATCGACCTCTGTCTACCCCTGCATTGGGAATGGCGTGAAGATATTTAAAGGCCTAATAGTTACGAGTGCATGTAGGAGTCCAACTTTTTTTTAGTAAACCCTGTCAAATGGTCCCGCAGTGGACCTAACCAGGCTGTTATGAGTGTATGTACGAGTACGTTAGGGTGCGGACTGCGAAACAAAACGTCAAATACACTACAACTTCTAGCATTGCAGCTTAGTTGTGTGGTTAGCAGGAATACTAGAAAACAAGTTGTAAAATGTTATTATGAATCTTTATGACCGGAAAAGGATGAAGGTGTTTTACGACTACATGCCATTTAAACTTACTTTGCGATAACTAATAATATCTTACGGAATGTATTGAATAAATAAATAAATATGTACGTACATGGCCTGTAAAGTAAGAAGCTTAAGCACTTATACATGAATTAGTTAACATCGTATAAAAAAACCATTTAACATATTTTAGAAATCGTTTATTTACGAGAAAGCTAATTAGTTGTAATTTATTTTTAAAAAAATATTTCGTCTAAATGACCACCGTTTCGGTTCTTGCACTCATGTAAGCAAGTCCTGAAGTTTTCGAATACTCTTCTGCAAAGAGACCGCGAGATCGCCGACATCTCTTCGATGATTTTTTCTTTAAGTTGACGCAGTGTATTTGGTTTATCAATGTAGACACGACTCTTTAAATAACCCCATAAAACGAAGTCTGCTGGGGATAGATCTGGACTTCTGTGTGGCTATGGGATGTCACCCCGTCTGGATATCAGCTTTTCCGGAAACATGTCTTTGACCACCGGCAAGGACTCGTTCGATGTGTGACACGTGGCTCCATCTTGTTGAAACCATGTGTTACGATTATAGCCAGCAATTCCAGTAGCATCGGTACTAAGAACTCCCGTAACATTTTCACATACTCGGCAGAATTAACAGTAACTGAACGGCCTCGAGAATCTTCAAAAAGTAAGGTCCGATGATTTCTATTGCTGAAATTGCAGCCCATACAGTTACCTTAGGAGAGTGAAGTGGCCTCTCATGTTTAACTTTAGGATTTTCGCTGCTCCAATACCTGCAATTCTGTTTGTTTACGTGTCCATTTAGGTGGAAATGGGTCAATGAAAATAAGATGTTTCAAAATTACTGAAACGAGTTAACATTGTTTCGGCATATGACTTACGCAAATTTAAATCATTAGGGTTTAGTTCTTGCACTAGCTGGATCTTATATGGATGTAATAACAAATCTAATTTCAAAATACGGCGTAATGATGTGCCGGATTATCCTAATTCAGCCGAACGTTTGGGTGTCGATAAATCTGGATCACATCGAACAGAAGCGAAAATTTGCTACACGTTCTCTTCGCTCTGAGAAGTCCGTGGGCCGCCGGTTTGTTTCACATTTAGTGTAGATCCCGTCTCTTCGAACTTTTCACCCATTTCTTTATTAAAGGAGCACTTGGACACTGACTTAAGTCGTGTAAACCATATTCAACATGAAATAAGCGTCTCACTGTAATGAGCGAAAAGTCGTTTAAATAAAACTGTTTCACGCAGTAAGCGCGTTGCCGCCCCGTGAAGCGATCCATTGCGACTAAATTTCCAGAAGCGAGCTAGTGCCCGCGACCGCGCCCGCGCCCGCACGGCTTATAGTTTAACATGATAAGTTACATTTTAAATGTTAACGAATTCTTGGCCCACCCTGTATTATATAATTAGAAGCAACGTAGGCACCTCAAACACCCAGATACGATAAAAATACATGGGTTTTTAAAAATATTTCGTCTAAATGACCACCGTTTCGGTTTTGCACTCATCTAAGCGAGTCCTGAAGTTTTCGAATACTCTTCTGCAAAGAGACCGCGAGATCGCCGACATCTCTTCGATGATTTTTTCTTTAAGTTGACGCAGTGTATTTGGTTTATCAATGTAGACACGACTCTTTAAATAACCCCATAAAACGAAGTCTGCTGGGGATAGATCTGGACTTCTGTGTGGCTATGGGATGTCACCCCGTCTGGATATCAGCTTTTCCGGAAACATGTCTTTGACCACCGGCAAGGACTCGTTCGATGTGTGACACGTGGCTCCATCTTGTTGAAACCATGTGTTACGATTATAGCCAGCAATTCCAGTAGCATCGGTACTAAGAACTCCCGTAACATTTTCACATACTCGGCAGAATTAACAGTAACTGAACGGCCTCGAGAATCTTCAAAAAGTAAGGTCCGATGATTTCTATTGCTGAAATTGCAGCCCATACAGTTACCTTAGGAGAGTGAAGTGGCCTCTCATGTTTAACTTTAGGATTTTCGCTGCTCCAATACCTGCAATTCTGTTTGTTTACGTGTCCATTTAGGTGGAAATGGGCTTCGTCAGAAAATAAGATGTTTCAAAATTACTGAAACGAGTTAACATTGTTTCGGCATATGACTTACGCAAATTTAAATCATTAGGGTTTAGTTCTTGCACTAGCTGGATCTTATATGGATGTAATAACAAATCTAATTTCAAAATACGGCGTAATGATGTGCCGGATTATCCTAATTCAGCCGAACGTTTGGGTGTCGATAAATCTGGATCACATCGAACAGAAGCGAAAATTTGCTACACGTTCTCTTCGCTCTGAGAAGTCCGTGGGCCGCCGGTTTGTTTCACATTTAGTGTAGATCCCGTCTCTTCGAACTTTTTCACCCATTTCTTTATTAAAGGAGCACTTGGACACTGACTTAAGTCGTGTAAACCATATTCAACGCGAAATAAGCGTCTCACTGTAATGAGCGAAAAGTCGTTTAAATAAAACTGTTTCACGCAGTAAGCGCGTTGCCGCCCCGTGAAGCGATCCATTGCGACTAAATTTCCAGAAGCGAGCTAGTGCCCGCGACCGCGCCCGCGCCCGCGCGGCATAGTTTGCGCGGTAAGTTACATTTAAATGTTAACGAATTCTTGGCCCACCCTGTATTATATAATATTATACTTATATTATAAATATAAAATACTATACTATATTAATATTATACTTATATTATAAATATAAAATACTATACTATATTAATATTATACTTATATTATAAATATAAAATACTATACTATATTAATATTATACTTATATTATAAATATAAAATACTATACTATATTAATATTATACTTATATTATAAATATAAAATACTATACTATATTAATATTATACTTATATTATAAATATAAAATACTATACTATATTAATATTATACTTATATTATAAATATAAAATACTATACTATATTAATATTATACTTATATTATAAATATAAAATACTATACTATATTAATATTATACTTATATTATAAATATAAAATACTATACTATATTAATATTATACTTATATTATAAATATAAAATACTATACTATATTAATATTATACTTATATTATAAATATAAAATACTATACTATATTAATATTATACTTATATTATAAATATAAAATACTATACTATATTAATATTATACTTATATTATAAATATAAAATACTATACTATATTAATATTATACTTATATTATAAATATAAAATACTATACTATATTAATATTATACTTATATTATAAATATAAAATACTATACTATATTAATATTATACTTATATTATAAATATAAAATACTATACTATATTAATATTATACTTATATTATAAATATAAAATACTATACTATATTAATATTATACTTATATTATAAATATAAAATACTATACTATATTAATATTATACTTATATTATAAATATAAAATACTATACTATATTAATATTATACTTATATATTATATAAGTACGTATTGTGTTTATGTTTTGTTGATCCAAATAAAGAGAAAAAAACGTTATGATAAGTATGTAAAAAGTATTAAGTTGTAACCAGTACTAAGTAATTAGTTGTAATTTATTTTTTAAAAATATTTCGTCTAAATGACCACCGTTTCGGTTTTGCACTCATCTAAGCGAGTCCTGAAGTTTTCGAATACTCTTCTGCAAAGAGACCGCGAGATCGCCGACATCTCTTCGATGATTTTTCTTTAAGTTGACGCAGTGTATTTGGTTTATCAATGTAGACACGACTCTTTAAATAACCCCATAAAACGAAGTCTGCTGGGGATAGATCTGGACTTCTGTGTGGCTATGGGATGTCACCCGTCTGGATATCAGCTTTTCCGGAAACATGTCTTTGACCACCGGCAAGGACTCGTTCGATGTGTGACACGTGGCTCCATCTTGTTGAAACCATGTGTTACGATTATAGCCAGCAATTCCAGTAGCATCGGTACTAAGAACTCCCGTAACATTTTCACATACTCGGCAGAATTAACAGTAACTGAACGGCCTCGAGAATCTTCAAAAAGTAAGGTCCGATGATTTCTATTGCTGAAATTGCAGCCCATACAGTTACCTTAGGAGAGTGAAGTGGCCTCTCATGTTTAACTTTAGGATTTTCGCTGCTCCAATACCTGCAATTCTGTTTGTTTACGTGTCCATTTAGGTGGAAATGGGCTTCGTCAGAAAATAAGATGTTTCAAAATTACTGAAACGAGTTAACATTGTTTCGGCATATGACTTACGCAAATTTAAATCATTAGGGTTTAGTTCTTGCACTAGCTGGATCTTATATGGATGTAATAACAAATCTAATTTCAAAATACGGCGTAATGATGTGCCGGATTATCCTAATTCAGCCGAACGTTTGGGTGTCGATAAATCTGGATCACATCGAACAGAAGCGAAAATTTGCTACACGTTCTCTTCGCTCTGAGAAGTCCGTGGGCCGCCGGTTTGTTTCACATTTAGTGTAGATCCCGTCTCTTCGAACTTTTTCACCCATTTCTTTATTAAAGGAGCACTTGGACACTGACTTAAGTCGTGTAAACCATATTCAACGCGAAATAAGCGTCTCACTGTAATGAGCGAAAAGTCGTTTAAATAAAACTGTTTCACGCAGTAAGCGCGTTGCCGCCCCGTGAAGCGATCCATTGCGACTAAATTTCCAAGAAGCGAGCTAGTGCCCGCGACCGCGCCCGCGCCCGCGCGGCATAGTTTGCGCGGTAAGTTACATTTAAATGTTAACGAATTCTTGGCCCACCCTGTATTATATAATTAGAAGCAACGTAGGCACCTCAAACACCCAGATACGATAAAATACATAGGTTTTTAAAATACATAGGTGTTTTCTACATTGACTCGACCGGGAATCGAACCCAGGACTTGAGAACTGGCGATACCATGAAAGCCAGTGTGTACACCACTCGTTCATGGAGATCGTCGTTGTCGTTGTAAATGATCTTGTCTCTTACAAAAATACGTATTACTTCCTTTAGTTTAGTTACTTTAAATCTTTATAAAGACGGCGACGGGCTCACCATCTGTCACGTTATCCCAAAAATATTAAAGAATAAAGTAAAAATTGTGTTATTTACACTACCAGTTCTCTCACATAATTAAAACATTTATGTAATTCGTAATTAACGGTGTTGGTAATGCTGTAACATGCTTTTTTTATGACAATATTATATAATATTATACTTATATTATAAATATAAAATACTATACTATATTAATATTATACTTATATATTATATAAGTACGTATTGTGTTTATGTTTTGTTGATCCAAATAAAGAGAAAAAAAACGTTATGATAAGTATGTAAAAAGTATTAAGTTCTAACCAGTACTAAGTAATTCAAGTACTAGTTTTGTAAATTTGAAAAAGAGGCAACCTAACCTAGAAATAGGCTTAATATTCAGTAGACGTTTCAGTGAGGTAACTGAAAGAAGTCTTAAATACTAGAAGTTTTTAAAGCTATAAGAAGTATGATATTCTTTTCACTTCATAAAAAAGAGGATACGTACCTATTACCAAACATGTCACCTATTTCGTTACAATTTAGATGAACCTCGGTAAACAACGCAAAAGGTGTTAAAAAAATAAAATTAAAAAATGTAATAAGCAATTTGATATTTTTTTAAATAATAAGTAAAAACATTTAATTATTACTTTATATCTTAACATTAATATCTTAGGGTACATTTTCATTATATTTATAAAATTCTATGGTACGATTTTACAGCATCATAATTACACGAAATAATCCTTGTTACATATTCCATATAAGCATAAAACAATTCATTCCTGTCCTTCAGATCAATTCATTCAGATAGAGGATATTTCTTCGGTATATTTCTTTTGTTCACATAAGCTGTTACGAAAACTTCATTTTCTATATCATCCTTCTTAATTGCAGTCTCTTTTAATATATTAGTATTTTCTTTTAATATTCGTGGTCTCACAATAGCTTTAGGTCTTCTAATATATGCCTTTATATAAAAGTCAATAAACAGTATAAGCATAAAAATGTTTTGAGGTAAAAATAGCGCAGCACTCCATCTGGGATATTCGCAATCTGATTTGAAGACGACAGTACTCATGTGAATTACGTCCAACAAGAATTGTAGCTGTGAAAAAGTAAGGGCTTAGTTTTAGTTAACCACGAACAATAGCATAACATATTTTGAAGTATTCAATTTTACCGCGTTACAAGGGCTATAAATAATACACCACCTCCTGTCTTTCCTGCGCATTTTATATGTATTTTTCACCTTCACGTATTTTCCCATGCATAGGTCTAAACATTAAATCCTTTCCACCATCCATTACACCAAACCATTACATTAAATTTTTGGAAGATGATGAGCTTTTCAAATTCTTATCGTTATCATATACGCCTATCGCCAACGGAGCAACACTTATATAAGTTAATATTCATTTTCATATATACATGCAAATATTCATGCCCATCTCTCGAACGCCTGCCTTTGGCGGGAACCGCAACTCTTACACAATTATGCTATCGGATCGTTATGGTAAATTTATATGCCACTGCACTATATTATAGTTGTTAAAAGAAAACTTATTTATGAGTATGTATTTGTGTACATAAATATCTTCACGCCATTCCCAATACAGAAGTAGGCAGAGGTCTAGTTTAGACAATTAAGTCCCTTCAACCCACCTTCCACCGATAATATTTTGGGACAACGTGACATGTGGTGAGCCCGTCGCCGTCTCTTTGTCCAAGCCAACGATATGAATCGTACATAAGTTTAGAAAAGACCCATCAGTACGAGGCTGCCATCTGGGGATTGAACTCTGGTCTGGTTGGGTGATCGGAATAAGATTCCGATCACCCAACCACTCGGCTATCGTGATTTAAACGTACGGCTTTATATATATGAATTTATAAGTATGTACAGAAGTCAAGATAATAAAGTTCTTTCGACTCATTTTTCACAGAGGCTTATTTTGGTCAATGTGGCTGATGGTATGCCCTTCGCCGTACATAAAAGTATATTATTCATTTTTTATGATTAACACATGGCAGTCCTTTCCCAGATAAGTTGCACGTGCGTTTTCAGAATTTTAATGATACTGAAAAAGAGGACAGAATAATGTGCAGTAAGTTTAAATGTCAGATACGATAAAAAGCAGAAGTTTAAATATATTTATTTCAAGCTGATGTTTAATGAGCCAGTGAAGCCAGTTAACAAGCCGACTTGCTTTGCTACGCGGCCAAGCAATTTTTCCTCTATAATTTTTACCAACGACTATCACGTTCTTCCAGCCGCTTTATTGTATTTCTTGTTTCTGAGAAGGATGCAGTCGATGGATACAGGAGGCTCTTAACCGTTCTATGTGGTAAGCTTTAGGGGAGGCCTTTTTTCAGAAGTGAACAACTCTTTTTAGGTTTTAAAGAAGAAAAAGGAATACAATGTATTGTATTGTTAATATCTTAACATTCGTCAGGGTAGCTTTTAAGTACAGGGCATACTGTTTTGAAAATATCCATGGTGACTTACAATTTGTAACTGGGTTATGTATTTTTTCCACGACGACTGCTTTGCGTTTGGATAAATTACGGTAACCAAATAGTACGAGTACATCACGACATGTACAAAACAGTTTATCAATCCAACCAATGTGCCATGTCCACCTGCAAATAAAAAAAGAATTATTCTATATTTTCCCACGTTTGCAGAATTTTTTATTGTCCAGTTACCATTCAGTCTACGGTCTAATGGTTAAGTCTACCCATTCAACGTGGAAATGCAGCAAGAGTTTTTGGTATCGTGCCACGAGGAGTAGGGATCTGCGATTACTGTAGTTTTTAGTTACCATTTAAGTTACTTTTTACTCTTTAGTTAGGCTACTTACAAAAGTGTACTTTAACTAATATTTCTAATTTATAACTTTTTTTAGACCAGCAACTTTTTGTTCAACCAGCAGTTTTGCAACGAGCAGCAGCATCTAAGGTGCAAGGTCTCTAGCACTGCAATCGTCTTGGCAAGCTTAGTGATTACGACAAACCCTCCCCCCTCTCAAGAGAGGCCTATATCCTACAGTGAACTCCAGACTATAATTATTAATATATTATACAGATGTATACAGAACAATATGGTTTAAAGGACAAAAAAATATTAAATAAGTGATTTACTATTCTCAACGCAAAAAAATTCTATGTTCACATACCTGGATAATAAGTTGCATTGCCCCAAATCAACATCACCATACCGGTGTGATGATATACATGGAGAAATGTTACTTGATTAAACTTTTTCCTTAGGATGAAAAATACCTAAAACAAGTACATTTACATTAAAAGAAATGATATTTTTTATAGAGTAGGGAGGCAAACGAGCATGTGTCACACGTGATGGAAAGTGGTAAGTGATAGCCAAGAGTAATCAAATTAATGAGAAATAAAAAATTGGTGACATTAAGTCGAATGTAATTTAAATGCCTTAAAATTCTATAAAAGTTGCATCACTAAACCATAGAGTAACTTAATTATATAAAAATAATCCACACTCATGTATAGTAATCCAAATTAAACATGCTAATTTAGTGCAACTAACTGCGACCGCGACCTCTACTAGACTTTTTAGTAGCTGCCCTCTACTAGTCAAAAAAATTAATTGTACATACATTTTGAGTAATTGAGCATTTTTTTTTCAGTGTAATAAAGTCATTTGTGGCAGGGATCATAATGGATCTTGATCTGATGATGCTCAATAGCCATTATTGCTTGACGGTTATAAGTCAGGCAATGATATGAGATTTATTGACATAGGTAATCTCCATAAGTAGTAATGACAAAAGTCTTATTCGGCGTTTAATAGCTTTCTACCGCACTGGCATAACATTGGCAGAACTGTTCTAAGAGAGGCCATATAAGGAATAAAGAATAAGAAGAAGCGTCCACAGACTAGTCTGCAGATTTTCACATATCGTTCTTCGTGATGTAGTATCATTCTAGATAACAACTTCACCTCTTGCTATATGTGGGCCATCCTAATTTTGTGACCTCAAAGAAGTTAAATTTGTTTTTAAAAAAATTCAACAATCTTCGGAAGGAAAAAAAAAAGAAAATTATTACTTTCTTCAGTGGCGTAGCATAATTCACTAGCTCCCGGTGCGGATTCCAAATTTGCCGACCTCTTATTTTTGCAATTGATTATAAAAAATTTGAGGCACGATTAAAAAGGGTAATGTTATTGAATAAAAGTAACATGAAAATTGAAGAATAGAACACAAGTATTAACGAATTATATACCTGGTGGAAATATATATGATAGGTGGAAATATATATGTAGGTGGAAATATATATGATAGCAGCAACAAAAATTTTTCATTAATTTCTTAATTTAAATTTTTCTATAACCGCCACCTCTTAAACACCGCCTCCCACAAAGTGTCGATCGGCACGGACCGCACCCTTCGTACCCTCCCAGCTACTCCACTGGTTGTCTTAGCCAAATTCGCCACTTATTAATATAAATACATCATACAGTAAATACACTGATGTATTTGAAGGCGGTCCTGAGATGATATTCCAATAATATACTAATAGCATCGTAATGAAATGTATGAAATATCTAAATATACAGGAACCATTAATGATATCAACCAATTCATATATTATAATTATTATTAATATATTAAAATATAATAACGTAATATCAGATGCAATATTGTTGTTTTTTCGGTAAATTATCTTTAATTAACGTTTAGGCTAAATCAAAGCTTTCTACAAAAAACTTTCCAAGATTCTAATAATATAAATTCATCAACAATAGAAATCAAATCGTCTCATTTACTATCTCTTAACAGTTTTCGTTAGTAATACGCTTATTCATCCTGGGGCATTGTGCTAACTATAAATTCCATTCACTCTATCTCGTTTTCTCTAAATGAGACTGTGTGAAACGGATGGCACTAAAAATGATTGTTTGGTAATGTGAATAGTTAAGCTAATTGAATATGTATTTAAATTATAGTTTAAATTTAAATTTCATTAAAATAAATTATTTTGGTACTGACAGTGTCCGCCAAGTCGATGATTTTGAGTATGTAATAAAAGTAGCAAAGATAAGCGATTTGCATTGCTTTATAGTTAGTTGAGAAGTCAACTGGTTCACAAATCCACTTGTAGTCCCAACCCCAAGCATACCAGATCCCCTGAAAATAAAATAACAAATTATTCAACACTAACATAATACATAACTGACTTAATAATTTTTATTTTGCAATTTAGTCGATTTTTAAAACACATTTATGCTGAAATTAATAATTATTTTAATAAGAGCAATATATTATGTAGCAATCACTACGGATTTCGCAAAGGTAGGTAGTAGTGATGTTGTACATGCCTCAACTGATTTTATCACAAGCATCTTAGATAAGAATAAAAAATGTTCAGTAATTCTACTGGATTTAGCGACAGCTTATGATACGATCTCTGTTCGACTTCTTGTAAAAAAGTTAGAAAATATCGGTATTAGAGGCACCCAGTTGCGTATTTTTGAGAACTATTTGTCTGAAAGATACCAGTGTGTTATATTAAGGAATATCTTAAGCGATGAATTACAATTATCTTATGGAATTCCACAAGGCAGTTTTCTGGGTCTAACATTTTTCCTTGTGTATATTAATGATCTTCTTCGCTTACAATCGATTAGTGGGAAAATTATATCTTTTGCAGACGACACGGTCTTTACGTTTTACAGCCGATAGCTGGGACATTGTTTTGGAAAACGCACAGGCTGTATTTAACTATGTAAAAAATGGCTTAAAATTGACTCGCTCACATTAAATTCTGACAAAACCAAATTAGTAACCTTTTCTATTTGTGATGTCCAGTTTAATAGATACAAACATAAAGTAATATGAAATAAGTGCAACTATGAAATAAAATATCTTCAAGCAATTCCCAATATAGGGGTAGACAGAGGTCTAGTCTAGACATTTAAGTCCCTTCGACCCACCTTCCACCGAAGATATTTTCGGGACAAAATGACAGGTGGTGAGCCCGTCGCTATCTTTATGTCCAAGCCAAAGATGAAATTCGTACATAAGTTTTTGAAAAACTTATTGGTACTGCCACCTGGGGATCGAACTCGCGTCTCTCGACTCGAATTTCGGACCACCCAACAACTCGGCTATTCTGACTATGAGACTATGCTAAATTGCTCATGAAAACCACTAGAAATAGTTAAATCTACAAAATATCTCAGCGTAATAATAGATAACAACTTAAACTTTAGAGAACACATAGAGGTATCTAGAATTAATAAAATCATCAAATCTGTCTTCTGCAGTTGTTATGATACGATTTTTGTTATGCTGGAGGGATTTGGCGCTGTTGCCGTTATACAGGTTTTAAACCTAGCAGATTCAGAGGCTAACACAGATACTATGTGAATTATAAATATATAAAGCAAGATGTGTCCTATATTGAAGACATTTATTGGGAAACCAATAAATGATTATTATATTACATATTATAACAGGATATAAATAAATATATATAGATATCTTCACTCAATTCCCAATCCAGGGGTAGACAGAGGTCTAGTTTAGAAAATTAAGTCCCTTTCACCCACCTTCCACCGAATATATTTTCGGGACAATGTGACATGTGGTGAGCCCGTCGCCGTCTTTATGTCCAAGCCAACGATATAATTCGTACATAAGTTTTTGAAAAACTCATTGGTACGAGCCTGCCACCTGCGGATCGAACTCGGGTACCTCGACTCAAATTTCCGACCACTCAATCTCTCGGCTATCGTGACTTTTAACAGGATATAGGCCTCTGATATAGTGAGCCATAATTCAGCAGTGCAGGAGCATATTGAGCAGTTTCGGAATTTGATCTATAACAATTAGATCATGAATCTAAGACACTGCTACCTGTGCCCATCATCGGGTTTGGTATTTACATGTATGTCGGTAGTCGATGAGATTTTAAAGGCCTGCCCTTAATGGCCTCCTACTCGTACAAGGCACGGAAAATAAATTATTGAGGCATGATATTAAATGAGATGACGACTTTCGTAGTTCAGTAAATAAATAATAAATAAATGTCATCACGCAAATCCCAATACAGGAGTAGATAGAGATCTAGTCTATTTATTTATTTATTTTATTTATTTATTAGTTTAGACAATTAAGTCCCTTCGACCCACCTTCCACCGAAGATACGAGTAGTTTCAGGACAACGTGACAGGTGGTGAGCCCGTCGCCGTCTCAATGTCCAATTAAACGATAAATTCGTACGTAGGTTTTTAAAAAATTGGTACGAGCTTGCCATCTGGGGATCGAACTCAGATCTCTTGTTGTCTCTATCGTGACTAGTAGTAGTAGTGGTACTTAGTTTACGTATAGTACGTATGTAGTTTAGCGGAAAACATACAAGTCTCTTAAATATCACAAGCTCTTCGGTTCCAGTTTGCTTTCCCGCATGGAAAGTCTAGGAATCTACTTTATCTTCACCACTTTTTAATTGGTTTGCACTTCAATGAGACAAGTTATTTAGCTGCATACTTAAGGATTTGAGCAATGTATGTGATTTCTTTATATGTGTTCGTGATGTCTACATCTATTTATATTTAAAACAAAACCAAGCATACAAATCAAGCTCCGTTACTCAATATTATTTCAGATAATAAGATACAATTTTTTTTTCTTTTTAGAAAAGGGAGGAAAACGAGCAGGTGGCACACGTGATGGAAAGTGATTACCGCCGCCCATGAACATCTGCAATACCGGAAGAATAGCAGATGCATTGCCGGCCTTTGAGAAAGGTATAGGCTCTTTTCTTGAAGGTCCCTAAGTCGTATCGGTCGACACGGTCCGGAAAACTCACTGACGGCAGCTCATTCCATAAAGTGCAAGTGCGTGGCAGAAAATTTCGCAAAAACCGCACTGTAGTGGAATGCCAAGCATCAAGGTGGTGTTGATGAAATTTTTGACTATGCCGTAAGGTACGATGTTAAAATTCAGCGGCTGAGATTAATGCGAACAATTCCTCGGAGCATAGTAGGGGCCTAGTAGATCGTGTAGAAAATACAAAGAGATGCAACATCTCTTCGCAAAGCCAGGGGATCTAGCCGATCTGATAGAGTATGGTCGTCGACAATTCGAGCCGCTCTTCTTTGGATACGGTCAAATGGAAGGACGTGACACTGGGGTGCCCCCACACAGAGATGAGAACAGTACTCCATGTGAGGCCGAACCTGCGCCTAATAAAATTGCAAGCGGTGGGCCGGCATGAAGTACTGTCGTGCTCTACTGAGCTTGCTAAGCTTTTTAGAGGCCAATTTAGTCTTCCCTTCCAAATGACCGCGAAACTGAACGTTGCTCGATATGTCGACGCTAAGGATTCCGGTGCTGACTGAGGCGTCTGCTCTCAAAACGAGGTGATACGACGAAGAGTTTCTTTTTAGCGGTAAACGCGCAAACTTGTGTCTTTTTAGGGTTAAACTGGACTAAATTTAGTCGGCCCCAGTCCGAGATTTTGTCCAACAAAATCTCGACTCCAGACACATGTTTGTTCCGGTACTCGTCGACGTGTTCCCGAGAAATATTGGCACGGCCGGTATATAGGGCATCACGAGTGCTGTCATCTGCATAGAATGGATGTTACTAATTTGTAACAAATCATTGATATGCAGAAGAAACAGGGTTGGCGATAGCACACAGCCTTGTGGGACACCAGCGTTCACAGACTTGGAGTCCGAGCATGCACTGTCAACTACAACTTTGATGCTCCGGTCTGTGAAAAAACTAGTGACCCAATTGTAAAATTTCTCGTAAAGCCCATATGACGGAAGCTTTGAGAGAAGCGCTTTGTGCCATTCCCGATGAAAAGCTTTCGCTATGTTCAAACTAACTGCAAGAATCTTACCCTTGCTCTCTACAACCTCAGCCCATCGATGAGTGAGTTACACAAGAAGATCACCAGCCGAGCGACCTCGACGGAAGCCGTACTGGCGGTCACTGATCTGCTGGTGCTCCACTAAGAACATCAAGAGCTGGCAATTTATAATGGACTCCATTATTTTGTCTGTAGTTGCCCGGATTGGGTGCACCAAAGCTGTCTTCCATACCATCGGGACGACGCCTTGAGAGTAGGAGTACCGAAAAAGACGGGTTAGAACCGGTGCCAACTCTGGAGCACACATCCTCAGCACAATAAAGGGGACACCATCGGACCCACTCGACTTCTGGATGTCCAAGGAGAGAAGTACTTTTTACACTGAGCTCTCAAGAACCGGATGTACGGCATAGACCACTCACTGCACGGGATGGTCGGCGGTGAGTTTCCCCTGTCATCGAGAGTCGAGTCGGACGCAAAAAGAGAACCTAGAAGATCGGCTTCCTCTTTTGCGTCATGGGCCAGCGAGTTGTCCTCCCTGTACAGAGATGGTAGTGATGGCTGACTGTAATTCCCTTAGACAGCCTTGGCAAGGGACCAGAACGTACGAGTTCTCGAAGGAAGACGAACTAGTTTCTCGCCAATTCTGCCAATATGCTCGGACATTGCCGCAGTAATTACTCTTTTGAAGGACCTGCTGGCAGAGTTATATTCCTTCTTTACAACGCTAGTTTTTGAATGCCGAGATTCCGATGCTTTAACCCAGGCCCGGTAACACTGCTGCTTTTGGCGAGATGCCATTCTACAGAAGCCACCAAACAAAGGCTTTGATCAGTAGATCAAAGGTTGGTTTGGTAGCCTCTGTGGTTCCCATCGGTAGTAACCGATGGGCACCACAGATGAAGGAACGAAGAGTTCCATTCCTTGGATCACCACATCGGCGACGGAATTTGCAACGGCATTGGGACTATCTAGCGAGAAGCAAACCTGCCCCCATGGGTAGGATGCAAATAAAGATCGCATCCTTTCCCATTCCGCCGACCTGTAGTGCCACACACGGCGGTGGCCAGCATATAGCGACCGCAATGGGCACATGATGAGCATGAACTCCGATGATGATGATGGGCTCCGATGAACCCAAAGGGGCATCAACGGAGACCACATAGCCGTCCGGATGAGAGGTCAGCAGAAGATCCAGCAGGAAAGGTGTATGATCCCCCACATCCGGAACCCACGTTGGCAAAGTAACTGGTTGTGTCAGATCATATGCTAGGGCAAAGTCAAAAACAGATCTTCCCGCATGATCAGTCGTTCGAGATCGTAGCCATTTGGCGTGATGGGCGTTAAAGTCGCCGATTACCACGATCTCTACGGATGGGATCTGCTGTAGCACGGAATCTGCAGCCATTTGGATGTGGTCGATGAGTCGGTCAGTTTCGGCATTACCGCTGTGGGACCTATAGAGGCACCCATAGATGCGAGGGTGTTCGTCACTGTCTATGCGTAGCCAAACGGTGGACAGGTCCCTTTAAGGCTGCCGAGGCTTTGAGAAGATATATCCTCTCTAACGTACACACAAACTCCGGGACGAGTAACAAGAATGTTTCAGCTTGTACCCCGGGTAGGAAAGATAAGAGGTATCCGCCGGAGAGTATATCTGCGTCTCGGTAAGAAAGAGCAAGCCCGGCTCCAAATAGTAGTGGATGGCATCAAGATTAGAGTGGAGTACCCTGATATTTGCAGAAATCCACGGCAAGCGTGGTAAGAGGTGCCTAAGGTTTTTTGCTTCGTTTGCCTCGACCAGTATGGGAAGAACAGAATGGAACTTCATCAGGAGTCTGCAGGCTAGGTGTGATATAAAACATCTGACAAGCAAGCATTTATCCCAGAAGTTATCCGAGAAGGAATAGATCTTGCTTTTTACATCACAAGCGAATGCACTAATGAGGTTACAATATATTTAAAACACTTTTTATATATCAAGTACATAATAAATATATTTTTAATGTATGTAAACACAAACTAGAAGACATCATAACTTACATAAACGGCCACATATGCACATGACAATATTTGTAGAGCATTGTAAAAGATTAGTAATTTGTTCAAATTAAACGGTGGTCGATTCTTCATCCATCTTGGACCCCACTTAAATACGAACATGAGATAGACTGCAAGTAATAATATCCCTTGATATGGCTTCGCGGCGAGAAATAAATTCTTCGTTCGAGGATCTGGAAGTTAAGTAATAAAAAATAAATTAATATAGTTTAAAAAATAGATACCTTCAGCCCATTCCTAATAAAGAGGTCGACTCGACAATTACTCCTTTCGACCCACCTTCCACCGAAGACATTTTTTGAATCAACGTGAAGAGTAGTGAGCCTGGTTATGGTATTAAATTGTAGCTTATATAAAAGGTTTGTATATTTAACACAACACCATCTATTGAATACATACTCAATCCAGTCAACAGATATCGCCATCTGTTAGAATCGTTTGGAGCCTACAGATAATTGTGATAGTCAAATAATTTGCAATAAATAATATTGCGGCTATAAATTGAGATATTAACAATTCTATCTTTATACGAGTAGTTGGATAAAATTGTACTCGGTGCGCAAATCAAACTTAAAATCGGTTCAGTAATTTAAAAGGACAAAAAAAAGTGAAACGTAAATTTTTATGTATATAATATAAAAATCTCTATGCTGATATAAATAATTAATAAAATAAATATCTTCACGCAATTCCCAATACAGGGGTAGACAGAGATCAAGTCTAGACATTTTAAGTCCCTTCGACCCACCTTCCACCAAGATATTTTCGGAACAGGTGACAGGTGGTGAGCCCATCGCCGTCTTTATGTCCAAGCCAACGATATAATTCGTACATAAGTTTTGGAAAAACCCATTGGTACGGCCACTTGAGGATCGAACTCGGGTCTCTTGAATCGAAATTCTGACCACCCAACCACTCGGCTATATATATTGGTATACTTTATCTATGTATATATTGGTATGCTTATCGTGACTATATATATATATTGGTATACTTTAAAAAATTATACTAAGAAAATTATAATACTTCAATTCCCGCCGACAGGTTGCGTGACAAATCGTATCCGAAAATACCAGGTCCAAATTTTGAAATTATGACGACTTTGACTTTCGATGACCGTCCGTCTGTCGTTCTATTAAGAGCCTTTTATGAACTCAGAAACGTCTAAAGATATCAATTTAAATATGTCATCTACTTAAAAAACATGAAATGCATTGTACGCCCGTATTTTTACTTAAAATAATTTGTAGAATTTGAAAATTATGAACAAAAAAATAAGTAAATTATACAAAAAATATACGATCACTCATGCGAAATTTTCGACATTATTTGGTAGTTACTGTTGACCTTCCTTAACCTAACAGGAAAATTTTTGCATTACATTTGCTGGCTAAAGACCAGAAGGTCTATTGCATGGATCTAGAAAAGGCCTATGATAGAGTGGTGAGGAATGAATTGTGGTCAGCATTGTCCGTGAACGGTTTGAGCAGTATCCTCATACGAGCTCTTTATTACGGGATTCTAGTGCTTGAGTAAGGATAAACGGGGCATACACTGAATGGTTTAATATAGGTAATAGGTGTTAGACAGGGATGTGTATCGTCACCGCGACTGTTTAATCTGTTCATGAACAATTGCTTGAGAGATGACTTGACTTGACTTGACTTGGCTTGACAGACTTAAAAGAGAATGTAAGTGGGTTGAGAATGAATGAGATATCGTCAAATGTTTTCTCTATGATGATGACCAAGTATTACTTGCGTCTTCAGCTGAGGAGTTGCATGAGATAGTAACTGTAATGAGTGTAGATTTTGTTCGAAAGGGAATGAAGATGAATGAAAAGCAGACGACAGTGATAGTGTATGAAAGAGATAAGGCAATGACAGACTGCAATATCGTGATTGGAGATTAACAAATTGAACAGGTGAATGAGTTTGCGTATCTGGGTTACAAGAGATGGAAATTGTGAGAGTAATATTGAAAAAAGAGTGAATGCAGGAAACTTGAAGCACTCCTTTATGAGCAGTCGGAAGGTGTCTAACAAGGCGCGTTTGACTGTGCGTGAGGGGGTGTTGGTTCCGACACTAATGTACGGAAGTGAAAGTTGGGTATGGCAGAAGAAACATGAAAGCAGAGTAAATGTTGTGGTCTGAAAGAATATGTAGTGACTAAAATTGAGAAAGGTATGCTGAGATGGTTTGGCTATGTCTAGAGAATGATTGAAAAACGATTGACAAAAAAAGTGTATAAGGCGAGTGTTAAAGGAAGTGTAGGAAGGGACAGACCCAGGTGAACTTTTCGGGACCAAATCAGGGAAAGTTGTCCTGAAAAAAGGCCAGGTCAAGAGTACCCTGAATCGAAGGGAATGTCTGAAAATATAATGAAAGTGCACGAAGCGAAACAAGTATGCAAGGATCGTAGCAAGTGGAAAGAAGGGGTCTCTGCCTACCTCTACGGGAAAGAGACGTGATTGTATGTATGTATGAATATCCATGACTTCTGTACAAACATTAAGGTCCATCACACAGATATTTGCCCTTAGCGGAATTCGAGCACGCAACCCTTAGCTTCGATGTCTGTGTCACTACCAACTAGGCTCATAAAGCAAAACTTATAAAGGAGTTATAAACGTCAATGCAAGAAAAAGAAGGATAAGGATAAGGTATCTTGGTATCGTTTTATTTCAGTATCTTTCATTTAAGGCGCGCATTACAGCCCCTTCGGAATATGTATATTAGATAAATCATACACCCTATGATTGCTTTGACTTATTTTTGTTACATCTTTACTCAAGTGATTGTGCAAAGCACTTGCGAGTCTGTGCTACCGTATTGTGTTTTCGTGTGGTTTTGACACGAAAAATTAGATTCAACATAAAAAAGGCGACAGTCGAAGAGACGGCCATGATGAGCTCTCAAACAAAATAAGCTCTCGAGAAATGGGGATTGAAAGGACTAATTTGTTTAGACCTCTGGCTACCTCTGTAAATACATTATAAATATATTAATACATTATAATAAAAAAATTATAAATATATTAAAAAAATGCTTTTCTTTTAATAGGCTATACTGTTGGTTGACCAAAACAATCAGACCGAAGATGGGCAGCAGCGTCTAAGGTACTTCGATCGCCAATCCGCTTGCCAAGCGTGGCGATTATGACAAATCCTTCCTATGGGAGAGGACTATATCCAGCAGTGGACTTTAATAGGCATAAATGTATGTATGTATGTATGTATGTAAGTATGTATGTATGTATGAATGTATGTATGTATGTATGTATGTATGTATGCATTTACATTCACAGTAGATGTTAAAAAAATAATAGGAATAAATGAAAATGATAGAATGCGTTATCACATTGCCGCTTCGATCGGCAAGCTTTATTTAATCATAAGCAATGCTTTTTTGAATAAAAATTTTTGCATCGAATATAAATTCATTCATCAACTGTTTCAGACTAAGTTCCATCAGAGACGATAAGCAATGATGGGAGTTGTCGTTGAGCGTGGCTCAAGACCTTGATCTTTGTTTTATCTTTGGACGTAGTATATTTTTAGTGACGTGTGTCCTAAACTGACAAATTACATGTATGTTTAACATGTCTGTATGAATTTATAAAAACTATTATTTATCTTAATTAAGTACCTTCATAAAGTGAATGTAAATAATAATAAATTTATGCAATATTCAACATAGTTTTACATTTTAAGGGAATAATTCCTTGACACTTGACTTGTTACGCGAATGATTTCAGGAATTAAATACATTATTACTTTGTTAGCTAATTATCATGCCGTAACGGCCTTCATTATGTTGCTGATTTTTTTAATAAAAACATTAAGAATTAAAATCAAATGCAGGAATTTCATTTAAAAATATTCTTGAGGAGACTTAATAATGGAAAAAGTATTAATTTATGGTGATGACAATGTAAGATATAACGTCCATATTTAAATATATTATACATATCAAACGCATACAGGTTTAAATAACTATTATCATATTAAAAGTCACTAAAAGTCACAATTGTCGAGTGGTTGGGTGATCGGAGTTCAAATCGAGAAGACAAAGTTCGAACCTCAAGTGGCAAGCTCGTAGCAATGGGTTTTCAAAACCTATGTACGATTCATATTCAAGCCAACGGGCTTGGACATAGAAGACGGCGACGGGCTAACCATCTGTCACGTTGTCCCTAAATATCTTCGGTTGAAGGTGGGTCGAAGGGACTTAATTGTCTAGACTAGACCTAGACCTCTGTTTACCCCTGTATTGGGAATGACGTGAAGAAATTTATTTATTTTTTATGATACTAAAGGAATATTTTTTGTTTTTTAACGAATGACATAATCTCCCGAATTACATTAGGAACTTGTTCGTTTCGTTAATTTATGAGTTGAGGTTCAATGCGGAGGTGTGAAGGTGGAGTTTTAAAATGAGAAATGCATCGTTACGCAAATCTTTAGTTAAAAAGTAAACACAATTGAATTCGTCATGTAGTTTATATAGAAATGTACAATAATTCAATACAACCGGGGGTAGATTTGAAATAGGAATAGATGAGTTTAATGTATGATATTTATATCAATGAATAAATGATTTGATTTGGATATGGAAGTTTGATAGTATTTATGAACACAGGTAAAAAGCATGGGTAGAAGAATGCCTCCCTGAGGTAAACCTGCAGCTAAATTCTGAGAGTAACACGTTGGTGTATACAGGTAAAGAATGATCTCGAAGGTGTGAATTAAACCAAGCGATAGTATATGGCAGAGAGGTAGACGAGCATCAATCGATTTCTTAATACTACTGTAATCAACACTAAAAATATAATATTTCCGCTACTTTGAGCAATGCTGTTATTGTGCCAAAATCTCAACGAAAACAAGGCTATTAAGGACATTATTATTGACAGTTAATAATTCCAAAATTGAACTTTGCCTATAAATTGAATTTGATATGAATTGAGATACAGAGATTGTATTAGATGCCAAAGAAATCGTTAAAACATTTTTTAATTTCCAAATTAAAGACGTACGTCATAAAGGAACAAAGAAGAGTCGAAGCATTTTACTGCGTATATATATCAAAGAAGCCAACTATAATCAAGCTAAGATTTAAATGACTGTAGGGCTTGATCCTTCGAATACAATGGATAAAGAGAAAAACATATATTAAGGAAATTATAGTCGATTATCTCTCGTAATGGTAAATAAAATAAAAATATGTAAAATATCGTCATGCATTTCCCAAATAAAAGGGGTAGACAGAGGTGTAGTCTAGACAACTAAGTCCCTTCGACCCACCTTTCACCTAAGATATTTTCGGGACAACGTGATAAGCCCGTCGCCGTCTTTATGTTCAATCCAACGATATAATTCGTACATAAGTTTTTGAAAAACCCATTGGTACGAGTCTGCCTGGGGTTCGAACTCGGGTCTCTAGTCTAAACATTACGACCACCCAACGACTCGGCTATCGTAACTTCCATGATAATTAGATTTATAACTTAATAAAAACTTGGTGAGATGTCACTATAAAAATTATAAAAAAAAATTATACAAAACCAAAGCCTGTTTGGGATAACAATAACGGTGGTGAGCCCATCTCACCATCAGAGATCTTTTAGTATATCAACACATGTAATAGCGAATCCGTGGGATTTTTTATTTCGACAAACTTCTTTCAGAGGGATAACCGAAATGTCTAAATTAATATTTATAAAAATATGCTTTTCATGTTTCTTTACACGCCCCTTTTATAAGAGCATAAGTTCAAAGCAATAATGCCATAAAAATAATTGCACTGAGTGTAAAATTTTAATTTAATAATTTAAACATAAAAGTAATGATTGTGAATCTACATTTAAATAAAAATATATGCTATTCCGGACTCTTCAAAGGTTTAACGTTATTTTACATTTTAGACTTAGAGGAACAATCCCTCTATATAGTTTTCAATTATCTTCACCTATTTAGGCAGCGTAAGGTTTAAATACAAAAATTGACAGACATTGCATCAAAAAATGTTTAGATAACTTTATGAGAAACAAAACAAACCGCCACCACTATTTAACAATACATACTCGTAACATATCAAAGAGGCATTTCCTCCTAGTTTATAAAACTTTTTCTGTATTTATAATACCTATAATACGCAGCTTAAATTTTTTGTGGAAATAGATTTTATTATTTTACTGCATTGACAAAGTCTCAATGACGATATAATGTATAACATGAAGTTTCGATTCAAAAACAGTAAACGTTAAAAACTTTACTAACCTGGGAGCTCCTCAAATATAAAATAATATGCATGCCATAATTTGCGTATCAATTCTGTCATTCTGAACAATAAATAAATAAATAAATAACAGAAATTAAATAACAAACATAGATTAATTTCTTATATTGAAAAAATAATAAAAAAAAACACTTCTGCTTTGCTTTGGTAGTATATATATCTTAATATAATGCTTTTATTTTTAAATTAGTCTTATGTTCACTCCATTAGTAATAAACAGTAACTAAGCAATGTGTTTCGATGTCAACTATGTTTAATTAAACATTCGGTGTTTGACTATACGGAGCGTGACAGTTCCGGCATTTTTTTACAATGCCAATACAGAAATAATTGTTATATTTAATTGTCCGTTTTATACGCATTGATGAATATGCAATTTATGTATTTGACACAAACATTCACCTAGCATAAGTAAACAAGCATCTGAATCGTTTGTAATGTTAAAAAAAGAGAAAGACGTAAAAACTATTTCATGTAATATTCTAAAGCCTGGTGGTCAGGATGAAGAAATCGGTGATTGCTACAGAGAGGTAAAACCATTACAAAGAAAATAATGAAAAAAAAATATTGCACTAATACACCACACCGTTATTAAAAAGCAGGAACATCTTAAGTATACATATTTTAAACGAAACAAAAATAAATGACAATCAAAAACAATTATAAACACACACATAGGTTGATTTGAATTCCTAGAGTCGGAATTGAGATACGTTCGACAGCTGTTAGAGTGAAGTGACGTGTATTCAAATTTATAAAAATAGTACAACTATTTTTATAAATTTGAATACACGTTTCAGTGAGGTGAATGAAAGAAGTCTGAAATACTTAAAGTTTTTAAAGCTCTTGAAGTATATTCTTTTTACGACAAGGCCTCGGCAAATGACGGAAAAAATGTTAGTAAATATAAAATTAAAAACATAATAAGTAATTTGGAATTATCTTTCTATAATGAATAAAAACTTTTAATTTTTACTTTATACCTTTGTAGTTTTACATTTATTAATATCTTAGGGTACATTTTCATTACATTTATAAAATTCTAGAGTATGATTTTAAAGTATCATAATTACACGAAATATTTCTAATTGCATCTACCATATAAGCACAAATCAATACATTCTTTCATTCAGACAATTCATTCAGATCGGGTATATTTCATCGGTATAATACTTCTTCTGTTCAAATCAGCTGTTACGATAACTTCATTTTCTATATCATCATTCTTAATTGCAGTCTCTTTTAATATATTAGTATTTCCTTTTAATATTCGTGGTCTCACAATAGCTTTAGGTCTTGTAATATATGACTTTATATAAAAGTCAATAAACAGTATAAGCATAAAAATGTTTTGAGGTAAAAATATCGCAGCAGTCCATCTGGGATATTCGCAATCTGATTTAAAGACTATTGTACTCACGTGGATTAGGTCCCACAAGAATTGTAGCTGTGAAAAAGTAAAAGTTTAGTTAACCTACTAAATTAAATCCTTTCCACCATCCTTTACAATAAACCTATTTGAGCAGATGATGAGCTTTTCAAGTTCTTATCGTTATCATATGAGCCTATCGTCAACGTTACAACACTTATGTTAATTAAAATAAATAAATAAATATCTTCAAGCAATTCTCAATAAAGGGGTAGACCGGAGGTCTAGTCTAGAGACTTAAGTCCGACGAGTCGTCCCACCTTTCACCGAAGATATTTTCGGGACAACGTGGTGACAGGTGGTGAGTCGTCTTTATGTCCAAACCAACGATATAATTCGTACATAAGTTTTTGAAAAACCCATTGGATCGAACTCTAGGGATCGAACTCGGTTCTCTTGACTCGAAATTCCGACCGCCCAACCACTTAGCTATCGTGACTTGTATAAATTAATATTCATTTTCATATATTGCCTCTGGCGGGAACCGCAGCCCTTACACAATTATGCCATAGCTATTATATATAGCATATTATAGCAGTTAAAATAAAAATAATTTATGAGTATGTATTTGTGTACATGAATTTATAAGAATGTATGGAAGTCTAGATAATGAATTTCTTTCGACCCATTTTTCACAGAGGCTTATTTTGGTCAATGTGACTGATGGTGTGCCTTCCGCCGTATATATAAGGCATAAGACTAATCTAATAAATGTATTTTATTTATTTTTTATTATTGACGCCCATGGGAGTCCGATCCCAAATAAGTAGCACGAGCGTTTGTCAGAATTTTAATGATACTGAAAAAGAGGATAGGATTATATGCAGTAAGTCTAAAGTGACTTTAGATATCAGATACGATAAAAAGCAGAAGTTTAAATATATTTATTTCACGCTGATGTTGTATGAACCAGTGAAGCCGGTTAACAAGCCGACTTGTTTTGCTACGAGGCCAAGCAATTTTTCCTCTATAATTTTTCCCAACGAATATTAGTTCTTCCAGCTCAATGAAGTGACCATTGCCGCTTTATTATACTTCCTTTTACTGGGAAGGATTAAGTCAATGGATACAGGAGGCTCTGAACTGTTCTTTGTGGTAAGCTTTAGGCGAAGGTTTTGTTCAGAAGTGAACAACTCTTGTTAGGTTTTAAAGAAGAAGATGAAGAAAAAGAATACAAAGTATTGTATTGACAATATTATAACATTCGTCAGAGTAGCTTTTAGGTAATCAGCTAAAGTACACGGCATACTGTTCTGAAAATATCTATGGTTACTTACAATTTGTAACTGGGTTATGTATTTTTTCCATGACGACTGCTTTGCGTTTGGATAAATTACCGTAACCAAATAGTACGAGTACATCACGAAATGTACAAAACAGTTTACCAGTCCAACCAATGTGCCATGTCCACCTGCAAAAAAAAACGATTCTTTTACATTTTCCTACATTTGCAGAATTTTCTGTTGTCTAGTTACCATTCAGTCTGTGATCTAATGGTTACGTCTAGCCATTCAAAGTGGAAATGCAGTCAGAGTTCTTAGTAACGTGCCACGAGGCGCAGGGCTCTGCGATACAGTAATAGCAAATCAATACTTTTTTTACAAGTTTTGAGTTACCATTTAAGTTCTTTTGTACTGTTTAGTCCGGCGTAAAAGTATTATTACATTTTACTGACCGGCAACGAGCAGTAGCATCTAAAGTGCAAGGTTTCTGGTACTACAATCGCCTTGGCAAGCTTAGCGATTACGACGAACCCTCCGAACTCCCTTATTATTCCCCACGCAATAAAATTCTACATTTACATTACCTGGATAATAAGTGACAACGCCCCAGGACAATTGCACCATACCGGCGTGATGATAATACATGGAGAAATGTAACTTGATTAAAATTTTTCCTTAGGATGAAAAATACCTAAAAAAATTACATTTTCATTAAAAGAAATTATAGCCAAGGGTCATCAAATTAATAATAAATTAAAAAAATATAGCATCATAAACGTGTAGATAGAAAGAAAGAAAGAAAAAAGAACTATTTATTTGATATACACATTTACAAAAGAAACTTATAAGATAATTACATGATTATTTTAACATGTGGTATACCAAATAGGACTCCAACTCAGCGTAATGCTGCAGAGACTGCAGCGCTGGTTTTCAGTTGGAACCTTGGAGTGACTTCACAAATGAGTCAGAGAGCGACCATATATTATTTACTGCCCTTTTCCATTCACAATACCATTATCTTATTAATGGTATTGAGAAAGATAAGATTAATAGTATTGGTAAAGATAGCATTATCTTATTAATGTTTCATCGCTGTAAAGGACAAACATCGCTAACGCCCAAAGAGGCGTAAGAAAAAATGAGATTTAAAACATTTCAACGATATACTCGTAGAACAATATGATACATGTACGACACGGTTGCCCGGAGTTGAACCGGTCGGAGGTAAGACCGTTGCTATGACACGGCAGAAGTCGCGATTTAAAATCCCGCTCATCTCAGTTGATTTTTTAAATTTCTTTTTTTAAAATTCTATTAAAGTTGAAACACTAAACCATAGAGTAACATCATTATATAAAAATGATCCACAATTATGTATAGTAATCAAGAAAATCAACATGTTAATTTGGTGAACTAACTTAGACCATGGCCTTTACTAGACTTTTTAGTAGCTACCCTCTAATAGTTAAGGAAATTCCCTAAATTATATATAAATTTTGAGTAATTAAGCAATTTTCCAGTGTAATAAAGTTATTTGTGTCAGGGATCGTAATGGCTATTGAGCTGATGATGGAAATCACAACACTGATTGACGGTTATAAGTCAGACAATGACATGAGATTTATTGACACATACTGCTCCATAGGTATTTATGACATAAGTTATATTGGGCGTTTAATAGCTTTCTACGGCACTTACATGACATTGGCAAAAGTCTTTTCAGAGAGGCCATATAACGAATAAAGAAGAATTAAAGGCTTCTACAAACTAGTTTGCAGATTTTTGCATATTGTACTTCAAGGTGTACTATCCGGGCTACCGACTTCACCTCTTAAGTATGGGCTTCCCTTATTTTGTGGGGTCAAAGAAAATAAATTTGTTTTTGAACCGTCATCGGAAAGAAATTTCCGCCCTGTTATATTATATAATTTTTGCAATCAATTATAGAAAATCTGGGACATGGTGGAAAAGGGTAATCTTATTGAATAAGGGTAATCTTATTTAAGGGTAATCTTATTGAACTATATTAATATTACATTAATATTGAAGAATATTATATAATTGAAGAATATTATACCTCTATATATCATAGCAACAACAAAAAATTGACGAAAATAAAAGTTAAAAGAGATCACCTCACATCACATTTCTTCGCTTTTTCTTTTATTCTCCTTTTTACTCTAACCGCCACCACTAACATGAAGGGCGGCCCCCAAAGTGTCGCACGGCATGTACCGCACACTCCGTACCCTCCTAGCTACTCCACTGTCTTTCTTAGCTAAATTGGCCACTTTTTTATATAAATAAATCGAACTAAGTAATTACTCACTGATGTATTTGAAGGCGGTCTTGAGATAGTATTCCAATAATATAGTAATAACATCGTAATAAAATATAATAAAATGTCTAAATATACTCGTGCTTTTAATGATACCAAACAAATTATAATTATAATTAGTATATTACAATATAATAAAGTATTATCAATGCATTAATAATAATAACTCTTCATTTCAGATTATAGATCCATATTTTATTAGATGTTAGTAACAAAATCTTAAAAACTAAGTTAGTATTGTTATATTTTAAATTAAATTGATATTAGGTTTGATACAAAAAAAATTAACAAAAACAAATAATCATATGAGGCATAGAAAATTTTTAATTTTCTGTCCTCAGAACGATTCGTATCCAGTGCGTTTGGATGTAACAATAGGGACTGGCTGTAATCAACTTTAGGATACTGTTTTCACTGTTTCGTAAGCGCTGCATAAGGCATGCCATTTTCTTCTCATGATGGCGTGGAAGCCGTCAACACACGCCTCCGCAAACATCCCTAACGCATGCAGCGCCACGACAGACCCAACAGCATCCTAAAGGCATTGTTGTATTGTATGCGCAGGGCTTACAACCCGGCGCGAATATCTCACCCACAGACCGCTCGAATAAAAAGACTGACAGAATTCTTTAAATAGCAATATATAGCAATATTATTGTTTTTTTTTTTTTCAGAATATGATCGGTTCATCTTAAATTAACGTTCAGGTTTGATGAATGCTGTCTTAAAATATCATATTCTGTTTTGTGAATGTGGAACGTTTATTGTTGTTCGTGTTTCATGGAGTTTCAAGCAAATAAAATAAAAAAATTTACACCATTCAAATAATATGAATTTATTAACAGTAGAAATGGAATCGTCTCATTCACTATTTCTTATTATTTAAGTAATACGCTTTTTCATCCTGGGGCATTGTGCTATGTACAAGTTCCATTCACTCTGTCTCGTTTTTTCTAAATGTGACTGTATGAAACGGATGGCACTCAAAATATGGTTTAGTTATGTGAAGGGCTTGTGAAACTATTTGAATATTTATTTATATTATACTTTAAATTTAAATTAACATAATTTTGGTACTAACAGTGTCCACCAAATCGATGATTTTGAGTATGTAATAAAAGTAGCAAAGATAAGCGATTTGCATTGCCTTATAGTTAGTTGAGGAGTCAACCGGTTCAGAAATCCACATGTAGTCCCAACCCCAAGCAAAGAAGATCCCCTGAAAATAAAAAAAAAATAAACAAATGTATAATATATATATATATATATATATATATATATATATATATATATATATATATATATATATATATATATATATATATATATATATATATATATATATATATATATATATATATATATATATATATATATATATATATATATATATATATATATATATATATATATATATATATATATATATATATTATGTAACCACTAATTAGAAGACATCAAAACTTACATAAACGACAACGTATGCACATGAAAATATTTGTAGAGAATTGTAAAAAATTTGTAATTTGTTCAAATCAAACGGTGGTCGATTCTTCATCCATCTTGGACCCCACTTAAATACGAACATGAGATAAACTGCAAGTAATAATATCCCTTGATATGGCTTGGCGACGAGAAAGAGAGATTTCGTTCGAGGATCTGGAAATTGAGTTATAAAAAATAAATGAGTATAATGATTTATTGTATTTACTAGAATACTACACATTTAAAATAATATGATTTTCGGATTTTATCGCTTTTTTAATTAGTTTTTACATACTATAGTTTTTACAAACTATAGATCGAATATTTGGACATTTAGTATATATAATGTTAATTTTATTTGGCATATTGTAAATACTAGAAACAAACACAAACTTGTAACACCGGTTACTAGACTCCATAGAGTAAGTAACTCGTTCATAGGGCGGGGTATACGCTTCTACAACAAAGTCCCTGTAAATATGCAATGCCTGTCTATTCAGGTTTAAGAAATTTATTAAAGAAAAGCTTTATAGGAAGGGTTATTATAATATAAATGAATATATTAATGACAGTAACCCCTGGGAATGAGGTGATCGCTCCCAAGCTATTTCTAGAAAATATCACATTATATTTGTATAATGAAATTATATTGTTAAAAATATTGACCAAAAAAGAGGACACCTACGGAGTTTCTTTCGCCTGTTTCTTCTCCGTTAGAGGAACCTCATTACGAAACAGTGGTAGAATTAAAATATAGATTGAAAATGCCGATCGATAAACGAATGCATGTTCTTATGTCGATGAATAAATGATTTGATTTGATTTCATTTGAACTGAGTAATTCACAATCTTTAAACTTTTAATTTGAAAATCAATTTTGTAATAACATGAAATTTAATTATTACAAAATTAAATAAATATTTATTTATTTATTTAATTTTGTAATAATTAAATTTCATGTATTATATTTTATAAATGTTTGCATGTCTTTTAAGACAAAATAGGGTTATGGTTTATACTTATAATTAACAATTTTTGTACCTGTATTTTATGCAGCATTATACAAATAAATAAATAAATTTGGTTAAAAAGTCACGATAGCCGAGTGGTTGGGTGGTCGGAATTACGAGTCGAGAGACCCGAGTTCGATTCCCAGGTGGCAGGCTCGTATCAATGGGTTTTTCAAAAACTAATGTACGAATTATATCGTTGGCTTGGACATAAGACGGGCTCACCACCTGTCACGTTGTCCCGAAAATATCTTCGGTGGAAGATGGGTCAATGGGACTTAATTGTCTAGACTAAACCTCTGTCTACCCCTGTATTGGGAATTGCGTAATTTTTATGAAGATGTTTTTATGAAGATGTTTATGATGTATAGCTTTATATTGGTATATTAAAAAAAATTAGAGTAGTAAAATTAGAATATTGTAAAGCCGGCTGACTGGTTGCATGATGACCGACCGTATCTGAAAATATCCAATCCCAATTATGATATTATGACGACTTTGACATATACGACTATGACTACTTATGGGGAAGATTTTGTCCGGCAATGGACTTTTAAAGAAAATTCGCTGACCGTCCGTCTATCTCCTTGTCATCTATTTAAAAAACATGACATGAATTGAATGCCTGTATTTTCATCTAAAATAATTTGTGGAATTTGAAAATTGTGAACAAAAGAATTAGTAAATAAATAATCATTCGAAACTCATGCGAAAAATCCGACACTATTCGGTAGATCCTGTTGACCTTCCTTAACCTCAGTGGAATATTTTTGCATTAGAATTTGGAGTTGTGCAATGCATCATTGAAGAATATTTTTCTGTTATTTTAAAATACGTTAAATAGTCACTTTTTTATTTTATCTTCACGCACAGTCCCTGACGAGGTAGCCAGAGAGAACAGATCCCCTAGTGTCACGATCCTAACATACCCCTTTCGTTCCTTTCAGATTCACTATTTTCTTCATACATGCACATCTAGCTATCCGAGTACTCTTTACCCTCCCCTCTTTCTGCAGTTTAGAGACGCCGTACATTTTACGAAGAGACCGCATCTCCACAGCATTCAGCCTGCTTTTATGCTTCCTTTGGGTTTCGCTGCCATGTAACAAATTCGGTACCAGGACTGCGTTATGTATTGCAAGGCGTGCACTTTTTAGTACATCTTGCCTTTTGACTAACGCAGTCAGGACACCATTGTTTTTGTTTCCGGCATAACTATACGATGTTCAAGGCATGTGGCTACCTTGAACATTGAATAGTTAAGGCGTAAAAATATACCACACATTAAAATAAATAATACCAGACAAAAATCAAGCATATCAGCGAGTCAAGCCAATGATACAATATAAATATACATATGAACATCCATGACCTGAGTACAAACATTTGGTTTCATCACACCAATATATGCCCTTAATGGGATTCGAGACCGCAACGTCGCTTCAAAGGCAGTGTCGATACCATCTAGGCTCATAAAGCTAAACTCATAAAGCAGTAATAATTGTCAATGCAGCTCATCAGAAACAACTGCGGCCATAAGGTACCTTGTTAACGTTTCATTTCAGAAGCTTTCATTCAATGCGCACATTACAGCCACCTCGGAAAATGTATATTAGATAAATCATACATGAGTGTATTTTTGTTGTTTGTTTGACGAGTTACGTAAGGAAGGTGAAGTTTGAAAATAAGATCTGCATCGTTACGCAAAAATATAGTTAAAAAGTTAACAAAATTGAATTTGTCATATAAATAGACATTGAGAACAATTCAATAGAAACGTAGAATAAAAATAAATTCGATTAAAAATGGGAATCGTTTTTGTTTGTATTGGAACGCAGAAGAGTCGTAGTATACATTTTATTGCGTATATATTTTCAATAACAATTTCGGTAACTGTGATCAAAAAAGTCAACTGTAATCAAGCTAAGATTTAAATAACAGTAGAGCTTGCTTACGAATCTAACGGATAAAGAGAAAAATATCGATTAAGTAAGTTATAGTCGAGTAATAAAAAGTCACGATAGCCGAGTGGTTGGGTGGTCGGAACTTCGTGTCAAGAGTCCCGAGTTCGATCCCCAGGTGGCACGCTCGTACTGATGGGGTTTTTTAAAAACTTTTGTACGAATTATATCGTTGGCTGCGACGAAAAGACGGCGGCGGGCTCACCACCTGTCACGTTGTGCCGAAAATATCTTCGGTGGAAGGTGGGTCGAAGAGACTTAATAGTCTAGACTAGACCTCTGTCTACCCCTGTATTGGGAATTGCGTGAAGATATTTATTTTATTTATTTATTTATTTAGTCGATTATCTCTCGTAATGGTCTAGTCAAAAAAATCCCTTCGACCCACTATCACTGAACCAAAGCCTATTTGGGATAACATGGCCGGTGGTGAGTCCATCGCTTCTTCCAAAAATACCTATAAACTACCATAACTCGAGTACAAATATTCATATACACCACACAAATATATGCCCCTAACGAGACGGCGGTTTGTAACCGCAACCTTTTCTTCGAAAGTCTCTACCATCCCACGAACGGGTTTCTGCCTGCCTGGCGGTGGGAGGCACAGGAGTAATTCTCTCCTGGGAGGAGGGGCTGCCTAGGGCAGCCGAAGCGATTGAGTGTGTGTATGTGTGCGAGAGCGTTCTCGTGGCCCTGCCAACATGAGGAGATATGTGGCGGAACGCAGTGGAGCTTTAGTCGGTGCAAATCCGATATCACCCTTACTTGCCTCCGCGGTTTTCGATAGAAATTTCTCCGCATATGAAAAAAAGGGTTACTACCAACACAGATGTTCATAAAATTTCTCGAATCTTGACTTTGTGCTTTTTTAGTTACAGGTCGATAATTACTAAAGTACCATCTTTTAGTATATCTAAACATGTGATAGCGATTTCGTAGGGTTTTGTATTAATAAAAATTTCTTTCAGAGGAATACCTGAAATTTCTAAATTAATATTTATAACAAATATGCTTTTTATGTTTCTTCACGCGCTCCTTTTATAAGAGCTAATTACTATAAAAATAAACAATTTTATTTTAATAATTCAAACATTCAAGTAACGAGGTTTAACATTATTTTTACATTTTAGATTTAGAGGAACAATCTAACTACATAAAGTTTTTGATTAACTTTACCTATTTAGGCAGCGCAAACAATGAAAGGGTCACCTATGTGTAATATTCTAAAAAATATGTGTAAAAATACAGCATCGGTATACAAAAATTGTTATTAAAGGTCAGACATGGCATCGAGAAATTTTTAAGATTGTATTTTAAGAGAAGCTACAATTATTTAACAATATATACTCGTAACATATCAAAGCTGCATTTCCTCCCGGTTTATAAAACTTTTTGTTTGTTTATCGTACCTATTATTAAATTTGGAATTAATTAAATTTTTGTAAAGTTAATTTTATTATTTTGACACGACTTGACAAGTTTCTTCTTCGAAGTTTTGTTTTAAAAACAGTAAAAGTTAAAACTTTACTAACCTATTAGCTCCTCGAATATAAAATGATATGCGTACTATAATTTGCGTATCAAGACTAGCATTCTGAACAATAAATAAATGAATCAATAATAGAAAATAAATGGCAAACATAGACTACTTGCTTATACTAAAATAATGAAAAACACTTCTGCTTTGCTTTTACAGTTTTTATATCTCAATATAATGCTTTTATTTTTAATTTAATCTTGTTCACTCTATTAGAAATAAACAGTAACTAAGCAACGTGTTTCAATGTCGACTGTCTTTATTTAAACTTTTGGTTATCCATTTACATTCGAATTTTTATAAGGAGCGTGATAGTTTCTGCATTTTTTTCAAAATGCCAAAATAGAAATAAAATTTTTATTTAATTGTCCGCTTTATGCGTATTAATGAATATGCAATTTATGTATTTGCACAAACATGCACCTAGTATAAATTAACAAGCATCTGTATCGTGAATCTCTTCGTTTCTTATTCGATCAGCCATGGTGACGCCGCATATTTTACGAAGAGATCGGGTCTACACTGTATTTAACTTGATTTTCTGGCATACCCAGGTTTTGCTGCCACATATCAAAGTCGGCACCAACACTGCGTTATGTATTGCCAGGCGTGCACTTTTCACTACGCCTTGCCTTTTGACAACGCAGTCAGGGCACCGTTGACTTGGTCCCGGCAGCGGCACGCCTGTCCACATCTATATCACGCCTTCCACCCCGGCTAAATGCACTTCCCAAGTATACAATTTCTTTCACCTGTTCTAGATATTCCTGAGTTACCCATATGTCACTCTTCGTTTTGTTTGTCCCTTTCAAATACAAAACCTTAGTTGTTGAACCTTAGGAACATGTTTTGTATATTTTTTAACAAAAACAAAAATAATAGATAAACGAAAACAATTGTTGTGAAACACACGCATAAGAAGAAAACCTAAACATAGACAGATTGAATATTGAGGGAAAATATTATTAATATAAATCACATTTCAAAAAAATTACGACTATTTTATATACATGACAAATAGTAATATTCCTGACATGTGCAATTATAGTTATAAAGTCAGTATTTCTGTTAAGAGTTACATTTATTTCCTACTGACGTTGAAGAAATATCAAAAGTAATTTCACCTGTAAATAATACTTTGTCCGTTGGGTATATCCTTCAGTCGTACTCCTCATGTCTGAGGGTCGTGACCACCACCGTCCAGAATCCTTTCTTTTATTATGGCACGCCATCTATTCCTGTCTTCGGCATCGTGCATGGCTTTATACACCGTGGTGTCTAGCACAGCTCGGATCTGGTCGGACAAACGCGTTGGAATTCGGCGTATAGATCGATTGCCCTCTACTTTTCCTGTAACCACTAGTTTTTCCAGGTTGTCGGAATGTTTACGGGCAATGTGGCCAAAATACTCAAGAATTCGTTTCAGGCATAAAGTAGATAATCTTGTCTTAATTCCAAGTTGCTTAAGTATCGAAACATTGGTCCGGAACGCTGTCCATGGTATGCGGAGCATCCTTCTCCAGCACCACATTTCGAACGCATCTATACGCCTCCGATCATCAGTCTTCAGAGTCCACGTCTCAGCTCCATATAGAAAAATAGAGAAGACTAGAGTCTGCACCAGCCTTAAATTGGACTTTAAACTGATTCCTCTATTCCTCCAAATCTTCTGAAGTCGAAACATAGCGCTTTTTGACATTCCAATGCGCCTTCGTACGTCTGTTTCACATGTGCCGTTATTGCTTATAGTGGACCCAAGGTAAACAAACTCATCAACCATTTGCAAGCCCAGCACGCCAGTGAAACTTAGAGTGTTGGCACGATCAACCACTATGATTTTCGTCTTCGCCTTGTTGATGGAAAGGCCTAATTTGTTACTAATTAGCTCCATTTTTGCCAGCAGAATCGACATTTCGGTCTCGCTTGCGGCCAAAAGTATCGTGTCATCGGCGTATCTGAGGTTTGTGATCTTTGCCCCATCAATACGCACACCTCCATCCCAGTTGTCACAGGTTTGACGCATAATATATTCTCCGTACGCGTTGAAAAGAATCGGTGACAGGATGCAGCCCTGGCGGACACCCTTACCAAAATTAAAAGGCTGAGATGTGACTTCACCAATCCTGACAACACCTCGACTGTTTTAGTACAAAGTTTGCAGTAAGGACGTCAGATGTTTGGGTACACCAAGATCTGCAAGTACTTTCCACAATGATTCCCAGTTGACGCAGTCGAAAGCTTTACTGTAATCAATGAAGCAAATAATGACTGGTACGTTGTATTCCCGTGCTTTTTCTATCAGTTGTCTCACGTTAAGAACCTGGTCTCTAGTGCCTCTGCCCTTCACAAAACCTGCTTGTTCTTGAGGTATTTGCGTATCCAAATAAAGCCGAATGCGATTGTTCAGTATGTGAAGCAGAACTTTACTAGCATGAGAAATGAGTGACAGAGTGCGATAGTTGTCACATTGTGGAACCTTCAGGAAGATTTCAGAGTTTCAGCTGTGATAGCGTCCGGGCCTGGTGCTTTACGGTTTTTGAGAGATCTAAGTGCTGCTACAATTTCAGAACGAAGGATATCTGGTTCCATCTCACGTCTTTCAAAGTTCCAAGCCGTGTCCAAGGTATTCTGCGTTGGGTTTCTGTACAACGACTCACAATACCAACGCCACCTCTCTGCAATCTCGTCTATTTGGTGTAAGAGACGCCCCTCGTCATCTTCAATTACCCAACTTTTCGGTATAAATTTATCTGTGAGCTGCCTCACTTTCCTGAAGAGATCTGCAGTCACAAAACCTGCTGTTTGTAAAAGTGATTTTCAATTTCAAGGCATATCCCATCTATAAAGTTGTTCTTATCCGTCTTACAGCTCGCATCTATCTCTTTAGAAAGACGACGGTATTCCTCTCTGACTTCTGGATTCTGTGTGTTAAGCTTTACAGTGATGATGAGGGCCGATATTGGATTATACCCAAGAACGAAACGGTTCATTTTGGGAGGCACCATAACTGCAACTCCATGCTTACTAGAGTCAACGCAACCTGAGAAATACATAACATTGCCTTCAGCAGTTTCAAAATGTCCCTTCCCTCTCATATGAGTTTCACTAATGCCTAATAGACTAAGTCCTAAATTGTTCATTTCCTTTTCTACTAAGGTCAACTTTCCTGGTTTCAGTAATCCTCTGACATTCCAGGTAGCAATGTGGTGGTGGCCTCGCAGCGATTTCCTGTCTGCGGTCATCGGATGTGCAGTGTATAAAGGTGCACTATTGTGCAAGGTGATATCTCTCGAAAGACTTTCGGTAGCATATTTCACACCATCCAGCCCGGGTACTAAATGGCGCCGAGTGTTAGTCAGGTCGTCCAACAAATCGCAATCTTTCCTGGTCGTATTCATGGTGGTGGTAGTTTTTTTGGGAAAATACTACTCGGTGGGGCTCCACGTCCTTCCGGCAACAATTTTAGAGGGTATTTACTCCTCAAGGCTCATGAAGCCTCATCGATCCGGCGATGGGCGTAAGGTTATACCGCCTTTGCTCGGTCGCCATTGCCTCGTCTGTTGTCTAGCAGGGAGCACCGCGGCGACCCGTGGGTCGGCGCCGCTAGCTATTCTGAAAAGAACAAAAGAAGGTGAGGATGGCAATTGGGTCGGATAGATGTTGAACTCCGTTCACCCCTTACTCCCCATGGGTATATACATTTCCAAAAAAAATTATAAATCTGTGTTAAAATACTGTAGCCCCTATCCTAACACATATAATAAATTTATCCTTTAAACATGGTGTGTTTTCTGATAATTTGAAAGTCACAAATGAATGAATGAAAAAAAATATATTTTAAAAAAAGGAAATGAAGAGAATGTTGACAATTACCACCCGTAATTACGCATGCTCTAAAGCATCAGAAACGTGGGGAAGTAAAAATAGTTTGTAAAAACTAATTTATATGTGTTGTTCGCATAAATACAAGAAATCAAAATATTTTATGTAAAGAACAAAACGCTCTTCGAAAAGGTAAAGTACAACACAAGATGCATTTAGATTGATAAATCAAATTGTAAAAAATTTAAACAACTTAATAAAAACTATTGCTGTTGCTGTAATTTTTGATATAAGCAAGGCTTTTGATTTTGTCTCGAGGTCGGGCGAATGATTAACTTAGTAGATACAGGCACCAATATGTACAAATAAAAAGTATTAATAAAAAAAAAGTATCAATGTTAACTAAAAAGTACAATTAACAAATGTTAGTACAATCAAGCTTTTAAAGCAAGTAAAATTGGTGTACCACAGGGTAGTATACTTGGACCGTTATTATTTATTCTGTACATAAACGATTTTCCTCAAGTATCAGTGTACATTCTTCGCAGACGATATCTTCATTGTTATCCCTAAATCTTCGCAAAGAGATTTTGAAGTAAGTTTATATAGAATTGTACACTGTATTATTGAACGGCTAAAGGTAAACAATCTTAGAGTAAAGTAAAGTGGTTCCAAGACCAAATCCAATTAAAATACTAAACGTAATAAATTAAATGAAGCTATGATTTTATTTCTTTATTTTTATTTATTAAACTTCATAAGTAGATTTTAAGGATCCTTTGTATGACAAACTGACATGGAAGCCTCACACTGATCAGATATGCAGTAAAATTAATCGTTTTGTATACGCTTACAAAAATAAGTGATAAAAGTATGGCATTAAAAGCATTTTACGTTGTATCGTGCTTAAGATATGGCATTGTACTATGCGAGAACTCTACATGGGATGATTATATGGGACGATCTACAAATACTGGCTGTTCCGAGTGTCTACATTTTTGAAGTATGCAATTTTGTTAAAACACAAACATTTATTTACCACAAACCAAGATGTAGGTAGGCTAAATTTAAGATTTCCCTATAAGTTAAGACTTCCCCCATGTAACTGAGATGTTCGTTAGAAGTTATTATATAATGGCGGTTTAAATTTATATCAATCTACCAAATAAGACTCAACACCTTAATATTAAAAAATCAGGTGTGCTTAAGACCTGGTTCATTGAAAAATATTTTTCTCTGTAGGTGATTTTTTTAAAATTGCAACGTAAATATATTATGATAATTTTATATTATTGGACAAATAATAGATTGGATGTTAAAATAACATATAATAATTAATTGTAAAGTAAAATGAATAATATGAAAGATCGATATGAACTATAATTAATTTTAAATCTTTTGTTATTATTATTATGTACATTGTAGTTGTGTTATTTTTATGACTTTTGTTATTTACTTATTTTATTGACAATTTATTTTTTTCCTTTATAACAATATTTGCATGCCAGCAATGGCTAATAATATGTGTAATGGATATTATAATCGTATTAACATCTCTGTACCACATTATAGCAAATAAAGAATTGTCGGAATAAGTGACTTCGGACGTCCACACTACTTTTTTTATTGAAAAGGGAGGCAAACGAGCAAGTGGTACACGTGATGGTAAGTGATTTCCGCCGCCCATAAACATCTGCAATACTGGAGGAATAGCAGATGCGTTGCCGGCCTCTGAGGTATAGACCCTTTTTTTGAAGGTCCTTAAGTCGTATCATCGTCCTTAAGGTCATAAAGTGCAAGTGCATGGCAGAAAATTCCGCGAAAAACGCACTGTGGTGGATTGCCCAGCATCAAGGTGGTGTTGATAAAATTTTTGACTATGCCGTAAGGTACGATGGTGAAATTCAGCGGCTGGGATTAATCCGAACGATTCCTCGGAGCACTCCCAGTAGTAGCTCTTGTAGAAAATGCAAAGAAATGCAGCATCGCTTCGCAAAGCCAGGGGATCTAGCTGATCAGAAAGAATATGATCGTCGACGGTTCGAGCCTTCGAAAATGCAAAGAAATGCGACGATTCGAAAATGCAAAGAAATGCAACATCTCCTTGCAAAGCCAAGGGATCTAGCTGATCAGATAGAATATGGTCGTCGATGATTCGAGCCGCTCTTCGTTGGATACGGTCAAATGGAAGGAGCTGACACTGGGGTGCCTCCGCACACAGATAAGAACAATACTCCATGTGCGGCCGAACCTGCGCCTTATAAAGTTGCAAGCCGGCCTGAAATACTGTCGAAAAAAATTTTTCGTGCTCAATTTGGCCTTCCCTTCCAAATGAGTGCGAAACTGAACGATGTTCAATATGTCGACGCCAAGGACCGAGGGAGTACCACGACCTCACAGAATACCGGCGTGAAGTAGAAGTCAAACAAACTTCTGCGTTTCGTCTTATGAGTGCAGGTAACGCAGGTTCCAATCCGCCGACCTGAAGTGCCACACACGGCGGTGGCCTGCATATCGCGACCGCAATGGGCACATGATGGGCACTTTACTCCGAATCAGGCAGTTGGCCGATGAACCCAAAGGGGCAATAATGGAGACCACATAGCCGTCCGGAAGCACGGAATCTGCAGCCATTTGGATGTGGTCGATGAGTCCGTCAGTTTCGGTATTACCGCTGTGAGACCTATAGAGGCACCCATAGACGCGAGAGTGGTCGTCGCAGTCTATGCGTAGCCAAAGGGTGGACAGATCCCTACCTTAAAGGCTACCGAGGCGTTGAGAACATATATCCTCTCTGACGTACACACAAACTCCGGAAGAAATTAAATAACATTTTTGCATCAAAATGTAGCTACTTGTATTATAGTGTATTTTTTCAAAGTGACTTGTGTGAAAAATAAAACCCTGCACTATATTAATGAACCTGCTTACAAAAGGTATAAAAGGAATAAAAAAAATTCATATATATATATATATATATATATATATATATATATATATATATATATATATATATATATATATATATATATATATATATATATATATATATATATATATATATATATATATATATATATATATATATATATATATATATATATATATATATATATATATATATATATATATATATATATATATATATACATATATATATATATATATATATATATATATATATATATATATATATACACTATAATACAAGTAGCTACATTTTGATGCAAAAATGTTATTTAACTTCAATGTTATCTATAAATAAAATAAAATTAATAAATAAATATCTTCACGCAATTCCCAATACAGGGGTAGACAGAGGTCTAGTCTAGACACTTAAGTCCCTTCGACCCACCTTCCACCGAAGATCTTTTCGGGACAATGTTATCTAATTTATAAAATATTTTACAATTTTTTTAATACAATTAAAAATAAAAAATTTTATCGCAAAGTTTAATTAATAATATGCACTAGGATCAAGGGGACTTAAATGTCTGGACTAGACCTCTGTCTACTCCTGTATTGGGAATTTCGTGAAGATATATTTTTTTAATTAATTCGAGTATATCCAAAGAGACTGCAAGGAATGGTCACAACAACTAAACAATATCATATTTAATTTCGTCATTTATTCTCTATCACAATAGTTTTTAGACCTCAACATGTTACGATGACTTTTCACCGTTAATTTTGACTTGGTCACGTTCTTCTATGTTCGTTCTTTTATTAACCTTAACGTAGTTGTAATAATAAAAGCTACTGAACATCCATGTGAATGATCCTGTTCCAGTAATAAGTAGGAGCTTTATTACAATCGGGAATCCGCAGTCATAGAATAAACTTATTATGTTTTGTAAACATATCAAACCGAACTGCACCTGAAACAAACAAATATTTGAATTTAGAATACATTAGTCTTAAGAAGTACCTTTTTTCATACTTTTGCAATGCGAAATAATTTAAATACGAATATTCAAACATGATAAAAATTTGCTTAATGCGTCTGCTACAGGCCACTGCTGCATATAGGTCTCCAAGGTGCCATAATCGCCATGCTGGGCAAGAGGAATGACGTTCGTGGTATCAAACATCTTGCACCTTAGGCGCTGCTCCCCGTCAGTGGTGTGATTATTTTGGTCTGTTATTTTTGATAGCTTGTCATCTTTGTTAATATGCTAACCGAATAAAAAAACTTTCGGGTAACATAACAATTAACAAAATTATACTGATACTTTGTAAAGGCAGTAGTTTGATTAATGACTCCAGTTCCTAAGGAATAAAGGAACTTGGAGCGTATGGTGCGTTAAGGTAAGAAATGTGCAATATTTTTTCGCTCCTGGTTTACAAATAACCTCGTACCTCGTAGTCTATCAAATTTCTTACAATCTTCTTTCTTTATCAATGCCGGTACGTTTTGTTCTTGTAATTTGCTTTATTGTGAGATAGTATTTATTTTAACTTGCATAGCGTGTTATGTGCAATGGTGGACATTACAACTAGGATCTCCTATTACTCATACAATCTTCTTAAAAGCATAAAAATATACATTTACAAAACATTGGAATGACCTCCACATAAAAGAATATTATTATATAATATCCTTTACTATACATTTACAAAACATTGGAATGTATCTCCACATAAAATAATATTATTATATAACATGCTCGAACAAATGCCAAAATAAAATAGATTTTTTTAAAGAGAAGGGAGGCAAACGAGCAGGTGGCTCACGTGATTGTAAGTGATTACCGCCACCCATGAACATCCGCAATACCAGAGGCATAGCAGATGCGTTGCCGGCCTTTGAGAAAGGTATAGGCTCTTTTCTTGAAGGTCCCTTAGTCGTATCGGTCCGGAAAAACCGCTGACGGCAGCACATTCCATAAAGTGCAAGTGCGTAGCAGAAAATTCCACGAAAAACGCACTGTGGTGGAATGCCAAGCATCAATATGGTGTTTATGGAATTTTTGGCCATGCCGTAGGGTACGATGATGAAATTAGCGGCTGGGACTAATCCTAACAATTCCACGGAGCTCACCCCGTAGTAAATTTAGTAAAGATGCAAAGAGATGCAACGTCTCTTCGCAATGCCACTTGTAATAGTAATTCAATTAAAATAACCTGAATCATATAATTAACTAATAAATGTCAATTTCCCCATAATCTATGATTAGTAATGTAAATGTATTATTAGTAAAAAATTAAGCCACTGATACAGAGGTCTCGTAAATATTAATACTGATATGTTTTTTATACTTTTTTAAATATTAATATTTAACATATCACTTGGAAAGCATTCCTCTTTAAATAGCAATTATTATTAAAGCATGCTATTTCTGTCGCGGGAAATTTTTTTTTTTGGAAGTGGCGCTAGCGTCGATTACATTCGTAAATTGTTGCGTTGCCTTCCATTATTCTTTTGGTAAAGGTGGAAGGGAATTATCGGAATAAATATGATGAGGACATGTGGAAATATTGTGTGTTTATATTATATGTTATTGAGATTAATAAATTGTAAAGAAATAATAAAACATAAAGTGTCAGCGTCATAATACATAATAAATAATAATAAAGATAAGAAATTCTAAAAAGAAGCAAAAATTACAAAAAATATCTATATTCATTTAAAGTGTATATAATTCAAACGATATCGACCTCAGTGGAGGAGTGGCGTAAACACCGGTTTTCAAGGTGCCGCCATCTTAAGGTCCAGGAAAAGTTATCACCCTGCTCGATTATGAAATGCAAATAAATAATAATGTATTTGCATTAAAGATCGAAAATAAGTTTCCCAAGAACTTTTAAATTAAGTAAATGCCTTATCCTAAAGTGTGGGATCATTAAAATCTAAGATACATAGACGACCTGCGTGAACGAGTGGCGTAAAAACCGGTTTTCAAGGTATCGCCATCTCGAGGTCCCAGGTTCGATTCCCGGTCGGGTCAGTGTAGAAAAACTACTTTTTCTACATTTTCTCGGATCTGGGAGTTTGTGGTGCTCACTTTGTTTCCGATTCCTACACCTCAAGTGCTTTAGCATCTTACATTGGGATCGGAGCAATTTATGTGACGTTGTCCCTATCTATATATGTAATTATTATTATTATAGTATAATATTATAATAATATTATAGATGCAGCAAATATAAATAATAATACAGTGTTTTCCGTTACCAGTCTACATAATTTTGGTCTGTCATTATTTGAGATGGTTGTTTAGCCATATATCAAGGCTTTTTCCCTCAATCGCTTCTTACGACACCCAAGGGAAAAGAGGGGGTATTATGCCTATGCTGATGCATATGTATATTATTATTATATTATTTCATGTTTACTTATTTTTTACTTTTATTTACTTACTATTTGCATTACAGTCAGGTACCGCTTCCACCATAAGTATTTTTTATACTTTGGTCCCATGCTGGCGAGTAGGTAATAGGAATACATAATGATATGAATAAATGAATTAATCCAGCCCACATAAATACCCTGGCTTCCTGGAAAATTATACAGAAATAGTTAAACGCAAAATTTATGACATACTTTTATAAAGCTTATATTCATTGAAGAAACTTTTAGAAAGTGTTTATTCATAATTTATCTTCAACCATTTATTTACACAGGTGAATTCGAGTTTAGACCTTCCGATTCTTATTTCGTCGAAATTTTTTATGGCACTTTCTGCTATAAAAAATTAAATAAAATTAAATAATAAATTAATTTTAAAGTCACGATAGCCGAATTGTTGGGTGGTCGGAGTTTCAAGTCGAGAGACCCGAGTTCGATCCCCAGTACCAATGAGTTTTTCAAAAACTTATGTACGAATTTCATCGTTGGCTTGGACATAAAGGCGGCGACGGGTTCAACACCTGTCACATTGTCCCGAAAATATCTTCGGTGGAAGGTGGGTCAAAGGGACTTAATTGTCTAGACTTGACCTCTGTCTACCCCTGTATTGGGACTTGCGTGAAGATTTCTGCCATAGAAAGTTTGTTGTTGTTTATACAAGAAGGTTTGTATATGGTAATTTACTTAAAAGCTTTTTAAGTTCAATCCAAGACATAGTCGTCTCCCTTAAGGTGGATTTGCTATAATTTGCTATAATTCTCATGAAAGGCTTTGTATGAAGCTTACGCGTACCCATATTATTGACATTTAAACATCTTACTTTATTACTTCACGACTGAATATTGTGATTAATGTTTGCTGCAGTATATGTGTTGACAAATTTTGATTGGAGGCTATATTTACAAGATGACATTGAACTGTACCAGAATCAGACCAGACTGTACCATTGCTTCTCATGGAGTTGAAAGTAGTCTGATCTATCTAGACCACTTTCAACCCTGTCAACGTTGCCTGTCTCTGCTCACATCCTGTCGTGTTGTCCCAAATAATATTTTTTGTTAAAGTTGCGACGGAAGGACTTACTCGTAATTATCTAGACCGCTGTCTACCCCAAAATTGGAAATGGCGGGAACACACTTTACTACCTACTTATAAGTTTCAATTTTTTTTCTTGATTTAAGAAGTTTCTTAAAAAGCAATTTTGCGTCCATATTTACCATACCTGGAAAATATTTAATCGCCATCCATGATGCAAATACCATCCCTGTATGATGATAAAGATGTAAAAATGTTATTTGCCTGTCTGATTTCTTCAACACAAAGAATACTGTATCGAGGAGCTCCGACAATTTTGCCATATAATACCACCAAAATCCTGAAAATATCTGAAAATGATTCAGGAAATTCAATTACTTCATTTTTTCTTACATTACTGGCAGATGGTGGTACTGGTTGTGTGGTCTGAATTTCGGGTCAAGAGACTCGAGTTCGATCCCCAAGTGGCAGGCTCGTACCAATGGGTTTTTTAAAAGTTATGTACGAATTATATCGGTGGCTCGGACATAAAGGCGGCGACGTGCTCACTATCTGTCACGTTGTCCCGAAAATGTCTTCGGTGGAAAGTGGGTCGAAGGGACCTAATTGTCTGGACTAGACCTCTGTCTACCCCTGTATTGGGACTTGCGTGAAGATTTCTGCCATAGAAAGTTTGTTGTTGTTTATACAAGAAGGTTTGTATATGGTAATTTACTTAAAAGCTTTTTAAGTTCAATCCAAGACATAGTCGTCTCCCTTAAGGTGGATTTGCTATAATTTGCTATAATTCACATGAAAGGCTTTGTATGAAGCTTACGCGTACCCATATTATTGATATTTAAACATCTTACTTTATTACTTCACGACTGAATATTGTGATTAATGTTTGCTGCAGTATATGTGTTGACAAATTTTGATTGGAGGCTATATTTACAAGATGACATTGAACTGTACCAGAATCAGACCAGACTGTATCATTGCTTCTCATGGAGTTGAAAGTGGTCTGATCTATCTAGACCACTTTCAACCCTGTCAACGTTGCCTGTCTCTGCTCACATCCTGTCGCGTTGTCCCAAATAATATTTTTTGTTAAAGTTGCGACGGAAGGACTTACTCGTAATTATCTAGACCGCTGTCTACCCCAGCATTGGAAATGGCGGGAACACACTTTAGTACCTACTTATAAGTTTCAATTTTTTTTCTTGATTTAAGAAGTTTCTTAAAAAGCAATAATGCCATATTTACCATACCTGGAAAATATTTAATCGCCATCCATGATGCAAATACCATCCCTGTATGATGATAAAGATGTAAAAATGTTATTTGCCTGTCTGATTTCTTCAACACAAAGAATACTGTATCGAGGAGCTCCGACAATTTTGCCATATAATACCACCAAAATCCTGAAAATATCTGAAAATGATTCAGGAAATTCAATTACTTCATTTTTTCTTACATTACTGGCAGATGGTGGTACTGGTTGTGTGGTCTGAATTTCGGGTCAAGAGACCCGAGTTCGATCCCCAAGTGGCAGACTCGTACCAATGGGTTTTTTAAAAGTTATGTACGAATTATATCGGTGGCTCGGACATAAAGGCGGCGACGTGCTCACTATCTGTCACGTTGTCCCGAAAATGTCTTCGGTGGAAAGTGGGTCGAAGGGACCTAATTGTCTGGACTAGACCTCTGTCTACCCCTGTATTGGGAATTGCGTGAAGGTATTTATTTATTTTTATATCATATCGAAAGGATTACAACACTACATGTTAAAATATGATCCTGAGAGATATGGATCGTAAGAGACTAAACTATTTAAACCTCTTAGCACTCCAATATTAGGAAATGTGTGGAGTATAAAAAAAGAGTAAAAAAAATACCATTTATAGTAGTTCCAAGTACTCTAGTGACCGAGCTTAGTTTTGTGAGAAAAAACATAGATGGCGTTATAAAACTATTTTTTATCTTCACACAATTATCCATGCCGTGGTAGGCATAGGTCATTTCGGCCTAATTTTAACCCAAGCTAATTTGGCGCAACATGACAGTTTCATCTAATAATTAACAAACGAATATAAAAATATGTTTAATTTTTATAATTCTTTTATTTGTTTTTATCTTCTTTCCAATATTGGGTTTAAATTTTATTAATTTTAACCAAAAGCTATCATACTAATGAAAGAAATATTATTGTGAAAGAGGTTATCATTACTGGCTAAAAACTAGCTTCGGGAATAGTTTATTGTGATGATCCTTTTATAATTTTATATATTTCCACTGGGGCTGAGATTTCCAGTGAGAATTTCACATTTAGTAATAAATGTGATATTGCTTCAAATAATGTTTCAGTTTTTAATTAATTAAAATATCCCTCAACTGTAAAACTCCGTCATTATATAAAGCAATTTTGTTTTTTAATTATTTATCTTATTACAGTAGGTCCGGGTATTATCAATAATGAGAAGAAGATTGAATTAAGATGTAAGTACAATTTTAGTTATTGGCAGAAAATCACAAAAGATCCAAAGGCAAAAATTGTGGCAGAAAGTAGTGCATTTTATATTTTATTCAAATTTAATTTATTACGTAGCCAAGGAAGTATCTTTTTTTCTTTAAATTTTAATAATATTCTTTGAATATTCAGTTATAAAGATGAAATATGTTAACAATATAGGGGGGGTTGTTATTGAAAAAGTTACTTTGCAACACTCCGCATGCAAAAAATTATTTGCATGCGGAGTGTGAATTTCCGCGAAGTAACGCCTGAGTCAATTAAATATAAGGGGGAACAGCGCGTACGCAGTTCCCACTATCAAAACTTACGCGTCCGAGTTATCCACATTAGGGATAATCGCAGGGGTCAACCAAACCGCAGTGCAATGGAGAGGCCTCGCCCTGGAGGAACCGCCTTCTGGATCACGGTATCCCCTACGCCAGGTAAGTATGAATTTATTTCGCCCAATAGCAGTAGTGATTCATTTTCAAAAAATCTTTACACCGCGACTTACAAAGAACTGAACGCCACCTTTCGGTTGATTGACTGAATTATATCTGTAGCTTAAAGTCGAACAATTTGATGAGGACTTACATACACAGATGGCGCTGACGTGATTCTTTACATTTTAGAAGTTAAACTACTGATGGACTACTGAAACTACCACTACTGATACCAACTAGTATTGTATACGTGTAAGTATACTATATAAATTTATGCATAGGTATCTCGAATACCTAACTTCTTTGGTAGGTATTTCATCATTGGGACTTCATTGGTACTTAATTTCCTAATACCGAGAAATAATCAGAATTCTAGACAATTTCTTCCAAATAGTTCCTTAATACAAAAGTTATGCAAACTTTTGTATTGTGTACTATCCGTTTTTTGTATTGTGTACGTTCCGTTATTCCTAACAGTTCAGGAGTGAAGCTTGGCTTTCGTCATTGACTCGGCAACCTAAAACAATGATGCCAAGAATCTAATTGTATAAAAAACCCGCCTAATATTCAGTATTTATTAACGATAATTTTGCTCTTTTTTGCTGTAATTTATTCAGTTTCCATATTAGGGTAAGCTAAGGTGTAGACAATGTCCCCGTGACACACTTTACACTGAATCTTATTCGGGACAACGTTACAGGTGGTGAGCCCATCACTGTCTTAATGTCCAAGCTTATATATAACTTTAAAAATCAGTATATGTATGAGGGACTTCTAATTAAACAAACACAAAAATAACTAAGTAATGAGAATGTCCTCCTATTATGTTTTTAAACTGAAATTTTTTATTCCTTTCTCACCGTAATACGGATCGTATAGTTGCAAACAACCGTAGATATGAAATGAAAAAAAAATGACAATAAATCAATCTCTTTTTTTCCCTTAGTTTAAGTTTTAACTGTAAATTTAGAATTATGTTAAACACGAATTGTATAATACGTACTCGTAATGTGTTTGGGTCTGTAGACTTATTCACACCTTGGCATTTGAAGTTGTATTCTCCCAGTAATAAGTAACGCGTCGCCTGTAAAATAGACATACTTTTCACGTTATTTATAAACAAAAAACATGTTTGATAATTAATAGTGATCTTTTTTGTAGGTGTTTCGAGGTCTGAGTTCTTTGTTCTTTCTTTCGTTGGTTCTTCTTTGTTTCCGATTCCATAACACAAGTGTATTAGCTAGTTGCTTTGGGATCAAGCAAATATATAAACATCCCTTCAATGAGGTAGGTTGATAAAGGTAAACTAAGGGTCCTTACGTTTTTTGCTGTACCAAACATCACGCATTTTGAACGCAGCTGTATTTCAGGCTATTTATTCTTAGATATGTATACCCACTACATATCAGTAGTCGTTTAGACATAGGTCTAGATAATTAAGTCCTTTCGACCCACCGTAGACATTTTTTTGAACAACGCGACAGTTGGTGATCCCGTCGCCGTATTTAAGTCCAAGCCAACGATATAAATTGTTCACCAGTTTTAGAAAAAACCATTGGCACGAGGCTTGGGGATGGAAGTTGGGTCTTTTGACTCGAATTCCGATCACCCAACCACTCGATATATAGTAGTGCAACAACAAAACTCAGTAGTGATTAAAACTCACTAAGAAAAAAAAAGTGTGGACGATTAGTGAAATACAAAAGTTCTAGATGCGTCTACTTTAATTTATCCGTAGTCTTTTGTGTTATTTGTGGTCGACGTATTCTATTAACCCGCGTAGTTGACCCCGCACATTGACACGAGCAACGACAAAGCCGCCACGTGACTATATCATGTATGAAAAAGTCTTGTTTCGGCCAGCGTTTGTTCGTGTACTATACATAGAATACTCTTAAACATGGTATTATTAAACATGTTTACCACGTGCTCCAGTGTAAATTTTTCTTTTTTAATTTAAGGAAGCGTTTTAAAATTCGATGGCCTTCCGACAGATTGGATAACTATCTCGAGCAATACTAGACCAGAATTAAGCGTTCGACACCAGACAGCAGCGTCAAGGGTGCCAGGTTTCTGCAAACGCCAATACACTTGCGTAGCGTGGCGATTATTGCAATCCTTCTCTTACGAAGGAGGCCTATGTCCGCAGGCCGCTACGATAATGATTAAACTTAGTACACATACACATGAAAAGTAAATATTCACTTACCTCGTAAAATAAATACAAACTTAAAAATATTTGAAAAATGTTGTAAACTTTTATTGTATAATTTAAAGCGAATGCTTTCCTATTTTTCATAAGCGCTGGTCCGGCTTTGATGCAAAAGTAATTATAAAAAAGAAGTATAACAAATAAGGTTATTGGGTTTGCCACGAAAAGCCAATCCTTGGTACGAGGATCTGAAACATTTTAAATGAATTCGTTTAAATATTAAAAAAATGTGAGCCGTCTCGGGACGCCTGGCCGAGTGGAAACATCGAAATTATTTAGCAGAAGTTATATGGCATAAAAACATCGATTACGACAGGAATCAGATATGGCATAATGAAAATATAAAGTGTTACGAATTTGTGCAGTAAAATAATGACTGTTTATTACATTAATATTAATTTTTATTAAATACGAAATACAAAAATTTTATTTTTTTTAATTTATTTCAAATCGCCAAGCGCCTCGCCGAAAATCAGGTTTATCTTCGCCTACAGATGTTTCACATCAATTTTTTTTTCATGAAAAACATAAACGCTAAAAAAAAATAATATAACACAGTCGTTAAAATTAACAAAGAAATAAAGGAACGCTTTTATTCACGCTCTAACCATATAGTCTACATAATTACGATAGCGTAGAATGGTTGCGTGATCGGAATTCGGATCGTAGTTGGTGGCAGGCTCGTACCAATGGGTTTTTAAAAAACTTATATAAGCACAATTTATTTAATAGGCTTCGTTTACATCGAAGGCTTGGACATAAAGATGACGACAGGCACACCACCTCTCACATTGTCCAAATAAAATCTCTTCGGAGAAAGTTGGGTCAAAAGGACAGTATTGGGAATGGCGTGAAGATATTTTTTTTTAATTTTTATAGTTTAGCTTGGACACCCAGGTGCCGAGCAATAGGCCATTTTATCCATCCGATTTGCAAGGTCTTTTTTTTTTTTCAAATTAAAGTTATGATTCTTATTACTTATTCTTCATATTGATTTAGAAATCACCTTTCATTCACCTATTTCAAATTAAACTAAAACGCAATTTACTTTGATACATTTCTTATGTTTTTATAACTTTCTTTCTCTACATCAATCTTCCTAATTCAGATAAACAGTACGTTTTGATCTGAAAACCCACTCTGGAATTCTCACTTTTTCATCTAGAAATTTTATTGAACCTTGGTGTAAACATTCAACATGACTTTCACTTTTTAGCCACATTTTTCTAAATGACATTTAAATAATTTAAATGAGTTTGATTTACATGTACACATGTAATATATATTAAAAAACATTTAACACTCACTTTATTATTTTCACAAATGTCTAAAAAAAACTTAACAAAAACGTGATTGTTTTTTTTTTTGCAACATCAGTGTTTTATTTCTTAGTAAATTTATATTTGATTTAATAAAAAAACGCTTACCAGCTGCATCGTGGACTAAAGATCCGTAACCTTGCCATAAACTTCTCAATATTACAGACATTTTTATAAAAAACTATAATAATTATTAGTACATTTGAGAATATTTTTTTGAAAATAGAAATATAAAGAAGTAATTTAGTTTTGAAAGAAAGACCTTCTAAAAACTAAAATTTTATAACAATTTCATAAAAAAAACAATCGTACGAATTAACGTTAACCACACTAATGAAGCATATGATTACTTACACTGTAACGTATTGTATTCAGATTATATACAAATAAAACTTTTTGCAATTACAAATTTAAATGATAGAATTGCTTGAAGCCTGTTGGTATTATTTATTCGATTCAAAGTCCAGTTAATCGATGATACCGCAGTATTGATTACGGTAGTTATTAATTATATAGAAAATGCTATTAATTTACGCGATTCATATTCCAATGTAGCATTGTAAACTGTTAGAGAAAAGTCAGTATTAACACGTTAAAAAGTTTTTTGCTCCCTTTCTACCTGCATAGTATAACCTTAATAAAAAAATAAATAGATAGATAGGGACAACATGACGACCTCCGTGAACGAGTGTGTCGCCATCTCGATGTCCCGGGTTCGTATCCCGGTCGGATCAAAGTACTGGGTGTTTGTGGTGCCTTCGTTGTTTCCGATTCCCATACCACAAGTACTTTAGCATCTTACATTGAGATCGGAGCAATGTATGTGACATATATTTATTATTATAACATCACATACATTGCTCGGATTCAGTAATACATCATGACATCAGAAAACACTAAGGTACCACAAACACCCAGACCATCGAAGAAAATGTAGAAAAGGAATTTTATAAATGAATTTTCTAACCCGACGGGGACCTCTGAGCTGGTGACACCATGAGATCCGGTATGTACGCCACACGTTTATGAAGGTCGTATTACACTATGAAGTTACTAAATTTAGGTCTTTTGTAACTTGAGCCTTCGGGTTATGTAAAGATTAAACTAAAAACCTCGACGATAGCTAGGAAGCTTGGGTTGAGATCACGTAAAAGGTAAAGCACTCTAAGCAAAGTACTGAAATTCTAAAAAAATATAAGGTTTTAAAATTGATATAGTTATTATGATATAGTTATGTCACGATAGCCCAGTGGTTGAGTGGTCGAAATTTCGAGTTAAGAGACCCGAGTTCGATCCCTAGGTGGCAGGCTCGTACCAATGAGTTTTTCAAAAACTTATGTACGAATTACATCGTTGGCTTGTACATAAAGACGGCGACGGGCTCACCACCTGTCACGTTGTCCCGAAAATATCTTCGGTGGAAGGTGGGTCGAAGGGACTTAATCGTCTAGACTAGACCTCTGTCTACCCCTGTATTGGGAATTGCGTGCGTGATATAGTTTATATTTAATTTTTATCCATTAAATACAAGGTAAAGTATACATTTTACAGTCGCGATAGCCGAGTGGTTGGGTGGTCGGAATTCGAGTTCGATACCCAGGTTTACGGCTCTTACCAGTGGGTTTTTTAAAAAACTTACTCGTATTTATGAATTATATTGTTTGTTTGGACATTAAGACGGCGACGTGCTCACCAACTGTCGCAAAAATATCTTCAGTGGAAGTTGGGTCGAACAACTTAATTATCTAGACCTCTGTCTACCTGTGTATTGAGAATAGCGTGATGGTATTTTTTATATATAAGTATACATTTTATTACTTTCATTTAAGTAATATTTAATTTTCTATAATACACAATTTATTTTTTCTTATTTTTTGTGCATTTAAAAAAAATATCTTCACGCATTTCCCTATACAGGGGAGAACAGAGGTCTAGTCTAGTGCATTTTAAGATTTTGAGAAATGCCTATATCTTTACCCATGATTTAAAAGCATTTCGTTTTTTGTTTAAAATAAATATAAAATAAAAACCAAAAAGACCCAAAAGGTGTATAATACTTCTGATTGATTTAAAAAAAATTGCACTGGGTTAAAAGAACTATAGAAGAAAATTGTACTCATTTCAATGTTAACCTCTGTCAATATAATCGTTATATTCTATTTATTCTGTGAACTTCTATTTAAGAATGCGTTGTTATTAAAATCAATACAAATCCGTTTTAAAATTCGTATTCAGAAATTGAACCTTATGTCAAATGTTTTTTTTATAATAGAATTTGTAAGTGCTGCTACGTCTGGATTTACATACCAATATTTCAATAATTTTTTTATATTCATCCATTTTCAATATGGTCGAGACAATTTATAGATCTCGGCCCATCTTCACTAGAGGTACAGGAGGAGTATCTTCACTCCCTGACGGGGTAGCCAGAGAGAACAGATCGCCAAGTGTCACGATCCTTACACAGCTTTTTCGCTTCTTTCAGATTCATCATCTTCTTCATAGATGCACGTCGAGGTATCCGAGTACTCTTGACCCTCCTCTCTTCGATAAATTTGCTCACATGGTGTTCGAAAGTTAGTCTCGACCTATTTCGACCCCTTTTAATATTAATTTTCGCGCTATATATTTTCTTCACCATTCGCTCTTCCCTCATCGTGCCCAAACCTTCGAAGCCATATTGCGAATCTCTTCGTTTCGCTTTCGGTCGGCCAAGGTAACATCGCACATTTTACGACGAGATCACATCTTCACTGCATTCAATTTAGCACATATTGTCCATTCTATTCTACAGATATACAAATTAAATAAAATGTATCATTTTCTTGACAAATGTATCATTTTAAAAGACACCACCTGTCATGTTGTCCCGAAAATATCTTCGGTGGAAGGTGGGTCTTGTGGACTTAATTGTCTAGACAAGACCTCTGTCTACCCCTGTATAGGGAATTGCGTGAAGATATTTAAATTTTCTTTAAATACAATCTCAATTTTCAATCAAACCATAAGCCTGTCAATTATGGTGCTCTGCATATATACCTCAATGGACGATTGGCCTAGACCGATCGGATTTCAAGGTGCCAGAAATTCGGATATTCCGGGTTTGATTGCCGGTCCAGTAGAAAACACTTTTTCTGCATATTCTCGGGCCTGCGTGTTTATTGTACCTTCGTTGTTTCTGATCACATAGCACAAGCGCTTAAGCCACTTACTTTGGGACCACAGCAGTATATGTGATATTGTATTTATTTATATGTGTATGCGTTTATTTATTGGTATACCTAGGTTTCGCTGCTAAATTAGAAAGTTATAGTTCTAGCGCAATATTATGCATATTTGCACTACGGCCTGCCTGATACAGTAAGATAAGTTCAAAAGCAAAATTTCAATCACACCCAGGGCCGTGATGGTCATTTAACACCATCTACCATAATAGATGATTTTTAAATTTCTAGCAAAAAGCCATGGTTTACGCGCTTGATAAATCACAAAAGAAACCATTAATGCATAATTATCTAATGCATTTTAATCCATAAACCGTGTTTACATATTGATATATTTTTCTTTTTTATAGATATGTAATCTTTCATCCTTGCTATGTCCTCCGTGGACGAGTGCCGCAGACACCAGTTTTCAAGGTGTTGGCAGCTCGGAGGTTCTAAGTTCGTTTCTCAAACGGGACAATGAAGAAAACTACTTTTCCTACTTTTTCTCGAGTCTGGATATTTGTGTTACGTTCGTTGTCACATTCATTAACACAAGTTTCCAAAATACAATATGCCAAAGTAATTGCTATAAGATAAAATACCTTTACGCCATTCCCAATACTGGGGTAGACAGAAGTCTAGACAATTAAGCCCTGACGACCCACCTCCACCGAAGACATTTTTTGGGATGTGACAGGTAGTTATGCACAAATCGTACGAAAAAAAGTCATGGCCATAAGCTAACCATCTTGGGATCGAATTGGGGTCTTTATTTTAATCTTCTTCACCTCGGGTCTTTGGAACTTATTTTGGAATCTTATCTTTGAAATCACAGCGATGCAGGCGACTTTGTCCTGTATGTATGTATTAATTCATCTTTGTCATAAGGTAAGGGTCAGTCTGAAAGTGTCGGGTTATCCCGGCTACAACTGAGTTCGATCCATTTCGTGGTCGCATGCTGCAGCACGGATTTGTTGTTTTAGCTACATTATTTATATATGTTTATTCCCTTAATATTCTCTTTTAAATTTTTTTTATTTTTATCTTCATGCTGTATGTGGTCCACGAATAAACGATTTTTTTTCTTTCTTATTCGTCTATGTATTTAATTATTTCCTTCAGCGTATATATTAACTATTTAAAAGTACTCAACTGAAAAAAAAAACAATCAAATCTGTACTAAAAGGTGGGATGTTGATAATATAATAAATAAGAAAAAATAAAAAAAAAACATTTTGTTTATTTCATATAAATTGTTTGAACTTTTTACAAATAACTTCAGATATTTTCTAGTTAATTCACTTCAGTCGAATTAACGAAAATATTTAACAACTTAAAGGTGCTTACAACTATGACTATAGTTAATAAATTGTATTTGAATATGTATGTATGTATGTACAGGTAAGTTATCAACCTTACTTATAACATTATAATCTGGCATTATATATCACGAAATTCATAAAGTATTTTCAACTGCAAAGTAATTTAGACTGATGTCAACCATTTAAAACCATTAAATGGTTAACATCAGTCTAAAACACTTTCTGTATGTCAAGAATTTGTTAGATATAATGGTGGGTAATGTAGAAACATCAAATTATATTTATAAGTAGCCTTAAAACACAAACTGACACAATAGAAGTGTAAATGCTATACGTAAAACTTATTTAAAACAGCTGAAGAAGAAAAGTTTTCGTATTGTTATGTACATATATGTACTTATTTACTCTACTTATTATTGTGGTAACTAACATTTGTGATTCATATATTATTAAAGTATTGGTAACTTTTATAAAATATCAAGCAATGAAAGACCAGTCTTTTTTTTTCTATTTTTGATCTCATTTCCTTTGCGATATAATGTAGCATTACTTTAGTAACACACAAATAGTTGAAGTTTTAATTTTAAGTTGCTTTAATTGTCGCACACTGATATAATAGAAAACATTAATTAAAAACTCTGTACAAAATATTTTACAAACATCATTTGACATCTATTGTGACTCAAAACTATGGAAAAGGAAAACAAAACAAATGAATAATTTGTGCCGGAAAAACATAACAGTAATATGTTAATTATCGATGGAAATTTTCTGTTTGCAACATGTAATCAATAATTAAAAACTATATACAAACAAACTGGCTTAACCAAACCAGCTTAGAGCAAGTTATTACAGTAACTTATCACAACGCGGATTTGTCGACAGTTTACCCAAAGAAGATAAGGACCTTGTAATTAAAACCCTATTTATCACTACCTACACTAAGTACCTCATAAAATATCATCTAATTACCGACGATATGTTTAAAACTAACATATAATCACATCACATTACGCGTAGACTTAAATTATTGAGCATTTAAAAATTTACTAGCATTCTTTTCTTTTGCCATTGGCAACCGCTATATTAGGTCGGCTTTCTGTGACTGGCGAGTTATTCTTCTTCGTGTCCACCTTGACGTAGCTTCTGTAGTAGAAGTTTCCAAACATGTATAAGAAGAGACCAGCGTTGAGGGATAACAGGAAGTTGATGAATTTAGGATAGTTGCAGTCGGAGAACATTACGCTAAAGTTGTGATAGAACACTATGACAAACTGGACCTGGAATGCAAATTGATGTTGTGATATTGAGATAAAACTACAAATAAAAAAAAAAACTAACCATAAATAAATAAAGTTTTAGTCGACTCTAGCTTTGCTATAAACTTATTCTAGTATTAACCGTAGTTACGTACCAACTGGAGGCTTGTGAGGTGCCTCTTCCACCACAGGTATTTTTGGTACTGTGGTCCCAGTCCGGAAATCAGGTAGTACGTGTACATGATCACATGAATGAAGGAGTTGATGACACCCAAAAGAGTACCATGACCGCCTGAAATATAAGAGATATAATTTATTTTATTATAATAATATAGATGTTAAGTGATTCTTGACATTTTTTTTATTATTGGCGGCCATCTACTATAAATCTTTTTATTGATTTGAAAATAAAAAAAGTAAGCACACTGTAATTACCTGGTAAGAACTTAACCCCAATCCAGGCGCAAATCGGCATCATTGTATGATGGTAGAGATGAAGGAACGATATTTGCTTATTCTTTTTTCGAAGAACAAAGAATATCGTATCGAGAAGTTCTACAATCTTCGCGAAAAAGTACCACCAGACCGCTCCCGCCATCTAGAAAATTATTATTAATATTATTTTATGCAATATTTTATTAACAATGTGGAGGTAAATGAAGCTTAAATAAAAAAATGTGTATTTGTTCTGTGGTTTATTTTAAGTAAATAAAATAAACCACAGAACAAATACACATTTAAATAAATAAATAAAAAATAAAATCAATCCAAACTTACCCTGAATGCTTTGGGGTCGTAAGAGTAGTCAACGGGCTGACAGCTGTAATTATAATCATTCCACCAACCCGCGGCGAGACCCTGTAACAAAAATAATCAAATTAAATCATAAATTCATCGATATAAGTGTCGTACATTGCAGCCATCGATTAGCATTTTTTAATTTACCACTGTTTCGCAATGAGATTCCTGTAACGGGGAAGATCAAGCGAAAGAAACTTTGGTATCTTCATTTTTTGTTTATCTTATAATTATATCTATGCTAACTAACTTAATCTGCATTACGAATGAGCTACAATTCTATAACTTGATTATTAATGAAATTTAAAATTTAATAGTGCTCGTTGGTAATTAAATACAAAAAATTTATGCTCGTCATGATAAAACTTTTAAGCATTAATTAAACATAATTGAATAATTTAATCAGAAAATTGATAAATGTACAAAAACAATAAAATAAAAATTAACAATTGTAGACACACGTCGTTAACAGCACTCCCAATAAAATGCTTCATGATTTAAAATTTATTAAACACTAGTTAAGACGGACAGAAAGATTAAAATTAATGGAATTGCCTTTATAATAATAATAATAATGCTTATTTAATTTGAAACATATTTGGTTTACAAAAGCTGAAACCTTCTTTTAAGCATAGTAGCCAGTGTCAGGAGCACTATTCTATAAATATGTTATATATGTAATGTAAACTCTACAAATACACAAAAGACATAAGAGAAAAATGACAATATGTCAAAGAAAAACAATGAGCTATGTACGTATATGTGTGACAAGTAAGAGTGAAGAGTATTTATGTGTTAAAAAGTACTTATATATTATGTAAGTATTTAGTTCGATTATTTGATCATATATTAAATAGTTTAGTATTTGTTATATGGTCATCAAAAATCGTGAGGAAACCAGTATGCTTGAGTAATTATAAAAACGAATTGTCGGATTATTCTATGCAATACTTTTTAATAACATCACCTTTCTATTGCAATAGCAGGTTAATAATTTATATATAAATTTTGATATAGAATGGATGGTGACGTTATAATGTGATGCGATAGAAGCGACGGCAGATTTTTAAAAAGCACCGTGGGAATTAAATAAACACTTGTATTTTAAAAAATCAAAAAAAAAAGTTAATTGTTCCCATGTCCATATCTACATCGATAAATGTACAAATGACGTCATTTAACATTGTCAGTAACGTCAAAGATACGGATGCTTGAAATCGTCTTTGCAGAGCAAATAATTGTTAAAGATCACTTTGCTTGCTAACATGACTGCGCGTTACTTGATTAAAGTTTAATATCATCTTTATATACCTAAAAATGATAAATATTACCTACTATTTGAAAGTCAATAATGCTGTGTAAATATACTAGGTAACTATATTTAATTTTTTTAACTCGATACTTACGGATTAAGAAAGAAGACGACACATGTGAAAACAATAAAATAAAAATTAACAATTGTAGACACACGTCGTTAACAGCACTCCCAATAAAATGCTTCATGATTTAAAATTTATTAAACACTAGTTAAGACGGACAGAAAGATTAAAATTAATGGAATTGCCTTTATAATAATAATAATAATAATGTTTATTTAATTTGAAACATATTTGGTTTACAAAAGCTGGAACCTTCTTTTAAGCATAGTAGCCAGTGTCAGGAGCACTATTCTATAAATATGTTACATATGTAATGTAACATAAACTCTACAAATACACAAAAGACATAAGAGAAAAATGACAATATGTCAAAGAAAAACAATGAGCTATGTACGTATATGTGTGACAAGTAAGAGTGAAGAGTATTTATGTGTTAAAAAGTACTTATATATTATGTAAGTATTTAGTTCGATTATTTGATCATATATTAAATAGTTTAGTATTTGTTATATGGTCATCAAAAATCGTGAGGAAACCAGTATGCTTGAGTAATTATAAAAACGGTTTGTCGGATTATTCTATGCAATACTTTTTAATAACATCACCTTTCTATTGCAATAGCAGGTTAATAATTTATATATAAATTTTGATATAGAATGGATGATGACGTTATAATGTGATGCGATAGAAGCGACGGCAGATTTTTAAAAAGCACCGTGGAAATTAAATAAACACTTGTATTTTAAAAAATCAAAAAAAAAAGTTAATTGTTCCCATGTCCATATCTACATCGATAAATGTACAAATGACGTCATTTAACATTGTCAGTAACGTCAAAGATACGGATGCTTGAAATCGTCTTTGCAGAGCAAATAATTGTTAAAGATCACTTTGCTTGCTAACATGACTGCGCGTTACTTGATTAAAGTTTAATATCATCTTTATATACCTAAAAATGATAAATATTACCTACTATTTGAAAGTCAATAATGCTGTGTAAATATACTAGGTAACTATATTTAATTTTTTTAACTCGATACTTACGGATTAAGAAAGAAGACGACACATGTGAAAACAATAAAATATATGACACTATTCGAGAAAATAAATTATTTTTATGTTAATAAACATTTATTATCGTTATTAAATTATTACTTATTATACTCAATTTTACAGTAAGTTACAATTACGAATACCGTAAATTGTTTTTGTACAGTAAATAAATAAATAAGTATAGAAATATTTTAAAATTTTTTTTTTGTAATTATTTTTATAGTATAATATATGAAAACAGTAAAATAATTTTAATAATTAAAATTAATTAAACAATTAAAATGTATTTATAAAACAATCGATCTCAAAGGAAATCGATAACAACAATTCTATTAATGGAAGTTAATGAATGAATGAAGACCATGTTACATCTAGTAATTGTTATCAATGGAGGATATAAATGTTCGATAACATAAATAGAGCCAATGAATATTAATAAAGGAAGTGGGAAAATTGTTATGATACACATAATATGCAAACTGGCACAATAAGCCCAACGTTAAAAAAGGCAGAGTATAGAAATTATATTTTTTTTTTTTACTACTAACACAAAAAATAACTTTTACTAATAAAATTGAGAATCTATCGAATGAATAAAACTTATAAATTTCTTTTCAGACATAGCTCAAAGCACTAACAAATTAATATTACTGGAAAACAGTAACAAATCAATGAAAAGATGTTCCATTTTTAAATTAAAGCTTAAAAGATTACATAACTGGCCAGTCTTTCATGAAATATTACGAAAAATAATGTTCTTTTTCTGTGTTCCGCTAATTGTGCCAGTGATATTGTATCATAATTATTTAAAATCCATTTGCATTAGCAATAATACAGCCGCAAGGTGCATAAAAGTAGGTCACTTTCACTACCGTATTCTCATTCCCGAGGTGGACAGAAGTCCAGACAATTTAACCCTTTCGATCCACATTTCGTCGGATTATTCAGATTATTCGATCCAAATTTCGATATTCAGAACAACGTAACAAGGTAATCTGACAAAGCGTTAATAGACTAATAGTGTATTTGGAATTACTGGTATTCTTTTAATAAAATATGTAAAAATCTGTTGCCATTCTACGGCGCTGTCTGGGAAAATGAACATGTCATATCATGGTGGCTATTCATGGTTCCTTTTACACCATGAGGTACTTTTCATTCTTAAGAAAATGCGTAAGAATGAAAAGTACCTCTTCCTCTAAGGGTATGAAGATGAAGAGATATTTTGCATTCTTACGCATTTTCGTAGTATTCGGCAGAAAGAGGTCTAGACTCTTAAGTCCTTTCGATTCACCTTTCCGAAGCCTCTTTGGTACAAAGTGACTGGTGATGAGCCTATTGCCATTTTAGCGCCGATTGAAATATGTATTTGAATGCATATATATTCATTTTCACATACAAACATTCAAATTCATCTCAAAAATATTTTTTAACGGAATTCAACCAACCACTCTTAGCTACAAAGGCAGCGTCACCACCCAACTAAGCTATCGGGTTGTATAACAGTATGTTAAAAAATCTAAGTACATTAAATAAAAGAGTATACTTACTTCGTAAACCAAGAACATGCTCATTAATATTTGAATTACATTGTAAACAATGATTGGCTGTTTCAATGAATAAGGCTTCTTGTCTCTCATGTACCGCGGGCCGACGGAGGTACAGAAGTAAAGGTAAGATACGAGCAATGTCAATAGAGGCCCTGGTCCCGACATAAGCCACCAGTTCTCCGTCCGAGGGTCTGAAAAAGAAAACAAAAAACTCCATTAGAAAGAGTAGACCACCATATAATATAACATATTTATATTAATCTATTGATACTATATATCAATATATGAAATAATCAATAGTCACTATAGCCTAGTGGTTCGGTGATCGGAATTCGAGTAACGAGACCCGCGTTCGATCCCCAAGACTCGTAACAATGGGTTTTATCAAAACATATGTACGATTTATATCGTTTGCTTGGACAAAAAGGCGGCGACGGGCTCAACACCTGCCACGTTGTGACACACGTTCGACCGTAGACATTTTTTGGGACTTGGGCAAAGACTTAATTGTCCAGACCTCTGTCTACCCCTGTATTGGGAATGGCGTAAAGATATTGTTTTATTGATACTATAAGCTTCCAAATAATGTCTGTAAGATATATTTATAGATATATAGACAGTTTTATTAACAATACCGTCATAATTAAAAGCACAATATAATGAAACTATTGCCTTGCCTTTGCATTTCTTGAGTTAAAAGCAACTTTGATTTTTCCTTTTCTGATCCCAATTATAGAAAAAAGTAATTAAAACTCTGAACTGTAATCTGTAATCGTTTATTTCAGGGGATATGGGGATAAGGTTAAGTATTATATATGACATTGATGGCGACGGGCTCACCACCTGTCCTTGTCCCATAAATATCTTCGGTGGAAGATGGGTCAAATGCACTTAATTGTCTAGACTAGATCTCTGTCTACCCCTGTATTGGGAATTGCGTGAAGATATTTATTTATTATTATTTATTATATATGGTAATTGAGGTAATATGCAATTAAATTCAAAATTCATTTAAATTATATGTAGTACTGATGTAGAATTGAGTATGAGATCGCTCCTTAGCGATAAGACCGCCTTTTTGTATCTACCTCATAAAAATATAAATATAAATATCTTCACGCAATTCCCAATACAGGGGTAGACAGAGGTCTAGTCTAGACAATTAAGTCTCTTCGATCCACCTTACGCCGAAGATAATTTCGGGACAACGTGACAGGTGGTGAGCCCGTCGCCGCCTTTTTTGTCCAAGCCAACGATATAATTCGTACATAAGTCACGATAGCCGAGTGGTTGGGTGGTCGGAATTTCGAGTCAAGAGACCCGAGTTCGATCCCCAGTTGGCAGGCTCGTACCAATGAGTTTTTCAAAAACTTTTGTACGAATTATATCTACCTCCAAAATTTGTTCTTTTCTTTTGTAACATTTCCCCTAATTTCCTTTTTTCTGTGGTATACAATAAAGTATAAAATAAATAAATATAACTGCTTTTTTAGTAATAAATATTGGAGTATAGAGTCATAAATATTTATGATTATAATACTTCATTATTATAAACTAAAGTGTGATTAAAATTAATATTTTCCGCATCGCCGGCGGATAAGAAACTGCGCACAAAGGGATTTTTATTACATTAATATAATATGCAATAAATAAAGCCAAAATAGTGTAGAATTTGGTAATAGATCGATTTTTTCATTGGGTCTCAAAATGAAACTAAGACAGACTCTTCCATTAATATGTATTCATAACCTTCTTTTTTAAAAATTCAAAGCTGAACATAGGCCGCCTCTAAAATGTGCCAAAAAGGTTCTACATCTAACAATTTGCAGATCGTCACTCAGCGTTTGCTAATCACGCACGGGTTTTGGGTTTGCTAAAAACTTTAAAATAAGGTTTTATATAAAATACTATAAATTAAAGTCAATCATGTAAATTAAACTGCATGAAAATGTGAAAATATAGAATACTCAAGGAACCAAAAAAATGTGAGCCGTCATGGGACGCCTGGCAGATGTGAAACATCGTGTGTGTACAAGTAATATGCATAAAAGATAATATTAGTACAGGAATTAAATATAGCCTAATGAAAAAATGAAGTATTACGAATTTCTTACAGAAAATGGTAACTTTATTTAATAAACATTTATTTACATTTTATATAAAAATTCGATATTAATATCAAGTGGCCACAATTTAAATATTTTACCGTACACTCTACTACACGTATATATATATATATATACATATATATATATATATGTATATATATATATATATATATATATATATATATATATATATATATATATATATATATATATATATATATATATATATATATATATATATATATATATATATATATATATACATATATATATATATATATATATATATATATATATATATATATATATATATATATATATATATATATATATAAAAATGAAGTATTACGAATTTCTTACAGAAAATGGTAACTTTATTTAATAAACATTTATTTACATTTTATATAAAAATTCGATATTAATATCAAGTGGCCACAATTTAAATATTTTACCGTACACTCTACTACACGTATATATATATATATATATATATATATATATATATATATATATATATATATATATATATATATATATATATATATATATATATATATATATATATATATATATATATATATATATATATATATATATATATATATATATATATATATATATATATACATATATATATATATATATATATATATATATATATATATATATATACATATATATATATATATATACATATATATATATATACATGCATGTGCACAGGCACCTACGAGAACATTTATTGTTTGCATTGATTCCGTGTCTAGTACGCTCAGCTCTGACTCAGTAACAAACAACGTAACACGTGGTTAATTATGTTGAATGAGCAATTATACTTCCAACAACTTGCAAGTTAACCGATCATTCTGGATATTATATAGAAATCATAGTTTATTACACTCAATATATATTTAATTTTAGTTTACATATGTAATCTAGAAATAGCTAGGGTGGAATCATTAATTTTCTTTTAATAAAGGAGTAGTAGCCAGAGGTTTAGACAATTTAGTCCTTTTGATGATATTTGAGACAACGTTATAGGTGATGAGCCTATCTCCGTTTTTATATTCAATGTATATATATCGCAAATAAGATTGAAAAAAATCTCGTTGTTACGAGCCTGCCTCGTGGGAATGGAACCCGAGTCTCTGGACTCGAATTCCGATCAGCCAACTACTCGGCTATTCCTAATGGCCCATCAATTGATCATTGGAATAATTGATAATAGATAATACGACTAAGTTTTTCTTTACCAAACTTCTTAAAGCCTTTACTTAATAGGCATTTAAGAAAGAAATAAACTTTGTTCATTACATCACATTATACAATTAATAAAACATTAAATAATATTAATAATATTTAGAACTTGAAAACTGATATGTATCTGCGACGCTGATTTTCTGCGCAGCTTACATAGTTCATCATAGGTTGATGTTGGTAAGGGAAATGCAAACATTGAAATAAATAAAATTTGAAATATATAACTAAATAAAAATATTTAAAATTTTTTAAATAATTATGTATACAAAAAACCTCATTTATTTATTGGTATGTCAGTGACCGCAATATCGAAAAGTAGCCGACGGATTGGCTTGACATTCAGACAAATTTCGACATTTGTGACTAAATTTGGCCATAGTTCATTGTGGCTTAGTCTTTAGTCAGAAATAAGGAAATAAGGTCGAAGTGAAAACTGATTAACCCTGAGCGATGCAGGACAAAACATATTTATTTATTCACTAGCCGGAGGGCAGTCGCGACGTTGACTGCGGTTAACGTATAACACTAATTATTTCTCTAAAAAAAGCTAACCTATGTTAATTATTTAGCCGTATCAAAGAAATACCGGAACAAAGAGGCGTACCAACATAAATTTTAATTTTTTTTTTAATTTTGGCGCTGTGTTTGATATTTTATGTATATAGTTTTGTTAATAGCTGTTAATTCGCAGTACCAGATACCTAACTCCTTAGACGCTGCTGCCCGTCACCGGTCTTCTAAATTTTGATCTGGTATTATTTGATTTAAGGTTGTAAGATTTAGCCAATTGCATTTTTTGCAAATCAGGAAGAGAGGGGTGGTATTATTCTTACACCGGAACCATACGGCATTTGTTTGCATACATGCATTTTATTAATTAACAGACATTAACTTTACTTATTTCTAAAGAAAATAAATAAATATCTTCACGCCATTCCCATACTGGGACCGTTGGGTCGTTTCGACCCACCTTTCACTGAAGATATTTTGGGTCAGCGACAGGTGGTAAGCCCGTCGCCGTCTCAATCCAAACCTTATGTACATACCAAGTTATGTACATACGTTTTTGAAAACAAAACATTGGTATGAGCCTGCCTCCTGGGAATCGAACTCGGGTCTTTCGCCTCGATATTCCGACCACACTACCATTTGACTCTTACTTGCTTATTTCTGTTCATGATTAATTCATGACTCATAAACCATCACGATAAAACAATATTTCACAAGGTATTACACAATGTGTAGCACTTATGTGGGTATGTACTCGTATATCATTTACGATAGATGCTGTGCGAATATAAATTATACTCATATAAAAGTAAAATAGCGTAAAAAAATTCCGTTCATTAGAACGGATGATCAAATAATTATCATTTTATTGTATTAATATGAATGATATTTTTGAGATCAAAATTTAAAATATTAATTATAATATGAATTTAAATTTTTGAGCTCGCAAATATAACGAATTTTTATGTATGAAGATTTTCTTAATTATACCACGCTTCGCTGTGTATCATGTTATATAAAATATTATTAAGGTAATTAAATTTATTACACGGACTATAATTATGTAATTTTTTTAAATTAAATTCACACATACGCCTGAAATGCCGAGTAAATTATTCGAAATAGTTAAATAAGCGGGTAGCATTTTTGCCGGAATGGAAAACATGATCTTGATTTTGTCAGGATTTTTGCTGTTAGGAACAAGGTCAATGATACAATGTTTTCTGTTACTTAAAAAGAAGTATGGAGTGAAAAGTTTACGTGTTACCTGCATAGGTATGTATGCAATGAAAATGCTGTGATTTAAATTACTTTTGGGGCTACGCTTTTATCGTCTTTTCTTCTTTCCATCGTCTTTTGTTTTAATCTTATAAACATTTAGTGGATTAAAAGCATTGTACCATTCTCTGACAGTCAACTCTGGTACAGTCAACTATGGGTATAAACGACTTTGAAATATATTTAAATAAAAATAAATAAATATCTTCACGCAATTCCCAATACAGCGGTAGACAGAGGTCTAGTCTAGATAATTAAGTCCCTTCGACCCACCTTTCACCGAATATATTTTCGAGACAACGTGACAGGTGGTGAGCCCGACGCCGTCTTTTACGTCCACGACAAGGATATGAATCGTACACAGGTTTTTGAATGAACCTGTTGGTACGAGCCACCTGGACATCGAATTCGGGTCTCTCGACTCGAAATTCCGACCACTCAACCACTCGGCTATCGTGACGTAGCTAAAAGTGTTTATTACAATAATATCATTTCATTGGAATTCATAACGTCATCATCACAAACAACATCGCAAAAAGACATAAAATCCCAATACCATAACGATACGATTGGACCGTTACGTGCTTTTATTTTAATCTAAATATATTTCATGAAAGTTTTGAACAGAATATATAATAATAATAAATAAATAAAGAAATACATATATAGATCGGGACTTCACCACATTCATTGCTCCGATCCCAATGTAGGATGCTGAAGCACTTGTGCTATGGGAATCGGAAACAACGAAGGCACCACAAACACCCAGACCCGACAAAATGTTGAAAAAAAGGTTTTTTTACAATGGTCCGACCGGGAATCGAGCCCGGGACTTTGAGATGGCGATGCGAAAACCGGTGTTTACGCCACTCGTCCACGGAGGTCGTCAATAATGGATGGTATATGATCATCACCAAAATATTATGTGTTATGCGGAAGTCCAAATCAGAACAATCGATGTTTGAAAACAGCCTTATTAAGACCTACCACAAAGTAAATTTGAATATTCTGTACGCAGATCACGCTAACAGTAAGTGCATTGTGTTCACGTGTTGAATACGAAAAGAGAAATAAAAAAAAACACGAAAATATATTACGTTCTTATCATTTAACTTAGTTAAGACGTACTTAAGTCCAATTTTAGAAGTGTTTTTACGTAGAACCAGGCGCTACTTGATCAAAAAAAATTCTTATGTAAATGTATTAATACTTACTGTTCGTGTTTATCTTACTGAATTCTGCTTAAAGTCTGAACCTATTTCAATCAATTTGTGTGATTAAATACCAAATTATTGGGTGTATCGTTCCCTATATAGTTTATATTTAGAGTTTGAAGTAGAATTATGATAGAGTTCTACAATTTTCTTTTCATTTTTCGCATATCAACGAATAACCTTAAAGTTTTTCCTCCATCCCCACAACAGTTTTAGCAGAAAAATCTTCGATGGGTCCACATTTTAACATAAATTTGCTACTTGTGCGATTTGGCGGATTTAAAATTTCTCTTTCATAACCAATAAACTGTATAAGACAAATAGTTAATGTGTGTAGATGGCTCAGCATATTTTATTGTGTATTTCTTAGAGAAGTTAATAGTTCAAAAGTAGACTTGTGATAGGCAATAAGTAAGAAGGAGAAGGTAGCCAAGAAAAGTATAACTGATATTTGAGCTGTTTCCAACTTTACTTATTCAAATATTTTTTAATTTAATTGTTAAAATAATGAAATATATTTTTTTATCTCATCGATCAGTTTATTTAATTATGCCCATTCAACAGCATCCGATCGCAGGTGCACAAGAAAGAACGATTGAGAGAAAAACACACGGCACTTGAGTGTAAATAAGTTTATTATAAGGATTTTAACTACGTTTTGCCTCAGTAATGTAGCTTATTTTTGCTTTCTTATTTTATTTATTATTTTTATGTTATATAAAATATTATTAAGGTAATTAAATTTATTACACGGACTATAATTATGTAATTTTTTTAAATTAAATTCACACATACGCCTGAAATGCCGAGTAAATTATTCGAAATAGTTAAATAAGCGGGTAGCATTTTTTCCGGAATGGAAAACATGATCTTGATTTTGTCAGGATTTTTGCTGTTAGGAACAAGGTCAATGATACAATGTTTTCTGTTACTTAAAAAGAAGTATGGAGTGAAAAGTTTACGTGTTACCTGCATAGGTATGTATGCAATGAAAATGCTGTGATTTAAATTACTTTTGGGGCTACGCTTTTATCGTCTTTTCTTCTTTCCATCGTCTTTTGTTTTAATCTTATAAACATTTAGTGGATTGTACCATTCTCTGCCAGTCAACTCTGGTACAGTCAACTATGGGTATAAACGACTTTGAAATATATTTAAATAAATAAATAAATATCTTCACGCAATTCCCAATACAGCGGTAGACAGAGGTCTAGTCTAGATAATTAAGTCCCTTCGACCCACCTTTCACCGAATATATTTCGGGATAACGTGACAGGTGGTGAGCCCGACGCCGTCTTTACGTCCACGACAAGGATATGAATCGTACGGTTTTGAATGAACCTGTTGCATTTCACCTGGACATCGAATTCGGGTCTCTCGACTCGAAATTCCGACCATAACCACTCGGCTATCGTGACGTAGCTAAAAGTGTTTATTACAATAATATCATTTCATTGGAATTCATAACGTCATCATCACAAACAACATCGCAAAAAGACATAAAATCCCAATACCATAACGATACGATTGGACCGTTACGTGCTTTTATTTTAATCTAAATATATTTCATGAAAGTTTTGAACAGAATATATAATAATAATAAATAAATAAATAAATACATATATAGATCGGGACTTCACCACATTCATTGCTCCGATCCCAATGTAGGATGCTGAAGCACTTGTGCTATGGGAATCGGAAACAACGAAGGCACCACAAACACCCAGACCCGACAAAATGTTGAAAAAAAGGTTTTTTTACGATGGTCCGACCGGGAATCGAGCCCGGGACCTTGAGATGGCGATGCGAAAACCGGTGTTTACGCCACTCGTCCACGGAGGTCGTCAATAATGGATGGTATATGATCATCACCAAAATATTATGTGTTATGCGGAAGTCCAAATCAGAACAATCGATGTTTGAAAACAGCCTTATTAAGACCTACCACAAAGTAAATTTGAATATTCTGTACGCAGATCACGCTAACAGTAAGTGCATTGTGTTCACGTGTTGAATACGAAAAGAGAAATAAAAAAAACACGAAAATATATTACGTTCTTATGATTTAACTTAGTTAAGACGTACTTAAGTCCAATTTTAGAAGTGTTTTTACGTAGAACCAGGCGCTACTTGATCAAAAAAATTCTTATGTAAATGTATTAATACTTTTATCTTCTAGTTTGCTAAAAGTCTGAACCTATTTCAATCAATTTGTGTGATTAAATACCAAATGATTGGGTGTATCGTTCCCTATATAGTTTATATTTAGAGTTTGAAGTAGAATTATGATAGAGTTCTACAATTTTCTTTTCATTTTTCGCATATCAACGAATAACCTTAAAGTTTTTCCTCCATCCCACAACAGTTTTAGCAGAAAAATCTTCGATGGGTCCGCATTTAACATCGATTTGCTGCGTACGATTTGGCGGATTTAAAATTTCTCTTTCATAACCAATAAACTGTATAAGACAAATAGTTAATGTGTGTAGATGGCTCAGCATATTTTATTGTGTGTATTTCTTAGAGAAGTTAATAGTTCAAAAGTAGACTTGTGATAGGCAATAAGTAAGAAGGAGAAGGTAGCCAAGAAAAGTATAACTGATATTTGAGCTGTTTCCAACTTTACTTATTCAAATATTTTTAATTTAATTGTTAAAATAATCAAATATATTTTTATCTCATCGATCAGTTTATTCAATTATGCCCATTCAACAGCATCCGATCGCAGGTGCACAAGAAAGAACGATTGAGAGAAAACACACACGGTGTAGGCAAGTTATTATAAGGATTTTAACTACGTTTTGCCTCAGTAATGTAGCTTATTTTTGCTTTCTTATTTTTATTTATCATTTTTATGTTATAAAAATAGTAAATAATCAATATACAAAAAAATAACTTCACGCAATTCCTATACAGGGTAGACAGCGATCTAGACAATTTAGTCCCTTTGACCCACCTCTACAAAGAATATTTTCCAAAACAACATTATGAGTGGTACAGGCAATCGCCGTCTTTATGTCCATGCCAACGATATAATTCCTTTTCTTAGTATTTTTGATGCTTGCCACCTGGGGAGCGAACTCGGGTATCTTGACTCAAAATTCCGACCACCCAACCATTCGGATATCGTGACTCTTCAGGACTAATATAAAAAATTAGTAAAAAATACAGCAAACAAATAGCGTGTCCCTGTTTTGTTTTGCTTTATAATCACCAGTATTTTACGTAATTGTCTTAAACCTCATATTATCTTAAAGATAAAAACATTTTTAAGTGCCATCATTATTCTCTCCACTCAAAGGATGTATTTTTTATGGTATACAACATATTTTAGAGATATAAAACATGGTTCCATAAAAGTAACTTTATTTTCTCCCATAAATGCAACAGAAAAAACAATAAAAACAAAATTTTTAGAAAGCACGACATAATAACGATAGCCGAGTAGTTGGGTGATCGGAATTCGGGTCAAGAGACCCGAGTTTGATTCCCGGATGACAGGCCTCTACCAATGGGTTTTTTCAAAAAAATTATGTACGATTTAAAGACTTCAACGGACTGTAACTGTTCCCAAAAAATATCTTTGATAGAAGCTGGGTCGAAAGGACTTAATTGTCTGGATCTCTGTCTACCCCTATATTGGGAATGGTGTAAAGATATTGTTTTATATACTTACATATATTTGTTAATTTATTTATTTCATGTATCTACTACTTAATTAGTTTGACAGATAATGAGACAATATGACTTATATGTGACCTTTTACTTTCGACGAAGGTCGAGTGTTGCAGAAATCGCGTTGCAGCGAACCAAAAAGGGATGACGCAACTGAGAAATGGGTTGACCGGATCAGTGACGAAACGTAGTTTCAGAGAATCTCTTTGAAATATATTTAAATAAAAATAAATAAATAAATAAATAAATAAATAAATAAATAAATAAATAAATAAATAAATAAATAAATAAATAAATAAATAAATAAATAAATAAATAAATAAATAAATAAATAAATAAATAAATAAATAAATAAATAAATAAATAAATAAATAAATAAATAAATAAATAAATAAATAAATAAATAAATAAATAAATAAATAAATAAATAAATAAATAAATAAATAAATAAATATCTTCACGCAATTCCCAATACAGCGGTAGACAGAGGTCTAGTCTAGATAATTAAGTCCCTTCGACCCACCTTTCACCGAATATATTTTCGAGACAACGTGACAGGTGGTGAGCCTGTCGCCGTCTTTATGTCCATGCCAACGATATAATTCGCACACAAGTGTTTTTGATGCTTGCCACCTGGGAGCGAACTCGGTATCTTGACTCAAAATTCCGACCACTCAACCACTCGGCTATCGTGACGTAGCTAAAGTGTTTATTACAATAATATCATTTCATTGGAATTCATAACGTCATCATCACAAACAACATCATAAAGACATAAAATCCCAATACCATAACGATACGATTGGACCGTTACGTGCTTTTATTTTAATCTAAATATATTTCATGAAAGTTTTGAACAGAATATATAATAATAATAAATAAATAAATAAATAAATAAATAAATAAATAAATAAATAAATAAATAAATAAATAAATAAATAAATAAATAAATAAATAAATAAATAAATAAATAAATAAATAAATAAATAAATAAATAAATAAATAAATAAATAAATATCTCACCCATCGCATACCCAAACGGGATAAAACGGAAAAACGTAGGCTAACCATGCAGCCTTATGTTGAGCTAATGACCTTGATGACGATTGACATTTATTATTATAAGTTTTTATTATTAAAAAATCATGACAGCCGAGTGGTTGAGTAATCGTAATTCGAGTCAAGGGACCCTTTCGATCACCAAGAGGTGAGCTGGTACCAAGGGGTTGTTTTTCACATACAGACGGCGGACATAAAAACGGCGACAGGCTTGCCACCTGTCGCGTTATCCCAAAAATGTCTTCGGTGACAGGTTCGCCATTATTTACAAGCTGATTGGCTATTGATCATATGTAGATAGAGACAATATCACATACATTGCTCCGATCCCAATGTAAGAGGCTAAAACACTTGTGGAATGGCAATCGGAAATAGTAAAGGCACTAGCTAACACGTTATACATTCAAGATTGCTGACGATGTTTTACTTCAAAAAATATAAAAACGATTTTTCGCAATTATCCAATTATTTCAACGACAGTAAAGATCTCACCACCCATCGCATACCCAAACGGGATAAAAACGGAAAAAAACGTAGGCTAACCATGCAGCCTTATGTTGAGCTAATGACCTTGATGACGATTGACATTTATTATTATAAGTTTTTATTATTAAAAAATCATGACAGCCAGTGGTTGTTAAAAGCTATTTATTTTTAATTTAATTGTTAAAATAATCAAATATATTTTTTTATCTCATCGATCAGTTTATTCAATTATGCCCATTCAACAGCATCCGATCGCAGGTGCACAAGAAAGAACGATTGAGAGAAAAACACACGGCACTTGAGTGTAAATAAGTTTATTATAAGGATTTTAACTACGTTTTGCCTCAGTAATGTAGCTTATTTTTGCTTTCTTATTTTATTTATTATTTTTTATGTTATAAAAAATAGTAAATAATCAATATACAAAAAATAACTTCACGCAATTCCCTATACAGGGGTAGACAGCGATCCAGACAATTTAGTCCCTTTGACCCACCTCTACAAAAGATATTTTCGAAACAACGTGCCAGGTGGTGAGCCCGTCGCCGTCTTTATGTCCATGCCAACGATATAATTCGCATACAAGTGTTTTTGAAGCTTGCCACCTGGGGAGCGAACTCGGGTATCTTGACTCAAAATTCCGACCACCCAACCATTCGGATATCGTGACTCTTCAGGACTAATATAAAAAATTAGTAAAAAATACAGCAAACAAATAGCGTGTCTCTGTTTTGTTTTGCTTTATAATTACCAGTATTTTACGTAATTGTCTTAAACCTCATATTATCTTAAAGATAAAAACATTTTTAAGTGCCATCATTATTCTCTCCATTCAAAGGATATATTTTTTATGGTATACAACATATTTTAGAGATATAAAACATGGGTCCATCAAAGTAACTTTATTTTCTCCCATAAATGCAACAGAAAAAACAATAAAAACAAAATTTTTAGAAAGTACGACATAATCACGATAGCCGAGTAGTTGGGTGATCGGAATTCAGGTCAAGAGACGATTCCCGGAAGAGTTCGATTCCCGGATGACAGGCCTCTACCAATGGGTTTTCAAAAAATTATGTACGATTTAAAGACTTCGACGGACTGTAACGGTGTCCAAAAAATATCTTTGATGGAAGCTGGGTGGAAAGGACTTAATTGTCCGGACCTCTGTCTACCCCTATATTGGGAATGGGGTAAAGATATTGTTTTATATACTTACATATATTTGTTAATTTATTTATTTCATGTATCTACTACTTAATTAGTTTGACAGATAATGAGACAATATGACTTATATGTGACCTTTTACTTTCGACGAAGGTCGAGTGTTGCAGAAATCGCGTTGCAGCGAACCAAAAAGGGATGACGCAACTGAGAAATGGGTTGACCGGATCAGTGACGAAACGTAGTTTCAGAGAATCTCTTTGAAATATATAAAATATGCTGTAACATAAATATAAAAAAATAAAATGACACGGTAGCTCAATGTGAATTCATTTAATCCAGAAGCCGAGTGGTTGAGTAATCGTAATTCGAGTCAAGGGACACTTTCGATCACCAAGAGGTGAGCTGGTACCAAGGGGTTGTTTTTCACATACAGACGGCGGACATAAAAACGGCGACAGGCTTGCCACCTGTCGCGTTATCCCAAAAATGTCTTCGGTGACAGGTTCGCCTTTGTTTACAAGCTGATTGGCGATTGATCATATGTAGATAGAGACAATATCACATACATTGCTTCGATCCCAATGTAAGAGGCTAAAACACTTGTGGAATGGCAATCGGAAATAGTAAAGGCACTAGCTAACACGTTATACATTCAAGATTGCTGACGATGTTTTACTTCAAAAAATATAAAAACGATTTTTCGCAATTATCCAATTATTTCAACGACAGTAAAGATCTCACCACCCATCGCATACCCAAACGGGATAAAAACGGAAAAAAACGTAGGCTAACCATGCAGCCTTATGTTGAGCTAATGACCTTGATGACGATTGACATTTATTATTATAAGTTTTTATTATTAAAAGTCATGACAGCCGAGTGGTTGTTAAAAAGCTATTTATTTTTTTAACTTCGCTTAGAAATGAGTCGAAAGAACCTGATAGTCTAGACCTCTGCCTACCCCAGTAAGGGAAAAAACGTGACGATAAAAAATATGTTTACATACCTTATTGCATAAACTTAGGTGGCATGTAAATCGACAGCTATTTACAGTGTTATAATTAAGACAGGTCTAGAAAATTGTTCAACACCTTAAGGTTTTGAAATATACAGGATGAATATACACAAATATACACAACGGATTTCTAGTCATGATCTCAAAATCTTGAGACTAACCGTATATACATGAGGTTGCCGGTAGCGGTCATATGAACGGCCAAAAACCAGTTAAACGTTGACATTTAGCAAAAATACATAAAGTCAACCGGTACTATGACCCGAGGATATTTTATCGTCTTCAAAATGAACAGGTGTTATTATTCAGCGTTACATAAAGAAAAATACCATTCAAATTTTAGTTTTGTCTTGCACGCAATTTTATTGTCTTTACTAAATTATATATACTTAATTTATTGTCTGTCGTCACAAATTATATAATTATAAATATGATTGATGTTACATCATCACTTATTTCATTATTGTAGATAATTTAGTCTTTGACCATATTTATCTATCACCTCTATTTGGCTATCACCGTGTCAATGTCCAAGCTAACGACATTCAATTAAAAGAAATAAGGAAAGTTATCTAAGAAGAATGAATATAGTTATTATTTTTAATTTCCACGTATTTCCCAATTAAGAGGACTTAACCGTGTGGTAACGGTGTAAGAATATTGCCACTTTCTTTCTTCCCGTAGGTGTCGTAAGAGGCGACTAAGGAAAACAGTCTTGAACAATGTTATGGTAGCCGATAGATGGCGGGATAGCCATCTCTAAAAATATCAGACCAAAACAATCAGACCAAGACGGGCAGCAACGTCTGGGGTGCGAGTGGTCTGCTCTGCGATCGCCAATCCGCCTGCCAAGCGTGGCGTTTATGGCAAATCATCCCTATGGGAGAGCCCTGTGCCTCGCAGTGGACTTTAACAGGTCGTTATGTATGTATGTTTGTAAAGAGGACTAGAAAATTTAATACTTTCGTACTTTATTTCACCGGAGTTTATTTTGGGATAAGAGAAGTGGTGAGTGCATCGCCGTCTTTATTCCTTTTCTATGACTTGAACTCCGAACCCTCGATACCCATAATTACTGATAAAATCTTTTTATACTTAAAACAAATTATTTAATAACAGACATAGTACCATAACTCTATCTTCTTCCTATCTCTTGGTCACTCAGATATTTAATATATGCAAAGACAAAGTAGTTTTCTTGTTCCTGAGCTGGTTTATGAATTTTGATGTATTTTAATTTTAACTGTTTTTTATTTAGGTTCTTAAAACTGAACAATTATTTCTCAAAGATTTATGGTTTAAGAGATAGAGGGATAAGAGACGAGTTTAGGTTTTAAAATATCCGGATTTATTAATTTCAATTAAATTCAATTCAATTGAGTGATCACGTCTCTGGAGATTACTTTGTTGATTATTTATGTCACCTATATCATATTCTGTTTCATGTACAGCTTTTTAATCTTAAAATCCAAAAATAAATCTTCTTCCAAGTACTATTATGAACATTTAATTTTGGGAGTCGATCAACTTTTTGGGAATAACATTTGATGATAGTTACTGTTGTGAATTTCAACGTAGAAATAAATAAAAAGAAAATAAAGCTTTCATGAGTTCTTGAAGTAGAGGACATAAACAGTATCAAGAAAAAAATAAAGAAAGAAAGGAGAATGGATATATCGAAATTCATTGTACTCTTCTCCTTCTATCAATATTTTAAAAATCTGATATCAAAATGAATGCATATAATGTGATGTATATTTACAAGTTGAAGGTAATATCTTACTGAACGTTATTAATGTGTATAGTTAAATGTTTGCCTGTCCATTAATCAAGCTAAAATTTGGTACACAGTTTATAATCTAGAGTAACTATAGTATCCTTTTTATCAGAAGTTGTCCCGAAAATATCTTCGGTGGAAGGTGGGTCAAAGGGACTTAATTGTCTAGACTTGACCTCTGTCTACCCCTGTATTGGGAATTGCGTGAAGATATATTATATTATTATATTATGTTAGTTTGTTATGGATCTCCGGTATCATTAAGACAAAAAATAATAAAAATTAAAACAAAACTAAATAAAACGCGATGGAATTCGTTAATGGTCGTTTCATTTTAAATGTGCAGTGTTTGCGTAAATACAAGAAGTCATAAAAAGTCCTAAAAGAAAATCTGTTTATTTGTAATAATTGAGATCTGGAGAAGAATATTTTCTGTTTATCAATCCGTAAATACAACGATTTTCGCAAAAATTCAACAAATGTCGCAGTTACGATCAGAATATAGCATATTATAAAAAAAAATAACTACAAGTTGTAAATATTTGTACTAATTATAAACATACGTTCACAAGTTAACTATGTTTTTTTACCATATTTCAATTATTATGGTCCGCACTTTAAGTGATAATTATATTGTGAATTCTTGGAAACAACTTTTAATATTTTACTACTTGTTTGTTGACCGCTATTATGTAACAAAACAGTTACATTGTTATGTTTCTAGGTATTTTTATACAAAGCAGCATTGCACTTATATTTGTATATAAATAAAATAAATAAATAAATATATTCACGCAATTTCCAATACCGAAGTAGAAAGAGGTCTAGTCAAGACAATTAAGTCCCTTCGACCCACCTTCCACCGAAGATATTTTCGTCGTCTTCGCCGTCTTTGTGTTCAAGTCATATAATTCATATAATTCGTACATAAGTTTTTGAAATACCCTTTGGTACGAGCCTGCTATCTGGGGATCGAATTTGATCTCTTCTTCTCTCGGCTATCGTGACTCATCATATATGTAGATGATATATCTTATATATGAAATCCTATATACGTATGATATTAAATATTCCATTATTAATAGTTTAAATTTCAGTGTCAGAGATTGTATCAGGTGGTTGGCGGTGAAAGGAAACATCTAAAAAAAATATTTCCATGATGAAGGAAATAGGAAGAAATTGTGAAGACACGACACCACCACGGACATCGGCATCAAAATGTCGCTACCTTTGTTCTCCGGGGTGTTTTATGAGGCGATTTAGAGAAAAGCTTTAAAAATAACAATGGCTACCGACAAATGAAGGGACAAACATATCGAAAAAATACCATACCAAAACAAGCGACGGGTCAAGGGATCGGCAATCCGCTTGCCGAGCATGCTAATTTTTGCAAAACCACCCAAGGAATAGGCATAACGAACCACCAGTAGTGAATAACAGGGCCTTATGACGTATGAAGTACGTACGTATGAAGTTTCTGACAAAAATTATTAGACTAACCAACTATAATGACTAATGTACAATCCGACCAGATAGTGCATTGCGCATCACTGACTAGGTGATCTGAATTCAAAATAGGAGACTCAAGATCGATGCCTGGCTGGTACAGATTAACGTTGTCGCAACTTAAATACACATTTATTGGACTGAATATCAGAGCGACAAACGCAACACCTTTCCCAAAAAAGCTCTGATCAGATGAAAGTTCATAGGAATAGTTCATAAATTGCATAAATTTCTGGCCATTGTGTCCTTAAAAATATTAATAAAAATAAAATAATAAATAAATAAATATCTTCACGGAATTCCCAATACAGGGATAGACAGAGGTCAAGTCTAGACAATTAAGTCCCTTTGACCCACCTTCCACCGAAGATATTTTCGGGACAACGTGACATGTGGTGAGTCCGTCGCCGTCTCTATGTCAAAGCCAACGATATAATTCGTACATAAGTTTTTCAAAAACCCATTGGTACATGCCGGCCACCTCTCTCTCTAACTCTGGTGGTGGTGAGCCCGTCGCCGCCTTTATGTCTAAGCCAACGATGAAATTCGTACATAAGTTTTTTTTGAAAAACTCATTGCTACTGCAACCTGGGGATCGAACTCGGGTCTCTCGACTCGAAATTCCGACCACCCAACAACTCGGCTATCGTGACTTCTTTATAAAATATATCGATTAATAAAAATGTATTTAAATAGATGAATATACATACATACATACATATCGACCTATTATAGTCCACAAAGGCCTCTCCTAGAGGGAGGATTTGCCATAATTTCTTGGCAACACGCTTGGCAAGTGGACTGGCGATCGCTTTACTAGACCACTCGCACGTCAAAAGCTGCTGCCCATCTTCGTTCTGATAATTTTGGTTTGATATTTTTAGAGATGGTTATCCCGCCATCTATCGGCTGTTTTAACGATATTCAAGGCTGTTTCCCTTAGCCGCCATTTTACGACATCCCGGGAAGAAGGGAGTGGAAATATTCTTACGCCGTTACCACACGGATGATATAAATATACGTATTTATAAATATAAATATTTAAATATAAAGCAAAATTAATAAAGTATTAAATGACTTACCGCTATTCTTCTCCATGAACCGCTTGTACGAATCTACAAATGACATGTTGTAGGATGAAGTCGCACCTTTAACAAAAAGAACAACACGTTAAAATTTACTTTTGTGGCGTTATAAATCCTTAAAAAATACAATTATCTATTCAGCAACACATTTTATTATATATCAAATTATTTTGTAAGTGATTAAATTAAAGAGAAAAAAAAATTAAAATTTCAACTGACACAGGCGGGATTCGAACCCGCGACCTTTGCCGATCCGTGGCAACGCTCTTTTGTAGGTTTTAAGCAAAATACATTGTTTTATTTCATTTTGCAAACGTATGTCGAAATAATATGTCCTACTTATAAAAAGATTCAAACAAATACCACTGTTTTTTATATATCAACAACATCGACATTTTAAATTAATTTACTTGCAAATAAGAAAACCAAAACTGACCTTATAAAACAAATATAAACAACTCAAGGCGCCCTAAACGAAGGCCAACTTACAAAATAAAAAAAATTTTGAAATGGATCACAGCACAGAGTAATCTTACTCGCGCAAATCACGATTGGAAACTGACTCGAGATAATATTTTGAATATAAAAGTAAATTAGTCTATTGCGAAAAAATAATCAGCTCACAGATGGCACTGGCCCACTTCACAGTGGGACTGACTCGCGTATAAAATTCATTCTGCTTTCCTTTTTCATTTAAATGCTATGGATAATAAAAAAATCTATCATTAAGGGTCTAATGAGCAGTACGCAACTGAAACATTAATGACGCATCATACAATAATCACTTCTAGTTTTAAAACATTCTTCGTAAATGTAACATTGAATTGTTTTCTCTTATACAACTACTTGATGGCTTACGAGCGACTAGAAGCGACTTAGCAGTCGCATTTATATATTTATATTAAAATGCAATACATGACGCTTGTTTCATCGCATGAAACAAAAAAGAATATACCAAGTAAAGTACTAATTATTTTATGTCAATATATCAATTAAATCGTCAAGAATATTTTTTATTATTTTTTTCGAGCAATCGATTCGATACGATTAAATTCGATTACCAATTATTGCACCCAAGAATTCGTGAAAAAAAAATCTCACATTTTTAGCCTTAATTAATTTATATCTCCATTTATTTTAAGTGCGTAATAAGTAACTTTGAAAATTATTATTAAAATTAATAATTATAAAATTATAAATGATACAATATAAATTAATGTTGGATAACATTTAACGCAGAGATTTCATTGAGTTCTTCGGTAACTCGAGAACATTCGTCAACGTCAAAGTTTTTATATTCAGCATTTTTAATAAACTAGCTGACAATCAATTGATTACGAGATAATGGCGGTGAGGCATTCCAGCTTAGCTCAAGGTGAGAACACGGAACAAGGGAGTTAAGGGATGTTAGGTAACCAATCAGTAGTTTTATGAACAAAATAATAAAATATCTTCACGCAATTCCCAATACAGGGGTAGACAGAGGTCTAGTCTAGACAATTAAGTCCCTTTGACCCACCTTCCACCGAAGATATTTTCGGGACATCGTGACAGGTGGTGAGCCCGTCGCCGTCTTTATGTCCAAGCAAACGATATAATACGTATATAAGTTCGAGTACGAGCCTGCCACCTGGGGATCGAACTCGGGTCTCATGACTCGAAGTTCCGACCACCCAACCACTCGGCTATCGTGACTTGAAAGTCAGTATTTTAAAAATTTTTAGTAGTCTATTTAAATTTTTTGAAGTGAAACTTCTTTAGAATCGTTGTGATTTGAACCAGATGCAACGGAAAAAGCGACAGGTAAGAGACACAAATACATTTCTGTCTCTTTCTTTTACTGCGTCATCGTACACAAATGTGTACGATAACGCAGTAAAAGAATGAGACAGAAATATACATACTATTTTATAAATTATTCTACTCTTGTTATAATTTAAGTTAAATTAAGATTAAATTATATGTATTCATCTCATTCTTTTGTTGATTTACTGAAGTTTCACTTCTATCGTGTGTGAATCGCACACTTCATTTTTTTATTTACTATTTAATTATTTTTAATTTATTTCAAATTTGCGTACAACCTTATTTTAATACTCACTGGTGCTTTGATCCTTAGCAACTTGGTTGCCTGGAAGAGATCGCTTTTTAGCGATAAAGCCGCCAATTGGAACACCCATAAATTTTTTTTCTTAGTAAATAAATATCTTTCTTTTGCTTCTGTCAATTAGTGTACAATAGATTCAAAAAAGACTATTCATGTTTGGATTAGTGTATGTATCTTCCAGCGCCGCCTGCCAAGACCTCTTTTGTTTGTTAGTAGATTGAATAAAATGAATATAAAGTTGGCATCTCAAGAAGTTTTTTTATGAGAGGATATATACCCCTTATAAAGAAACAAGGTTTTCTTTATAATTCTAATAATTAATTAGTTTACAGTAAAGGATGCAAATTAAGGTTGTACGATATAACTGAAGGAAGTAGAATGAAGTCGACAAATTATTGAAACTGCCGTGAGACATTATTAATCAAACAGTCGCGAACTCATTCCAATCACCCTGATGAAGGACCTCCGATAGGTCCGAAACTATTCGGTACCTACACCGATTAATATTACGTGAGTTTAGCCGTTTTTAACTATTTGATTATTATAAAGTCGGTTCAAAAACAATCGGGACTGATTTACATTCTGTCGGTATTCTGTATTATAATGATAAGGGATAGTGACATATTGAGACCTCAAAACGTTACAGCCTGTAACGTTTTGAGCTCTCAATATGTCTCAATATGAAAAACCCACACACCCCTTTCGCCAATTCTGGGGCAGGGGGGCACTCTAAGGGAGGCAACGAATCTGCTAAGCCTCTGGTACTGCGGGTGTTCATGGGCGGCGGTAATCACTTACCATCACGTGAGCCACCTGCTCTTTCGCCTCCCTTTTCTATAAAAAAACCTACATCTATAGTATATATAAATATAATATAAATAAATATATCTTCACACCCTTCCCAATACAGGGGTAGACAGAGGTCTAGAAAATTAAGTCGTTTCGACCCACCTTCGACCGAATATATTTTTGGGACAACGTAGCAGGTGGTGAGCCCGTCGCCGTCTCAATGTCCAAGCTGATGATATAATTCGAACATAGGTTTTTGAACTCGTGTCTCTCGATTAACTCCGACCACCCTACCTTAATACTACCTACTTGGCTATCGTGACTTTTCCATAGTGAATGTAAATTACATAAATAGAAATTATAACTTACAACATAACTATTCACAACTCAGTTAACACAGGTCAAAGACATTTTAGACTAGAATCATCTAACAGATATATCCTTGTTCCTATTACATTGTACTCAACACCACCAGTAGAATGTCGGATTTTATAAAATACATAATGTGAAACCAGCTTGCAAATTTCCTATGATATTAATTCGAAATACCGGTCTTCATTGGCATGGGGTATGGTCTTCATAAATTATTCATTAGATTTGTATTCAATAATATATTCAGATATATTAAATAATTTGACAATATTTAACACTAAAAATACTTTAGGCCCATCAAAGGAACAAAGAATAAAAAACTTACAATATACAAATCATAGATTAAATATATTGCTAGATGGCGAGCGAACACTACAAAATAGCTTCCATCTCTACCGTTTAGTGATAAGCTAATCGATGCAATTACTGACATTAGAAATATGGCATAATATACAACAAATGTATTAAATTTTTTTTACATACATTTCATCGTTTATTTTACATAATTAATATTTATAAATACATAAATATATTACTTCGAATGTGACAGTGTGGCGGCATACGCAGTATTTTAATTTATTTTTTAAAGGTCACGATAGCCGAGTTGTTGGGAGATCGGAATTCGAGTCAAGAGATCCGAATTCAATTCCCAAGACGCGTACCAATAGGTTTTTTTTTTCCAAAATTATATCTTTGGCTTGTACATAAAAACGGCGACGGAATCACCACCTGACACGTTGTCCCTAAAATGTCATGACCTCTATCTACTCCTGTATTGAGAATGGCGTAAAGATATCTTTTTTTCTTTCAAGAAATGTGAAAAGAATATATAACAAACTATCTGCGCTACTTTGCGGGACACATTATTTTTTTAATAAATACATATGAGATCTCAATGTAAGATGCTAAAGCACTTGTGGTGTGGGAATCGGAAACCAGGTAAACGCGTAGCGAAGAGACTAAAATGGTTTATTTTTATATATAAGTAAGATGGAATTACTAATTAATTTTCCTCAAATCTGGGGAAATATTTATTTTAATGTCCTTAACACTACCACTGTCTACTATACGCACATATAACTAAAAAGCTAGAACAATACGCTAAACATACCCACACTTAAATATTAAACGTGGTAACATTTTTCGTGGATGTTTGCACTGAGCTATTCTATCGAGATATAAGTAGAGCAAACCAAAATATACGAACCGATATTAACGAATATTTGAAGTCTTGCGTGATTTAATACAGCTAATCTTTTAGTGTTAATTCTTGAACCGATTGAAATAAAAAAACTCAAATTAAAGCATTATTTATGTCACGTAAAATATTATGTTAAATTTATAAATTTTGATATTTACCAACATTAATTTGTGTAGGCATAGTATAGCTAAGAGCGAAGTCACTACGACAGCTTCGAAAACCACTCGTGTCAGTTTAATTTAACTTTAAATTTATGATTAAACAATAAAAACATTTGCTATGTCACAGTCTTATGTTTTATTTGTAACTGTCGTATTTCTATCTGAATGCCACTTACAAAGAAAAAGAAATTTGAAAAAAGTTTCCATACGCGTTTTTACTAAAAATGCCTCTGATGTAAATCAGACTACTTATATACGTAACGGACTATAATATAAATGTCCTCTGCAAGACACAGGCCTCTCCTATATGGAAGATTTCCCATAATCTACTCATTTGACAAGCGGAATGGCGGTTTTATCACTAAATTCCCGATTCCAAATAAAATGTTACCTGGTCACCGGTCAGTTTCGGCCCTATTTTGAAAAAGTTTTTTTTTTTATAGAAATGAGTAGGTAGCTCACGTGATGGTAAGTGATTGCCGCCGCCCATGAACTCCCGCAATGCTAGAGGCACAGCAGATGCATTTGAGAAAGGTATAAGCTCTTTTCTTGAAGGTCCCCAAGTCATATCGGTCCGAAAAAACCGCGAAGTTATGCCGCCATATTTTGGCAACTCTTTACATTTTGAACTTCGGTAAGAGACGCGATGGTGAATTCTTGTGCCGACACCACTCGGTATGAAATTTTAATTATTTCATGTAAATACCGATTAATCTTTGCAGAAATGTGCGAAAAACGTGCATAATTACGACAACGTGACACAAATCTCGATCGCAATAGCGATCAGTCAATCAGTTTTCCCACAAACAACACTGTTATCTATAACGACATAAGCTCATTAAGCTCATTATATTTAAGATCTACTCTATCACGCTGTATTTACGAGTCACTTTCATTTGTTTGAGAAAATTAATGTAATAATTGGTTAATGTATACTAATGTTGAAATTGCTGCAATTATACGAGTATTGTTGTAACATTTCAAAGGTTTTTTTCATTGGTGTCAATGTAATGCACATAACGTTCTGTATTCAAATTGTTGGTAGCCTAAATTCCTTTGAGTTTTTTTTTAAATAATATTTTATTATTCAATTGTTTTTTGACGTGAAGGTGAAGCTAGTTTAAGGCCATAGTATGTGGCAAAGAGTGAAATTTTAAAATAGAAGACTCATTTATAACTGCTGAGTATGGATTTAAAGGTTTGGGCATCCTTCTGTAGGTTTCTTTAGCAGGTAGCTACGGTGGAGAAATTCTATTTTAGTAATATTATCTTCACCCATTATTTAATGCGCAATTTCCAGAACTTTTCGGAAACATTTAATTTTTATTCTCGTGAAAAATTTAACCGAAAGATATATCAGGAACTAAAATTAGAAGTATGACTTATAAATTTGCGCATATGTTAAAGTAGCTTTCGATGAGTAGTGGATACGTACCCGCTATAAGCAAACATTTCTCATTTCCATATCTTCACGCCATTCCCAATACAGGGATAGGCAGATGTCTAGACAAATAAGTCCTTTCGACCCACCTTCCACCGAAACCATTTTTTTGGACAACATGACAGGTTTGAATAACGTGATAGGATGGGTTTTTGGAAAAAAGGCATTCTAGGCAACTCGAATTCCGATCACTCAACCACTTGGCTATCGTGACTTACTTACTTCATTACTATCACACCTAGATTTCTATGTACTGGGAAAATGCTCGGATTTAATGATATTTGAGAAAATTTTATGGGAATCCATCGTACTAGCAATTTGTAATATACCACCGTGATACATACGTATAAACTAAATAAGGTCGACTATTAAAACTAAGAACGAAAGGTCGATGAACTTCGCATAATAGCGAAACCTCCTCAGTCGAGATTTCATCTTATTTAATTAATCTGCTTAACATTCTTGGCTAACGTAAGGCCATTACATTGAACTTGACTGAGGTAAACTTCTAATACATTACGCGAGCGACTGCAACGGCAAATATGAAAACAGTTCGTAATCATAACATGTTCTGTTATTTGTTTATGTTCATGTTAATAATTATGTTTGTTAAGCACGTTATGTAACTTGTACAAAACAAATATTTTATTGTTAACTAACGTTTGTCCTTGACTTCCTTTAGTGTTAATTACTGCAAAAAGATTATAATACACTATCTGGTCAAAGTAAGAAAGAAAGATATACTTTTATTGATTATAAACTTATTGTACTGGGTACTCAAACACATAATACAAATAACACATTCTTTAAATTTGTCACGATAGCCGAGTGATTGAGTGATTGGAATTTGAGTCAAGACCCGAGTTCGCTCCCAAGATTATAGGCTCGTACCGATAATTTTTTCTTTTCAAAACTTATGTACGATTTGTATCGTTAACTTGGACAATAAGACTTCGACAGGCTCACCACCTGTCACGTTGTCCCAGTAAATTTTTTTGGTTAAAGGTGGGTCCTATTATTGGAAATGACACAAAATACATTCCTTAAATATTGGCTATAGTAAAATGCAATCACAAAATATAATAGATGAACATCTAAAACTTAATGAACTGGAAGACGGAATAGCCGAGGTTTGAATATCAAGAATGGTCTACACCCCACCACAGAGAGGAGGAAACTACAAAGTCTAGTATATGTTTATGTTTCGCAGTCCGCACCCTAAGACATTGACATGGCTATTGAAGCTTTAAACATATCAAATTTTTTTTATATTAAAAAAATATCTTCACGCAATTCCCAATACAGGGGTAGACAGAGTTCAAGTCTAGACAATTAAGTCCTTTTGACCCACCTTCCACCGAAGATATTTTCGGGACGACGTGACAGGTGGTGAGCTCGTCGCCGCCTTTATGTCCAAGCCAACGATGAAATTCGTACATAAGTTTTTTTTTTTGAAAAACTCATTGGTACTGCCACCTGGGATCGAACTCGGGTCTCTCGACTCGAAATTCCGACCACCCAACAACTCGGCTATCGTGACTCTTTATCTTCTTTATATTGAATATAAGAAATACTCTAATTGCGTTAGATTGTAATTGAACTAAGAATTTGGATTGCCATAAGCAATGGATCCATCTGACGGGAAAATAAGAATAGGGAAAATTGTTACTACCAAAAGTAGAGTTTAAAGTATGGAACCAGCTAGATTTGAAGAGTTGAAACCAAAAACCAACAGCATTGTTAGGATCTTACGAAGGGCTTATAAATTTACTTGGTAAGCCCTTGAATTTAAATTGTTAATGTAGGAAATTCATTGTTCAAAATACAAAAATTGCGGATGCGTTTCTTTACCTAAAGAAAGTGTAAAGGAAGAAGTGTAAAAGTGCCTACACTATTGCACTTCTTTTCTTTGTGTTTCATCTGTTAAATCACCCACTAAAACGGAGAGACAATTTTTTCTAAGAAGCTTATTTAGGACATCGTGATAGGTGGTGAGCCCACCGCTATTCTATATATATACATAAATAAATATTCATGTTAACCTTACAAAGCAAAAGTTATTAAGTTAAAGTTAATAATCTTACATCGCAGAGAAGTTTATATTACTTAGTATAAGATACGAATTTTTCGCGTCAAAATATTTAACATGCTACCAAATTATTCTTTTACTTTACATTTACAAACAGCAAATTTGCTCAAAAAGCTTTGTCATTTGGATTTCCCCGACTACCTACCGGTTTAGGAATTTCAATGTCGACATTATCGTTTCGATATTCGACTAAGTGTATCGACAATCTCAAAGAGAGGAACTCGATTGTGTCACTCGTCTTTTGGATGTCAAGGTCATCGTTCAACAAGGAATGAAAACTATCATTCACACATTCGGACAATATTAATTACACTAACGTCATTGACACGATTTCTCGCCACAATATTAACACTGTGTTTATGGCTCGAACAATGTTCACGGATAATGTCAGCTATAATATACCTTAGGCAGATATATCTTGCAGCACGATATAACACACAGGAGGTATTCATACACTAATAATAAATCTTCATGCCATTCCTAATAGCGGGGTAGACAGAGGTCTAGACAATTAAATACTGTCTACCGACCTTAATTACTACTTATAAAACCGAAGACATTTTTTGGGCAACTTGATAGATCCTGTCGCCATCTTTTATGTCCAAGCCAACGATATAAATCGTACATATTTTTTTTAAGCCCCATTGGTACACAAGCCTTGAGGATCGAACACTTGACCGGGATACCGATCACTCATCCACTCGGCTATAGTGACTGTTGAGACAATTTTTGTGCCTTTTACTTTTATAATTGGACATAAAGACGGCGACGAGCTCACCGCTTGTCACGTTGTCCCGAAAATATCTTGGAAATTGATGGAAAGTGGGTCGAAGGGACTTATTTGTCTAGACTAGACCTCTGTCTACCCCTGTACTGGGAATTGCGTGAAGATAAAATTGTAGTCAACCTTCGTCTATTTTTTTATTTCCTTTTAATCTTAAGTTCCTTCTGATTTAGTGGTTCTTTAAAATTCCTAATACATTTTTATCTTTACGAGCCTTTTTTCCAAAAAAAATAAAAGTCATATAAGTAACTGTATACATGTAAGTATTATAATACATTAATATTTATTTTATTTATTTATTTAAATTATAATACTTTAATATTTAATATATTAATTTAAATTAGCGTAATCAATGATTTTCAAGACGTCGTCGGCTCTGAGGGCTAACATTCGATTCCACATAAGTCAATATAGCAAAAAAAGTGTTTGTTTGTATAAAACAAGTCATAACAATCATATCAAAGTATATAATGCTATTCTTACATTTTGTCATATTAGAATAATAAATATAATATAATAAAACATTTACTTTATTCTTAATATTCCTATGTTATTTTCATTTGCTGAACACCTGTACACAATTCAGTTTTATTAAAAGTGAATTGTATGCAATTCTGCACTAATGCAATGTAATTTCATCAAGTGACAACAATCGCAAGTATAAATTATATATTATTTTCGTTATTATTAAAAAAATCGGTTAAAAACGCGATTTACATGGATATATGACAAAACTTATTAGTCTTATACGGTAAACAAGCAATATATTGTACATTCAATGTTAAGCGTGACGGAAGATGACATATCGATTATGTATTCAATTTAAATAAAATATTTAATCCCTAACAACTAATGGGTTGTATTGGTCATTAAATAAAGGCCAATGTATCAAATTATTTCATACGTACGAGGATCATTAAATTTTAAAGTTCAAATATATAATTTAGTCCCTAATAGGGTATCTAGAGCATAGTCACATCGTCGCACATAGTCCCTAATAGGGTATCTAGAGACGTATTAAATGTATTATCTTTCCTATATATAAAAAAATCTTTACATGTCCTCTCGCGATAACTCGTTAAAACATACAATTACCATTAGAGAAGTTGTACGTCTTTCGGTTGTGTGAAAACTCTTAAAAATGGCATTGGCTGAAGGCAGATAGCGAGATGAACACCTTCATAATACAGACCAATATTTAAACCGTCACTAATCAGCTTGCTAAGTGACGATTATTGCTTCCCTCCTTCGGGAAACACCTACGACGTGTAGTGAACTTCTAAAATAATAGTAATCGTAGAATAATCGCCAGTAATTAAAATGAAAGCAGTAAGGATGATTTGGGTGGGCTATGTTGGAATGCTTTATTCATAAATGATACTCCAAAAAACATGCAAAAACCTACCCAAATTTAATATTAATAATCTACCCAAAAAAAGTACTATTAAACAAAACCACATTACGACAAAAAGAAATCTAACAATAAAAAAAAATATCTTCACGCATTTCCCAATACAGGGGTAGACAGAGGTCAAGTCTAGACAATTAAGTCCCTTTGACCCACCTTCCACCAAAGATATTTTCGGGACAACGTGACAGGTGGTGAGCCACGAGGCAATGTAGAAAAAGTGGTCTTCTACTTTGAACCATCCGTGAATCCAACCCGATTCAGACCCTCAGATCCGGGTTTCTGGGGATCCTCAGATCACCTTGAAAACCGGCGTGCAAGCCACTCGACTACAGATCTTCAAATACAATTATATTGATGATAGCAATGCCTTCAAACGGCAGCACATGGCATAAAGGGCTCAGTAAAATGAACTTTACAGTCAGAGTTATTTTTGCGTTCGAGTAAATAAAAAAAAGTTTGGAATTCAAAATTAAGTAAAAATCCGTATTAAAGCAACAGAAATTCCTGTTGCTTTAATAACATTGAACAGAAACATGGTACTGCACTTTCGGTTCACATAGTTTACTTGAAAATCACATGCATGAGATCACTGAATACTTTTAAAGTAAGTCATGAGTTAGGGGAAAACAATTTAGTTCATTTATGTTTTTTCGTATTGTATTTTTTTATTATTATTCAACGAAGTGAATGAATTCAGATTGTTGAGCCGTTAAGGATAATTCTTGTTAAATTACATATCAGAAATAAAATAAAAACAGAAATAAAAACAGTCTCGATAGCCGAGTTGTTGGGTGGTCGGAATGTCGAGTCGAGAGACCCGAGTTCGATCCCCAGGTGGCAGTACCAATGAGTTTTTCAAAAACTTAATAGAATTTCATCGTTGGCTGGGACATAAAGGCGGCGACGGGCTCACCACCTGTCACGTTGTCCCGAAAATATCTTCGGTGGAAGGTGGGTCAAAGGGACTTAATTGTCTAGACTTGACCTCTGTCTACCCCTGTATTGGAAATTGCGTGAAGATATTTATTTATTTATTATTTAGAAATAAAATAAATTTGAGACACAATTCCCACGAGCATGTATTTAAAAATTAAATTGATAAAATTGTAGCTACAATATAACAAAAGGCGGTAATCCGGTAATAAATATATATTTATATATATATATATATATATATATATATATATATATATATGTATATATATATATATATATATATATATATATATATATATATATATATATATATATATATATATATATATATATATATATATATATATATATATATATATATATATATATATATATATATATATATATATATACATATATATATAAAACATTAATACTTTTAGCAAGACTTCAGATGTACATAATGTAAATACTAGAAACAAACATAAGCTTGGAACACCGGTTACTAGGTGGTGTATACGCTTCTACAACAAAGTCCCGGTAAATGTGCAAAGCCTGTCTATTAACAGGTTTAAGAAATTTATTAAAGAAAAGCTTTACAGGAAAGGTTATTATGAAGGCGCAAATGAATAACTTAAATGTGTCTTAAGGACAGAAAAGGAAAGAAAGAGTTAAAGACACCTTCTGTTTTAAGATAAATACATACACAGAGATGAGTATAAAAAAAATTAACCCAATTGTATATGTACCTGCCTACATTAACATTAATAAGTTTTTGAGAAATCACCAGAAAATGTGACGTAAATTTGATAAATTTTTAAAACAATTATTAAGTTTAGAGGAAAATTTTTAATGTTAATATAATGTCCCAATAAAACAAGTTTGTTAATTAAATATTATCGTTCCAATTTGCGATGAACATATAAATGAACCGTGACTTATACGTAAAAGTAAGTAATTCGTTTCTCAAAATCTTCCTCTCGAAACTTTCATTACTTTTTGTGGACATTGACCTCCTACGTTGCAAGTTACCTGTCATACAAACATTATTCGGAACATGCCAAACTAGTATTAGATAGAATATTTTATCATCAAACCATTTTGTAAAAAATTGTTTTTTTATTATTTCATTTAAATTCACGGTAGCGCAGTGGTTGGGTGATCGGAACTCGAGACGAGAGGTTCAAGGTGGGTCGAAATGATTTAGTTGCCTGTGCCTCTCTCTATCCCAATATTGGGAAAAGCGTGAAGATATTTTTATACTTTATTTTATTTTTTATTTAATTTAAAGGTAATTAATAAATAAATCTATCTGTATTTCCTTAAATAATTGACATCGATTTTTAAAAGGTTTTAAAAAACCGTCTCAAACTATTTATAATCTTCAAAACGTTGTAGGTTTTTTGTGTACTCTTGTGTGTTTCTTTATCGCATATAGAGAACATTGTTATTTTAACCAGATAATATCAGACCAAGTAATAGTTGATTACAATCAGCTAAACATCTATTGATGAAGTTGACATAACTTTAGCCATTTTAGATAATGGACTTAGTAATGGATGGAGTTGATATAACTTTAGCCTGTTAAGACTAAAGTGGTAAATTACATAAATTAATTTGGTGTCATTTCGACATTGATTCGAACCTGCAACAATTACCTTCGAAGGACAAAGTGGAATTGTAAGCCCTATTGCCTTAGGGTAACTTAATACTGACTTTAGGTAATGGAGTCATCAATCATTGATCATTATCAAATATTGACAGGTTTCGGGACAAACACAAATCATTTCAATTATTGCTCGACATAAAAATATTTATTTCATTAATTTCGTTATGAATTTTCTTTGAAAGAGAAGAAACAGGCGAAATAAATTTCGAAGCTACACAATTCCTTTCTCTTATTTCTTGCAATAAAGCTGAGGCGAGATCAATTCATTCCATTACACATAAACATTTTCTGTAAGGCTAACGTGCCATAATAATTATTTTTAGCAAGTTATAAGAACAATGCAACTATTAAAACCACCTTTGTGATTTAGTAGACTAAATAGGCTAATGGTAATAGTTTTATGTTGTGAAACAGACATTTATATACCGTTGTGGTTAATATTTTATAATACCTATAATTTACATAAAATCAAATTTGGTTCGAATTAACATCGTCATTAAATTTAACAGCCTGTTAAAGTATTACAAATAATTGAAAGAACGATTTCTCAACTATTTGCTTCAATAACCACTTAAAATTGTAATACTTGATGATTCAGCTAAATTCAAATAACATCAATAGTTTCTGTTTTGAAGGTGTTTGAATTAAAACTAGATATTGCAACATATAATGTTTCATGCAGGTGGTGTTCTATACATTCATTTTGACAAGTAAACAGATGTTGTCTTCGTAAAGATAAATCGGCCTTTAGATTAAGTGGTACCTGTCAAATGTTAAAAGTTATAGACATAAAGACAAATTAAACTATTATTTGTCTCACTAACTTCCATTTTATTTGTATATATAAATTATCTATCCATGAAAACAGTAATAAAATGACCCTTATATGAACTTCGACGTGCTTTGACGTGCACAATGCAGCCCGTTACCTTCGCGCTAATTACGGTGTTCTTTTCCTTGGGATTTTATTCATCTTTATTGAATTCATATAATTAACATTTTATATTACATAATTTGAAAACATTTGTATTTTTAACGTTATGTGTGTCAAGTGACAAAACAAACCACACAGTAACGGCCTAAGAATATAAACACTGTCTTTCTTCCCGTGGGTGTCGTAAGAGGTGACAAAGGTAAAGAGCCTTGAATATCTTTATGGCAACCGGTAGATGGCGGGATAACCATCTCTAAAAATAACAGACCAAAATCATTTTATCGAAGATCTGCGATCGCCAATCCGCTTGCCGAGCGTGACGATTGTGGCAAATCCTCCGTATGGGAAGGGCTATGTTCAGTAGTGGACTTTAACAGGCCAATATGTATGTATATAACAGTGTCGATTATTCATAGTACATAATATCTATTAACTTTTGTTTGTCCTGCAGTGGAGTTTAACAGGCCGATATGTATGTATGTATGTATGTACAGATATTGCTCGGTAGATATGTATTGGAAAATAAGAGACAAATATGGCATACGCCATTTTACTGCTATTAGTAGTACTAAGTTTTTTTTTATTATAGAAAAGGCAGGCAAACGAGCAGGTGGCTCACGTGATGGTAAGTGGTTACCGCCGCCTATGAACATCTGCAATACCAGAGGCATAGCAGATGCGTTGCCGCCCTTAGATTGCCCCCCTGAATTGGGGGTGCGTGGGCCTCCGGATACCTGCACTCACCAGACGAAACGCAGAAGTTTGTTTGACTTCTACTTCATGCCGGTATTCTGTGAGGTCGTGGTACTTCCCCGGTCGAGCCGGCCCATTCATGCAACAACAAAAGCTGATGCGTAGCTCTACCGCTGTTTCCACCAATTGATAAGAAGATTTACCCAAAGCATCATCATTAAGACCACCGGCTTCGCCTACTGCTCACATTCAAAAAGGCAGTTCAGTTTTGTAACTTTTTTATCAGCGTTTTAATAGCAAGTCACAAGTCACGAGAGCCGAGTGGTTGGGTGGTCAGGCTTTCGAGTGGAGACATCCGACTCCGATCCCCAGGTGGCAGGCTCGTACCAATGGGTTTTTCAAAAACTTATGTACGAATTATATCGTTGGCTTGGACATAAAGACGGCGACGGGCTCATCACCTTTCACGTCATTCCGCAAATATCTTCGGTGGAAGGTGGGTCGAAGGGACTTAATTGTCTAGACTAGATCTCTGTCTACCCCTGTATTGGGAATTGCGTGAAGACAAAAATATGTAAGGAAATAATGTAAAAAAAATTTAAAGAACGTTTAGACAGACTGCACAAAAAAGTTTTTGTTTTCTTATAATATCTGTCTTCATTTCTTGTAACAATTTGTATATTTTATACTAGCTGTTAACACTATAGTTACAATACTTCAACATGTAAAATATGTATTTATTCATTCTTTGTTTCTTATAATTAACAAATTATAAACTTCTCATCTTTATTTCAATGTTGCAAAAAAGTAACATTCAAATGCAATAAAGGGATTTTAAGACACATATTATATCAGAGTGAGAAATATTTCCCGCCCTCGTTTCCAACATCGGTAAGACGCAAAGGATATTGCATTTAGAGTAACAATCAAATTGCGACAGATTTTCATATGTATGGTTATTGCAGCCTTGCTCGGAGCACTTGTATTAATGAGATTGCTAAATTTGAACAAAGAAATTAGTTGGAGTCCGTACAGTCCGTTTGTACACAAACATTACAACATGCTGACATTGACCTTCAAGCAATTGTCCATTGTTACGATTTAACATAGATGGTAGAATATGTTTATTATTGAAAAAGAATTGTGCATTGAATTCTAAATTCAAATTAAATGCTAGTTACAAATGTACAATGCTATAATGTGTTCGTTGCGATATATTGCCAGAAGCTGTGATCGACAGGTCGAATATGTAGGAGGTGAATGTGGCGAAATAAAATTAACTGTTGCCACAATATCATTTTATAGAAGATTTTCTACTATAATACACAAAAATATATCTGTACAAATTCCTTGTTTCCGATTCCATAAAGCAATAGTAGCAAAAAGCAAAATATATTAGTACAAGTATATTTTTATATTTACTTTAAGATCAGAGCAACATATGTCATGTTGTCCCTATCTATTTATCTTTACGCTAATATTACATCTCACTTGCACGCGATTTTGTCCGTATTCTTTATGACTTTGTCAATTTTGGAAAAAATATACACGATTGATTGATTTTGAAGTAATTATGTGCAAGTTAGAGAAATTTATTCATGGATATATTTTAATAAAAAGTCACGATAGCCCAGTGGTTGAGTGGTCGGAATTTCGAGTCAAGAGACCCGAGTTAGATCCTCAGGTGGCAGGCTCATACCAATGGGTTTTTTAAAAAGCTTATGTACGAATGATTCGTATGATCAATGGCTTGGACACGAAGACGGCGACGGTGATCAAGATGTGATATGTCCCGTATACATAAGGGCTGATAATATATTTATGATCATATTCAATGCTGATTATTTATGGCATAGACTGTTAACAAAGTTCGTTTTTTATTACATTACAAAAATAACCGTGTGTTTGTTTACGCTTCATAAATCAGTATCTTGTTTTAAAATAAAACAATAACGACATTTAAAACTGTATCCAGTGTGTATTTTATACAAGTAGGTACAGACAAGAATGTAATTAAAAAATGTTCGCACTATATTATGAAACAAAGTCCGCGCTTCGTGTCCGTTGTCTGCCTGAACACAATATACTCAAAAGATCTGAACAGTTTTATATGTACTTTTTATAAATTGACATTGTAATTTTTGAAGAAATTTAACTACATAAATTATAATATTTTTGGCAAACTGTACTTAAAAAAACACGTTTTAATCGTAGGTACAACTAGCAGACGTTTTACTTCGACAGATAAAAATTTAACCGTGTTTGCTCTGCAACTCGTGCGTAGCCAGCTGAGCCGCCAGCAGAGCAGGCGGCTCAGGCGATCGTAAGTGATTACCGCCGCCCATGAACACCCGGAATACCAGTGACGCAAAAGTTTGTTAGACTTCTACTTCACGCCGGTATTCTGTGAGGTCGTGGTACTTCCCCGGTCAAGACGGCCCATTCATGCAACAACAAAAGCTGATGCGTGGCTGTGCCACTGTTTGTTATAACTGTTAGTTCTCTAATAATATATAAATACGTACAACGACACATTTCTTGAATACTGAGGCAGAGTTCTTTAAGGGATTTCATGGTAGTTGGTTAGCCTTTTTTTTTCATTGACTTATATAAAAATTATTGACTTATATAAATATTTATATTAAAAAATTCACGTTATTCCCCATACTGTGGTGGATAGAGGTTCTTATTAAATTATTCGAAATAAGGCTTTTCGACCTACGTTTCACCGAAGATATTTTTGGGACGTAACAGGCGGTGAACCTGTCGCCGTCTTTATTTCCAAGTCAACGTTATAAACCGTACATAAGTTTGTTAAAAAATTCTTTGGCATAAGCCAGGGGATCGAAATCGGGTCTCTCAAATCGAATTCCGATCAGCCAACTACTCGGCAATCGTGAAATCAGGAAATATTTTTGTAAAATAATTTTTACAAAAATATTTCCTATTAATATTTAAATTAAAATTCACACTTTTTGGTATATTCGTATTGGATGGGACTTGATAAATACTCAAAGTTACTATCGAAGAAAGGAGAGGCATAGATAATCAAAAGACGCTTCATAATTAGAAATAGGAAATACTATTGGTACACTTTTCCTATATTATATAGGGACTGGGTTCATGTAGTACTTTACATGTTTTATCTATTGTTTCTGATTGTTTTAATTTACATGCAAAAATTAGTCCAGTATAAACAACTCAAATAAACATAATAAATTTCCTGATAAACTTGATATGGTAAGTTGTAGTATTAAAACGTTAAATAAGGAAATAACCACAAAAAGGTTCTCATACTGGGCTGGTTTGCGACCCATTCATTACAATTATAATAATTTAATTCCTTTACCTAAGATTTAAATCAAGGTCTTCAATATTTAAATGACGATATATTTATTGTCAAATGTCATTTACATACTATCTTCATCTGCGTAGCCAAGTATACAAGAAGCAGTTCAAAATTGTTTTAGCATATTGGCATGTGATATAAGAATATGAATTTGCTGCCAACCTCAAGCATATTAAGAGACTACTAAGTGAACTTTTTTTTTTTAATTTGGAAAATCTAAATGTTAACAAAAATACTGGCCAAAATTAAAAAGATATTGATTAGCAGCAGGGTATATACATTACAAGTAGTCCGGTACTGCGAACACAAATCTGCTTTACAGGACGACTATAGCTTATCATCTTAACGACTAATAAGTCACGATAGCCGAGTTGTTGGGTGATCGAAATTTCGAGTCGAGAGACCCGAGTTCGATCCCTAGGTGGCAGTACCAATGAGTTTTTCAAAAACTTATGTACGAATTTCATCATTGGCTTGGACATAAAGGCGGCGACGGGCTCACCACCTGTCACGTTGTCCCGAAAATGTCTTCGGTGGAAGGTGGGTCAAAGGGACTTAATTTTCTAGTCTTGACCTCTGTCTACCCCTGTATTGGGAATTGCGTGAAGTTATTTATTTATTTATTTATTTATTTATTTATTATCTTAACGACAGAGGCCTATGTTCTGCGTTGGACTTATCCTTGGAATAATTTTTTGTATAAATTAAAATTTGCTGGTTAAAATTACTTACATATTTACATATTAGTTAACTGTAGACACGAACGGAATGTCCTCCATTTTAGTTAACACATTTTTCATAGATACATGTAAATTAGTTAATACTACATGAAACCTGTACATCTAAGTCAAATTTTACTGAATACAATGACGGACTAGGGACTTAGGTGTTGCAAAAAGAGATAAAAAGTTAACAATATTTATTTAACGTGACGACCACCGTGGACGTGTGGCGTACGCACCGATATTAATGGCGTCGCCATTTCAGAGGTCCCTGGTTCGAATCCCGGTTGGGGCAATGTAGAATAAATTTTTATTACATTTTCTCGGGTTTGTGTGTTTGTGGTACCTTAATTGTTTCTGATTCCATACAACAAGTGCTGCAGCACTTACCTTGGGATCAGATCAATGTATGTGATGTTGTTCTTATCTGTCTATGAATGTATTATAATGCACTTTTTTGTGATTTTTATAACTTTATTTGGTATTGGCAGTAACCTTCAAATAAAAAGAGTTAACCAGTAATGTGAACAAATATTTATTCTTGTTTATACAAGCGAAGTAACAACCAACACAAGTTATTCAACCTGCACTGTTTGTGAAATATTTTACATTTTTTGCTTCATATTTCGAAGATTGCTATAAATAGCGGATTGTTTTAAAGTTCCGGCATTTATTCCAATATATTCTTTTGCGGTTTCCCTACCGGAAAAGAAATATTTTAATCAAGGATTCATACTATTAGTAATTAGTATGTGATTATCTGTCAGATGATATTAATATTGATTCATCATCATTTAATTAGTTCTTGTTTATGAGAATAATATTCAAAACCTTTTGAAATAACTGTAGCCAATGAATACGTCATAAAAATGGTATTTCGTCGGTAAAGATAATCAACCTTCTCTACAAATTTTCTCAGTGCTGGGGTAGACAGAGATCTAGACAATTAAGACCCTTCGACCAGTTTGCGGAAACTGATCTAAGACAGTGTGACGCGTGGTGGTTGACCTATCGCCATATTGGTGTCCAATATACTTACATCGATAAATAAAATAAATATATGTATATCCTATAAAGGGGTAGACAGAGGTCTAGTCTAGACAATTAAGACCCTTCGACCCACCATACACCGAAAATATTTTCGGGACAACGTGACTGGCGGTGAGCCCGCCGCCGTCTTTATGTCGAAGCCAACGATATATTTCGTACATAAATTTGTTACGAGCCTGCCACCTACGGATCGAACTCGGGTCTCTTGACTCGAAATTACGACCACCCAAGCACTCGGCTATCGTGACTATACTACGCAAATATAATAATAATAATAATAAATCAGCTTCAGATACCTTGCTCTGATCCCAAAGTAAACAGCTTAAGCATTTTTGTTGTAGAATTAGAAACAAAAAAAGTACCACCAACACCCAGACCCGAGAAAATGCAGGAAAGTGTTCTAATGAACCTAACCCGGGACCTCAGGGCCGGCGACACAATGAAAACGGGTGTGTACGCCACGCGTCCAAGAAGGTCATCATGTAGTTTATACATATCAACTACTACTAAAACTATAGTAATTTTGCATTGCACATACGAGCAATTGCATCGCCGTTTATAATTATCTGCATAAGAAGTGCGTGTTCTGACATCAGAAACCAGTTTAACAATGAGTATGTGGGTTATATAAAAGAGTTCACTATTACATATGCTTTGTCTGTTTGACCTTAACCGTATGGCCTAGACTATTAATTTAATTTAATTTAATTTTTAAGTTATTAATGAATACATATATAGATATGCCGAGTGGTTGGGTGATCGGAATTCGACACGAGAGACTCGAGTTCGACTCCCAGGTGGTAGGTTCGTACCAATGGTTTTTTTTTCAAAACCTATGTACGATTCATATCGTTGGCTTGGAGATAGAGACGGCGACGGGCTCACGACCTGTCACGTTGTCCCAAAATATCTTCGGTGACAGGTGGGTTGAAGGAACTTAATTGTTTAGACTAGACCTCTGTCTACCCCTGTATTGGGAATTGCGTGAAGATATTTTTATATATAGATAGGGACAACAGCACATTGCTCCGATGATAAAATCAGATGCTAAAGCACTTGAGGTATGGGCATCGGAAACAACGTAGTCACTACCTAGACTATGGTATTGTTCCTTGCAAGTTATGAGCACTGCATTAACTATCCGTTAGTCCGGTTGGTAGTGATTTTACTTCGAAGTCAAGAGTTACGGAATCTAGTCCCGCTAGCGACTGATATATGTGTGATAAAAATGAATGTTTTGTATGAATATTTATCTATGTAAGTGAATGTTTATATTAGTGTATATAATGGAGAAAAGAATGAAGGTGCTCTTCTTTTCTTCGAACCAGTATGCTCTGTGTTGTTCTTGGCATACAGAATGTTCTAAAGTAATTATGCTAACATCTTTTGTTTTCATTAGAGCTTTATATGATAAATAATAATAAAAACAAACATAGGAACAACATCACATTCATTGCTCTGACCTCAAGGTAAGCAGCTAAAGCACTTGTGACGTGGAATCTAAAACAAAGAACGCGCCTCAAATACCCACACCCGAGAAAATTTAGAAAAGTAGTTTTCTACGTTGACCCGTTCAGGAATCGAATCCGGGACCTCGAAGATAGCAACATCTTGAAAACCAGCATGTTCGTCAATTGTTCATGGAGGTCGTCAATGAAAACTTAATATTTTTTTATACTTTAATATTCTTTTTAATAAAATTAATATTTTTCTTCTACATTGTACACTATTTAACACGTTTCTAGTAAACAAGTTCAAGTAAATAATCCGTTATATAATATAGAGTTACAGTGTCAAGATCATAAATGTAGTGAATTTTTATGTTATATGATTTTCAACATATATATCGTAAAAATAATTACTATTTAAATTTAATTAAATAAATAAAATAAAAATCTTCACGCAATTCTTAATACAGGGGAGATAGAGGTCATTTTTTTTCTTTGACCTAAGATATTTTCGGGACAACGTGACCGTGACAACAAATGTGACAACGGGACAACGTTTCCACCGAAGATATTTTCGGGACAACGTGACAGGTGGTGAGACTGTCGCCGCCTTTATGTCCAACCTAACATTATAAACGGTATGTACCGTTCTCAAACTCAAGAAAGTTTTAATAATTTAACTTATGTAAGTTAAATTATTAAAACTTTCTTGATACATTATAATGTACATAAGTTTTTGAAGAAAAAACTTATTGGCTCGAACCTGCCACATGGGGATCGAACTTGGGTCTCTTTACTCGAAACTCGGTTATCGTGTCACCTTAAACAAATGAATACACTGTTCGAAATATTATATTCTTACGACCTTTACATTCGACACTCCCAACAAATTTTAAAAAAAGAATTGAAGATCGAACGAAAATGATAGAATGTGGAATACTTAATAGAAAGATATTATAAATTGTTAAAATCTCCGTCATCTGCTAACAAAGCAAACTTATAGATTTTAGTAATGAAAAAAGAAAACAAATACAGATAACGAAGACAAACTATATAAATAATAATACAAATATTTCATTTATTTTATAAGGTATTTTCAAGGTATGATAACAGAAGAAATATTTTTTAACAAGATTTGGGCACTCATGAATGACGACCAGACCAAGTAGCTAGGTTATGGCTTGACACTGCCTACGATGCTGTGGGTTGCGGGTTCGAATCCCGCTAGAACCGCCATTTGCGTGATGAATATAAATGTGTGTTCTCCAGTCATGGATGTTTATATGTATATATTATTATTTTTCAATGTAAATACATAGTTGTACTATATAAATACATGGTACCGTTGGCTAGGACATTAAATCGACAATAGGCTGTCACGTTTTTCTAAATTGTCTGCGCCGAATGCGTGAAGACTTCTAAGGACTATGAATGAAATGAAAATTATCGGCGTTGACCATATTCCAGTTTGAAAAACATTCAAACTTTAATGGCAAGATTATATATGGGCTTATTAGCAATCTCGGTTCTTTATTAATATATAATTAGGAATTTCGCAGCGGAGCATTGGCCTCTCGAGGAGAACTATTAATAATCAGTAGGCATGGCAAATTGGTGAAACGCAATACACATAAAAAAAAATATAAAAATCTTCAGATAGTGGTGGTAGTGGTAGACAGAGGTCTAGTCTAGACAATTAAGGCCCTTCGACCCACCTTCCACTGAAGATATTTTGACAACGACAACGACAACGTTTCAGGACAGCGTGACAGGTGGTGAGCCCGTCCCTTGCAATAACTTAAGTTTCTATTTCAGAACAAAAAAACAAGCATCCATACTCGTGCGTAGTTTTATGTTTTTTCAATCACGAACGAACAACTGAAACATTCATGCAACAACAAAAGCTGATGCGTGGATCTACCACTGTTATACCTTTTTATAAAATATAGAACGCGAGTTTCAAGAGACACGAGTTCGATCCCCATGACTCGTACCAATGGGTTTTATCAAAAACTTATGTATCGTTTATATCGTTGGGTCGGACATGAAGACGGCGTCGGGCTCACCACCTGTCATGTTATCCCGAAAATGTATTCGGTGGAATATTTGGTGGTCTATCCCTTTATTGGGAATGGCGTGAAGATATATTTTTTACATTAGAAACAGCATTAACAATCAAATAAAAGGTGCTCCTTGATTCTTATACAATAGCTTTTTCGCAACAGTTCTTTAATAAATTTGCGGTTTCTACATAAAATCAACAGCATATTGAATCGGTTACTTGATATTAATTATCACATATCTAACACTATGTCATAAATCATATCCGTATCAATATAGCACGCTGATTCAACATACCCTGGCTTGGATTTTACAGTGACCATTTTTAATTATCGTCCAAGCGCTGGTGTTTGATGTTCAAATTTGAATAGACGTTAAAAAATCTCTTTGTATTATTAATATTTCTTCACATATTTATAAAAAAAAATAAAAAAAAGATATATCTTCACGCAATTCCCAATACAGGGGTAGACAGAGGTCGAGTCTAGACAATTAAGTCCCTTCGACCCACCTTCCACCGAAGATATTTTCGGGACAACGTGACAGGTGGTGAGCCCGTCGCCGTCTTTGTGTCCAAGCCAACGATATTCGTACATAAGTTTTTGAAAAACCCATTGGTACGAGCCTCCCAACTGGGGATCGAACTCGGGTCTTTTGACTCGAAATTCCGACCACCCAACCACTCGGCTATCGTGACTTTTAAGATATTTTCACATATTTATTATATTTTAAATTTATTTTACATAATATAAATTATTTGATTTTAAATGTTTAAATAATAAAAAAAACGCTTTTAGATTTTCGTCCTTACTATACAATATAGATGACCGAGTTGGTGGTGACCCTTTGAAGCGAAACCTTTGTGGCAAACATTTTTATGCATATATGAATATTCAAACTATTGTGATATTGGCTCCCACAGTAAAAGGGCGGTAAGCTCACCAATTTTCATGTTATTGCAAATGCAACTATGAAAATTTTGAAGAAAACAATAGTTTTACGATTCTTTTATATTTATTTTTAATTTATTTATTTAATAATGTATGAACGTACATGTAAATCAAAGGATAAATAAAAATAATATTTGACAAATTTTTGACGCGCCTTTCACCGAAGATTTTTTTTGAGACAACGTGATAGACGACCCTGTAACTGATTATTGTTATTATATTTTGTATTATATGTATACGTATCGAGGAAGGTCAAAAACATAATCTCTATCAGGTAGACAATCCCAAATGTTAATAGAATCAATAATAACATGTTACAAATTTAATATATTATAACGAAAACATAATAACATATCTTTGACGTAAATGTGTTGTTTTTTTTTTAATTTATATCAGATTCTATGTGATTTATGTAATTATTAATGTTGCGCATCAGCTTTGCACGGAAAACAGATAAATAAATATCATCACGCTATTCCCAATACGTAACAACGTAATAGGTGGTTATGTCCTGTCGCCGTCTTTACGTTCATGACAACGATATAAATTGCAGATAAGTTTTGAAAAAAAAAAACATTGGTACGAGCCTACCGACGGGGAATCGAACTCGGTTCTTTTGACTTGAATTCCGATCGCACAACCACTCGGATATCGTGAAATATATTTAATAAATATATAATGTAGGATAAGGAGGTCATAGCTAGGAAAACAAATCATAATGAACAAAATGTGATAAAATTTCAAATAATTTTTGAAGATTTTGTTGAGATGTAATAGTTGTTATGTTTTAAAATCTCTTAAGTATTTTGCGATAATCAATAATTTAGAGTTAAATATGGCTTAGTCACAGTTTTAGAAAACGGTGACGTAATTTCTTCGTCACGATAGCCGAATGGTTCGGTAATCAGAATTCAAGTCGAGAGACCCGAGTTCGATACCCAAGGCTCGTATCAGTGGGTTTTTTCAAAAAAACTTATTTACTATTTATTCCGTTGGCTTGGACATAAAGACGGCAATAGGCTCACCACCTGTCACTTTGTCCAAAAGTTGTGTGAAAAAAATCTTCGGAGGAAGGTGGGTCGAAAAGACTTAACTGTCTAGACTTCTGTCTACCCTAATCATGTATTTCTAATGATGTAATCATGTAGTGTAGCGCCCTTTCATTGTTGCACTTTGTTGAATGCCCATTCATTTTTCACTCATTGATTTGACCTACCAATAAAAGCAGGCTCTTATTTATTTTTAGTGATTAGACCATCTGTGTTAAACATTTCGTTTTCCGTCTCCACAAAATATTTTACATTAAAAAATGCGTTTCTTTGCCATAATTGTTTCATTGCCTAATTATGTAGATAATCTTTGTCTTCTTTGTCCCCTCCATTAAGTTAAAATAAAAAATGTTGTTTTAAATAAATCCGGTAAAAAGTAGACAGAAAACTTCATTGTTTAGATTCCCTATTGATTGTCCAAGAAGTTGAGAAAGAAATGCGCAAAAATAAAGAAAAAGAAAAAAAAGAAGTTTTTCGCTAAAGTAGGTAAATAAGGTATTTTAATCATTTAGACAATTGAATGAATATAATGTGAGTGACTCACTGCGGGAATAGAAGAATTTCGAAGCAGACAATTTTTTTAGACATTGTTAAAAACACATTTGATCGTAAGCGGAAGACAATAAGAGTTTTGACGTTATATTGACACTCTTTTGATTAAAAACGTGTTTCTTTATTGGAATATTTATTTATACGATGTTTATTACTTACATAATAACAGATATTTCAAGATCAAGTTGAATTTAAATATATATTTTCATTAGTTGATATTAAATTGATTGTATGTACAAAGACATTGTTGACATATTTTCGATCGTCCAAAGACGATCGAAAACAAAACTAAAAAGAAAGCAAGATCAAAAGCAGATCATGCCACGGCTCCTCAATCGTGAGTGTTTAAAAATGACATTAATGAAGAATTATTGAAGTAGTTTGGGTTATATGAGAATGTAAGTATTTGTTTACAAATAATAAACTCGTTCAAAGCTTTTTTATTCATTTTTTTAGATTTTGTCCTGGAAAACCGTAAATATTATTATTTTAACACTTTTGAACTTTAAATATCACTTTGGCACGATTACCTTTTGAAGTAAAGCAACTCTTCCGGAACGATCAGTGTTTGCTGCAGTACCCGTCTTATATTAAATCTTACTACTAATAAAACAATGGAATTTGGAAAAGGCATAAAATTAAGATATATGTGAATTGCAAAGAAAAGACATCTGATGACATAAAACAGTCGTTTCAAATGTATCCATCAAATGAATTCCATTGTGCATGTGTGCAACCCATCGATTTCAAAGGTGTCGCCAACTATGATGTTCAGGTACGAGAGCCGGTCGGGTCAAAAAGCCACTTTTTCTAGGCACTTGCCTAGAAAAAGTGCCACAGTCCCTTTTTTTCCACTCTGATTCCGTTGCACAAATGCTTTTGCTACTGACTTTTGGATCTAAGCAATATATATGATATTAAGTATTTTTTTATTTATGCACTATATCATTCAACCCATAATAACATTATGGTATGTGGAATTAATTATGCTTTTGGTATTTCCTTAATTAACTCCTAGTTTTTGTCCGCGCTAGCTCTAAGTCTCGAGTTTGATTGGACGGGTCAATACAGAAAACCATTTTTTCTAGATTTTTTTCTCTTCTAGGAGCTTTGCTCTTCTTCTAGAGCTTTATGGTACTATTACATAAAATATGTGTTTGCTGTTCTTATACGATTACGCAACAATCGTCGAAATATTAATAAAAATTTTCAACATTTATTTTATTACGGAAATAAAGAGGTCTAGGCGTTAATTTCTCATTTAAAATTTTAATTAAATAATTTAGTGCCTCTCGTGTTATCAAATTAAGCGAGACCAAGAGCTCTACACATCGAAGCTCGTTTATTATTCTTATTATTTATACTAGTTAGTCTGGTTAGTTCTTTGCCTTTTTCTTCCTTTCTGTAACAGCACAACGAGTATAGCGTATAAGTAGCGAAGCGATCTTGACACGTGACGATTCAACGTGACAGGTGGTGAGCCCGTCACCGTCTATATGTCCAAACCAACGATATGAATCGTACATAGGTTTTGAAAAAACGCATTGGTACGAGCATGCCACTTGGGGAAATTCCGACCACCCATCCATTCGACTATCGTCACTATATACATCGGACCAAAATAATTCGATCGAAGATGGGCAGCAGCGTCTGGGGTACGAGCGGTCTGGTGCTGCGATCGCCAATTCGCTTGCTAAGCGTGGCGTTTATGGCAAATCCTCCCTCTGGGACAAGTCTATGTCCTGCAGTGGATTTTAACCGGCCGATATATATGTATGTATGTATTAAAAATGTGGAGGATTATTTTTTGGAATCAGATAAAATTTCACTCGCAATTTACAAACTGAATTAAAGTAAATTCGCGTATTGACGGCTCGATAGCTAAGTTAGAAGAAATTCTGCCTTCGAGGCCCATGAATTTAGCTAGGTCTGAGGTCTGGGGTTCAATTCCCCAGCGGATCAATGTAGAAAATCATTTTTTTACATTATCTTCGGTCTGGGTGTATGTTGTACCTACGTTGTTTCTCATTTCCTAATACAAGTGCTTAAATTACTTATCAGAGATTACGATCAGAGCAAATGTATGTAATATTGTTTCCATCTATCTATTTATTTATTATTATTACTTGTTTTTAATTCGGCCATTGAACGTTGAAGCCTCGGATGACACTTCTAAAGTTGTATGCATACGTATATAAAAAGTTTTCCATGTTCTACTGATATTCTATTCTTGTATTTTTTTATTTTCACGCATTTTTCAATATTGAAATAATCAGAGATCGGAGACGTTTTCCATTTCTTTGATCCAACATAGCAACAATTAAAGTAAACAAAACAAAATAATAAATAAATATTTTCACGCCATTACCAATATAGGGGATTAAAAAGAACAATTAAGTAAATTAAGTCCCTTCAACTTGTCTTCTTTACTTTAAAACCCATTGGTTCGTATTCGGGTTTCTTGACTCGAACCTCCATCACCCAACCACTCGGCTACCGTGAAATAAATATCGAAATTAAAATTAACAAAAGGGTCAAAGGGCAAACGCTTGCGTAAATTCCAAAAGACTCCTATGTTCACAATGCTTTCGCATGTGCAAATTGCAACAGTGCCCTTGACTCGAGAGTGAACCTACAGTTCTCAAGAGAAATGTCGCTTATCAATGGACTTACGCCATGTGAATACTTCAACATTAAAAAATATGGTACAGTTGGTTTCTCCAATGTTACGTATTGAATAATTATGTTATAGTAAGTCACGACAGTCGAGTGGTTTGGTGATCGGAATTCGAGTCAATAGACCCGAGTTCGTTCCTAGAGGCTACCAGCCTCTAGGAATAGGCCTATAACTATTTACCAATAGGTTTTTTTCAAAATTATATATCATAAGTGTACGATATATATATATATATATATATATATATATATATATATATATATATATATATATATATATATATATATATATATATATATATATATATATATATATATATATATACATATATATATATATATATATATATATATATATATATACATATAACAAGCTCACCATATGTCACGTCGTCTAAGGGACTTAACTGTTTAGACCACACATTTGTTTTATAGAAAAGAGAGGCAAACGAGCAGGTGGCTCACGTGATGGTAAGTGATTACCGCCGCCCATGAACACCCGCAATACCAGAGGCATAGCAAATGCGTTGCCGGCCTTAGAGTGCCACGCCGGTATTCTGTGAGGTTGTGGTACTTCCCCGGTCGAGCCGTCCCATTCATGCAATAATTTGTTATTGAAGAACGATTCCTGCCTACCTAGATATGGATGTATTCGCCTTAATGAAGAAATCGCTCAACTGATGCGTGACTCTACCACTGTGAAAACAAATCCGTCTACCCCTGCGTTTGCGTTTGAATTGCATGAAGATTTTTATTATTATTATATATATAGTGAGAATTTAAAAAAAAAATTAAACATTTCTAATTTGTTAATTTAAAAAAATAACATTCATCGTATACAATAATACATTTTAATTATATATCATTTTATTTCAGAGTTGTTAATTTAATTATTCTCAATCAAATTTAATTGATATGTTCTTTCATGCCCTACTCATTGGCAGAATTCTTCTAGTAGCCTTAACCCAAAAAGAAAAAAACTACATAAAAACGTTAATTAAAAAATTTGTCTAATCACTGTAGGCATAAACAAACCATTTATCTTCTAATGATACATTAATAGTAAAGAAATTAATAGTGTATCACAACATACATAATAGGCTAATTATTTGCGTGACGCATTGTGGAATATCCCTAAACGGCTAGACAAAGTCAATTAAATTTAAATGAGTTTGTTTATATTCAGCGATTTCTTCATTAAGACGAATACATCCATATCTAGGTAGGCAGGAATCGTTCTTATCAGTCTGCACATTCTTGAAATGCTTTCGAACTCTGCGCAAAAATGAATCTTATGATCTTTGTTCCATAAAAATGCTTTATGTATCGCACATTTTTTATCAATAAATAATTAATTTGTTTATGATAAATTTAAATTCTCCTATGTTAATTTTATTACAATACATATTGACTTCCGGAAAGCCTAAAATTTATTGCGGAAGGCTGATCGATTCCGCTAATCCGTGCGTGTCAAATAAATATTCATAATCTTTGCTTAACTGTTGAGACCAGAGGTGTCAATCAAAATTATGAATTACTTCTTAAGTTACATTAATAAAGTTCTTAAACATGTTAAGAACATTTTTAAACAGTTTAATTTATGCTGTGATTATTTTTTAAATTATTATTTTCAAATTAATTTTTAAATATATATTAAGAGCTACCTGAAATTAAAATAATAATACAAATACATCAATTAAAAAAAATTATAAGAAAATATTTCAAGCTTACCGTTCATCGTAGAAATTTATAGCACTATAATTACACCGGAGTTACACTTAGTCTAAATAAATGTACAAGTTTACAGTACACAATATATATGCACGGTTTGATCACAGTTTCGTATTCAGATCTTATACTGGACAGCCCTGTATCCGATGGGATAGTGCTGCCTATACCAATGCTTGCGAGTCGGGTGTGCGCGATGTATACTCAAAACAAAATGCGCCCGCGCACCTCGTGGTCTCTATAATAAACAATCTCGCATCGAGACGCGATAATGTTGGACAGGAGATGACGAACCTCACGTACAATTACCACGGACCCTCGATATACGTTATAATACGCCATCGATTTCGTAATTCTTATCGATTATCGCTCGGCGCATTCTGTATACGCTATCGGGTGTCCGATTTATTATGTAAGGTTGCTGGCCGTTCAGGTGAACGTATTGTTTTCTCTGAATTATTCTCTTTTCGAATATTTGTTACTAGATTTTACTTCGCTTGCGTTAGTGACAAAGTTATAATAATTATTATAAGAAAGTCAATAAAATTATTATATGATTATTTTGTAAACAATACAAATAGCTGATGCTATATTTAATTGAACAGTGAACTGACCGATGATATTTACTAATTGGAATTTTATTTGTATTTGTATTTTTATTTTTTAATGTTTTGTATTTGTATTTTTCTATTGTATTTTGTATTGCTTTAATTTTTTACACTTATACATTGTTGAATGATAATTATTAAAGGGAATATCTATAGAAACCAAAATTTTCCAACAAAATAATGGCAGAGTACGAAAAATTATTACTTTTGTTATCAATTTTGACATCTTGGGTTACATTGCCATATTGTGCGTAAGAATCTCCAATAAAAAAAAAACAATGTTATTCGCTGTTAATATAGCTAATTGGTGAGAGTACTTTTAAATTAATTAAATCAATTAAAGGTTTAGTGGTTTAGTCGTAGATGCGTAATGAAGAAACAAAATCACTTTCGCATTTAAAATATTAGTTAGGATCACTTATACGCTATATGCGATTTTTGTTTTATGAATTTGTGAGTTAAAATATATAATTATATTTTTATATAATATTAAATTATAAAATGCCATGTCGTTCCCCTATCTTCCATAGGTGCCGTAAGCCGTTGCGAACGCTAATACGCTAGCCAAGCGTGGCGATTGTGGCAAACAGTTCCGTACGGAAGAGTCCTGTGGACTTTGACAGTCTGTGGTGTACATATGTATGTAAATTATAAAATAATTTTTATATATATAAATGTCTTCACAACATTGGTAGTTATTTTTTTTTTATAACATTAGTAGTGGACAACAAAGGACACAATTGTCTAGACCTAAGTCAGGTCTAGACAATTGAGTTTTTCAAAAACTTATGAACGAATTTCATCGTTGGCTTGGACATAAAGGTGGCGACGGGCTCACCACCTGTCACGTTGTCCCGAAAATATCTTCGGTGGAAGGTGGGTCACAGGGACTTAATTGTCTAGACTTGACCTCTGTCTACCCCTGTATTGGGAATTGTGTGAAGATATTTATTTTATTTATTATTTATTTATTTTACCAACTGGGGAATGATCAATAACCAAGGGGGTCATTGTAGAAGCGTGCTCGTCGCCACCCTGCCAGCCCTTTTCAGGGCTGCAATTCTACAGCTGCGCACCCATGCCAACGAGGGTTAGGGCGTCCCCCAAGGCGACGCACACCAGTTCGTCCCGTTGGTGTGAAATGCAGCGCGCAAAGCGGCGATGGGGACCGCCACCCGTCACGCACAGCCCGACACGGTGGAAGGTGGAGGACGGAGTGCAGAGTTGGCACGTGGAATATTAGAGGAGGCATGAGAGATAAGACGAATGAGTTGATTGAAATAATGAAAGAAAGAGAATTAGATGTCGTGTGTTTGTCGGAGACCAAGCGGAAGGGCAGTGGTAATGAAGAGCTCCTGACGGGGCGTTAGCTCTATGGTCCGGAGTCCCGGAGAGCGAGAGCGCCTGCCAGGGAGTGGGGGTGCTGCTGTCGTCTCGGTTGGTCGATGTTATGACTGAATATAAGGTTGTGAACTCGAGACTTCTCTGGGTTCGCTTTAAATTGGGACTGACGAAGTTATTCCTTTTGGCTGTTTATGCGCCGGTGGCTTCGTCGTCAGAGCTGAGCTGGAGGAGTTTTGAGAGAATGTAAGAAGTTCTAGACTTGGTTAGAGGAAATGAAAGAATTGTTGTATGTGGTGATTTGAATGGATGGGTTGGTACCGCTCGGCCAGGGTACGAGTCGGTGCTTGAAATGTTTGGCGATAAAAGGGTTAACGATGCTGGCAAGCTTATACTGGCTGTATGCAAGGAAAGGGTCTTCTTGTGACAAACACTATGTTTAGTCACAAGAAAATCCATATGTATACTAGAACAAGAGAGAATGAGAGAAGTATGATCGATTTATTCCTGGTGGATGACCGACTGCGAAAACAGGTGATGGATACGCGAGTGTTCCGAGGTGCTGACCTGGGAACGGATCACTACCTAGTGATTACTAGATTTAGGGGTCTGTTCGCGGGTTGGCGCCACCGGACGGCGGTACCAGAACCACAGTCGGTCGGTAGCATCCGAAGCTGGAAGCTTCAGGAAGCGGACAGTAGGAATAAATATCAAGCAAGGGTAGCCGAAAAGCTGGACAGCATTGGTATTAGGAAAGAATGTGTGGAAGAAATATGGCAGAGCCTTAGAGATGGAATGGTTAGTGCAGCGGAAGACGTGTGTGGAACAGTGAAAAGAGGTAGTAGTAAAAGGGTGATGCATGGTGGAATGACGAAGTGAAAGAAGCTGTAAATAAGAAGAAGAAAGCATGGTTAGACTACTTGGCCTCTAGTAATGATAAGGATATGAGAGAGAAGAGGAAAGAAAGATATAAGCTCCAGAAAGTTCACACGAAAGCATTGATTGAGGAAGTGCGTGAAAGGAGTAGAATGGAAGCGGACGAAAGGTTGTCGCACAACTTCAAGGAGAACTCAAACTCTTCTGGAAAGAGGTTGGAAGGACCCGGAGTGGTGCGACAGCCTTAAGAATGAATAAAGTGCTTTCGGGAACCAATGACGTCCTCTCAGAAAAATCGGACGTCATGCAGCGATGGAGCGAATTTTATAGAGATGTATGCGTGTGATGATCTTAGTGAGGGATCCGGGGTGACGCCGTGACTGGTACGCCAGACTCGGACCTCGATGACACTGAGGTCATCAGTATGAAAGGGATTGAATGTGCGATTAGAAGTTTGAAATGTGGTAAGGCTGCGGGACTAGACAGGTTACTGCTGAAATGGTCAAGTATGGTGGGCCACGCGTCTGGGACGGCTTTCATCTGCTGTGCAATTTGTGCTGGCGAACGGGGGCTGTTCCGGATGATTGGCGATCCGCGGTCATTGTGCCTTTATATAAAGGTAAAGGTTCACATTATGACTTTGGGTGCTATCGGGCGATCAGCTTGACCAGTTTAGCAAGTAAAGTTTACTCGAAGGTTTTGACACGTAGGATGCAAGATAAATCGGAAACATTTCTAATGGAGGCACAATGCGGATTTAGACCTGGAAGAGGATGCACGGATCAAATGTTTTCTCTCCGTATGATCACGGAAAAGCTTCTGGCTGCTTACCAGAAGATTTTCTGTGCTTTTGTGGATCTTGAGAAAGCATTTGATAAGGTTGTAAGGAAGAAAATGTGGGAACTGTTGCCGGGGTATGGTGTGGATGGTCGATTGCTATGGGCTGTGCAGTCACTTTACTGTGACTGTAAAGCCTGTGTGCGGGTAGGGCATGACCTGTCACCCATGTTTAACGTCCAAACGGGCGTAAAACAGGGTTGTGTCATGTCTTCCTGGCTATTCATACTGTATCTCGACAGCTGTTTACAGAAGCTGAAAGATAGCTGTTTGGGTGTGAAATTGGATGACATAAAGTAAATTGTCTGCTTTATGCTGATGATGCAGTGCTTATAGCACCATCAGAGGCAGAACTGCAGGCATTAGTCACGTGTATGAAAGAAGAATGTGAAATTAATGGTCTCCGTTTGAATGCTAATAAAACTAAGGTTCTGGTATTTGAAAGGGATGAAGAAAGAACGAAGTGCGAAATTTGGGTAAATCAGGAACGTCTAGAACAGGTGAATGAAATTGTATACTTGGGGAGTGCGTTTAGCCGGGATGGAAGATGTGATTTAGATGTGGACATGCGTGTCGCTGCCGGGAACAAAGTCAATGGTGCCCTGACTGCGTTAGTCAAAAGGCAAGGCGTAGTGAAAGTGCACGCCTTGCAATACATAACGGAGTGTTGGTACCGACTTTGTTATATGGTAGCGAAACCTGGGTATGCCAGAAGAAGCATAAAAGCAGGTTGAATGCAGTGGAGATGCGATCTCTTCGTAAAATGTGCGGCCTTACCATGGCCGACCGAAAGCGAAACGAAGAGATTCGCAATATGGCAGGTTTGAAAGATGACCTTGTCTCAAAAATGGATAAGGGCGTGCTTCGATGGTTTGGGCACGTTGAGCGAATGAGTGAAGACCGAATGGTGAAGAAAATATATAGCGCGAAAGTTAATATTAAAAGGTGTCGAGGTAGACCGAGATTAACTTTCGAAGACCATGTGAGCAAATTGCTCGAAGAGAGGAGGGTCAAGAGTACTCGGATACCTAGACGTGCATGTATGAAGCAGATGATGAATCTGAAAGAAGCGAAAGAAGTATGTAGGGATCGTGACACTTGGCGATCTGTTCTCTCTGGCTACCCCGTCACGGTTTGTGCAAGATAAATAAAATAATAACTGGGGAATGAATTTCTCTTGGGCCTCTTGCCACCAATCACTCGGCTATCCTGATATAAATATTTTTTTTTTAAATCTTAAGACGCATTGTACGAATAAGTCACATTCTTACCGTTATTCAAAGAGTTCGTCTCATCGTTATCCATCACACCTAACTACCGTAGATTAATCTTTGTTTCAGAAAGTACGAAGGATTTATGACAGTATATACAGCTTCAGTTTTTCAAACGGTACAAAATTCGGTCACAGTGACGTAGGGGTGGAACCCTACGTCACTGTGACCGAGTGAACCCGGCCACGGTCGAGCGGGTGTATATAGTCATACATCAGAGTAGACACAAGATTGGCTCATAACGAGCTTTCATCAAGACTTAATATAATGACCTCCATGGACGAGTGGCATACACACCGATTTACATGGTGTCGTAAGTTTTGATGTCCCGAGTACATTTCCCAGATGGATGGATGGGTGGATCAATGTAGAACACCGCTGTTTCTACTGTTTCTCGGGTCTAGGTGTTTGTAGCACCTTCGTTTATCCCGATTCCGTAATACAAGTGCTTTAGCTACTTCATTTGGGATAACAGCAATGTATGTGATGTTGTCCCTATATATGTATGTATCTATGTTTGTATTTATTTATAATATTTCCAGGAAGATGGACCAGTTTTATATGTTAAGAACATAAACTTGATTGTATGTCTGTTTTACGTAAGGCAAACAAAAAGATATTGGATTTAGGAAGTTATAAATTATTATTTGCAAATTATTTATCACTATTTTTTTTTTGGTTTTGGTATATAGAGGCGACCGTGGACGTGGACACACCATTTTTCGTGGTATTGGTAGCTCTGAGGTTCGATTCCCGGTAGAGTCAACGTAGAACACACTTTTTCTACATTTTCTCGAGTCTAGGTGTTTTTTGTTGCTTTGTTTCTAATTCCATAATACAAATCCTTAATCCGCTTACTTAAGGATCAGAGCACTGTATGTGATGTTGTCCCTATCTTCTTTCTGAAAATGAGTAGTAATTAGCTTCTGGAATGAGTTGATCGCTAAATATACTCGTATTTCTAATTAAATTAGTGTAAAATGTTGTATTTCCTGTATAAAAAAAGCTAAGAAAAAGTATACCTACGATTTTTTTTTCCTGTTTATTCTCCTATGGTAGGTGGTGGTCGGTAGGAGTGTTTTGTTTCGTCTCAGGGTAGTGTGAGATGATATATAAATACTATGATTTTATTTGATTTGAACAACTTACTTCAAAGTTCTTGTCGCCTCTATAAACTATGAACTCTTTAGACCTTTGTCTAGATATCTGGAATACAGACTTTGACTCGTTTCTATTTCGTGTTTTTCTTTCGCTGCGTAATAATACCGGAAAATCAAAATAAAAATCACGATACATAATTTGCAAATAAATATTTATAACTCCATAAATCGAAATAAATTCGCATCGGGCAGGTTTTGTTTTGTTATGGACAAGTTCTTCATCAATCTATAAATGTAAAGTCAAGGCTGTTGGGGGTTTTTCACTTAAGAATATCGATAATTAATACAATACTGTGCGTACGTATTAAAATAACATGTTATTGTAATCATTTATATGCGTAAATATTTCGTAAATGGATGAGGGAAGTGGAACTGTGGTCTAGAAATTAGCGGTTGATGATTATATGACGCTTTACACCATCTATTCACACCAACTTCGTCGTCCTTATTAATAAATTATAATTATTTTGCAATCGTAAGAATTTTTCATCTTCTCGCAATTTCTCTACAGGGGCAGATAGAGGTTTAGACAATTGTTTAGACTGTATGTTTTGATTCATAAATAAATATGTAGATGAGAATAGATCGAAGACGAAGACATGACAACGATAAAATCGTACATAAGTTTTTGAAAAAACCCGTAGGTGCAAGCCTAGGGGATCAAACACGGGTCAGTAGTCTAGAATTAGATTAGCCAACCACTCGGTTATCGTGACTTTTTAACGACAATAAATAAAGGAAGGCGCGAGTAGAAATCAATCAACGTCACGATAGTCGAGTAGTTGGGTGGTTGGAACTCGAATCATGAGACCAGAGCTCGATCCCCAACGCTCGTACCAATGGTTTTTTTTTTCAAACTTTCGTACGATTTTTATCGTTGGCTTGGTCAAAAAGACGGCGACGGGCTCACTACCTGTACACGTAGTCCCAAAAAATGTCATGGGTGGAAGGTGGGTCGAAAAATTGTCGAAACCTCTGTCTACTACAAAAAGTCACGATACCCGAGTGGTTGGGTGGTCGGAATTACGAGTCGAGAGACCCGAGTTCGATCCCCTGGTGGCAGGTTCGTACCAATGGGATTTTCAAAAAACTTATATACGAATTATATTGTTGGCTTGAACATAAAGACGGCGAGGGGCTCACCACCTGTCACGTTGTCCCGAAAATATCTTCCCCTAGATCTAGACCTCTGTCTACCCCTGTATTGGGAATTGCGTGAAGATATTTATTACTTTTTTCTGTCTACCCCCGTATTGAGAATGGCGTGAAGATATATTTTTAATTCTAAAATGTGCATGTCTCATAAAATAAAAAAAAAACAATATATTTAGTATTGGTGTAAAATAGAAAAGAAGTTTGTAAAATTTTTAAGCTAATAAAAAACGCGGTATCGACACATAATTTTTCTAACATTAAGTATAATGTTTTCTTGTATTTACTCGAATACTACACATTTTTAAGTTAAACTTATTTCGAGCGGCACCCCCGTGACCTCGGATGCTGTAAAGTATCCGAAACGACGGTAAATAGTAAAAATGCCGTAAAATCCGAAAATCGTTTTATTTAAAAATCATTTAATAACATTAAACAATACAGGAGTTTTACAATTTGTTAAGCTACTAACGATAAATTAGTTAAATTACATTATATACAATTGTACGGATTCATCCATGCGCATATAAAATTCGAACATTTTCGGTTGTTTTCTATACACTCCCTTTGGGTAATGAAATATTGCCCGTGGTAAATGGAACAACAGGTCTGTTGTAAGTAATGTTTATTAGACCTCTTTTTATTATAGTAACCGTACAATAATTACACTACAAGATAGTAATCTTAATGTTCTATTTTTGAAAGTAATCTGACTCTGACATATTTTGTCTGTGGGAAAGACTTCTTGCTTACAAACTTGCTCACATCTGATATGATTCTAGATACAATTCTTGATTCACTTAAAATCTTAGCCAATTCGTTTCTTCACAACTTTTTTTTTATCTTCTTTAATATCCATATCTAATCAATTTATTGAGTAATTGAGAATGTAAATTAATAATGTATAATAATATTTTACAAGACGACTTCAAAAAACCAGGCAGTTCTCGGTTGTATGTTCGGGTCTCGGTTCGGTTCTATGTTTCTTTTATTAAAATATTGAGGTGACACCTCGCAACTCTATTTAAGCCGATTTAGGTTTTTTGAAAGAATATATTGTTATATAATCCAGTTGGTTTCTTTTATTGCGATTGCATGATGTTATGATTATCGAATCCGAAGCCAATAAACAGATTTCTCAAAAAAAATTGTAAGCATTTAATTATTATACTATAAGTATTTAACCTCTTCTTGTGTGAACAAAAGTACCAGAAACACTAGGGTCCGATAAAGTGTAGAATAAGTATTGTCTACATTGACTTACCGGTAAACCAACCCGGAACCGTTAACCATTTTTTTTATTTACAAAGAAAACCTTTGAAACTGAACCACGCTTTCAAGTGAACTACCATGTGATTACATCACATACCATCTTCCGTAAAAACGACTGAACTTTTGAAATAAACGACTTTTCTGAAAAAAAAAATGTCTCATGCGCAAAGCTTTTAGTTGAATAATTTACTGTGAAAGTAACGATTGAATAGGAAATCCTGATTACAATAACCTTGTCCAAATAGTGATATAAATGTCATAGTGTTTATGTTATCGTTTGTTACACTTAAAGTTCCTACTTTTTTAGGTAATTTTTTTCCAAAAGTTATACAAAATAAAAACTATGCAAATAATTGTTGAGGTGTCGCTCTCTGTAACAACAGGTACTTGTTTTTCTCATATCTTCACGGTCGTTAAATCAACAGATGGTAAGCATCCGTTTTTTAGTACACAAGCATTAACTACAGTATATTTTATTACATAGTTCATAACATATATATAACCTTTTTGTTTTTCGTTATGGTAATAATTTATATTAAAAACGAATTTATTGTGCATGTCTCTCTCAAGAATTAAGCAGTGTCTAATGAAATTGTGTTTTTTTTTTGTTTAGTTTTTAATGTATAATACAGAAAACAAAGGATTATGTTACTCGGCTTCTTAACTTTATAGTAAGTTTGAGCTTCTGTTAGCTTAAATGCATAAATATACTAGAGAGTAAAAGTCCGCAGTTGGAATGAAAAAAGACGAAGTTGCCTTTTAGCAAATAAATGACAGATTTACAACATTTTAAAATTATTTACTGACAATGTCTTTTATGTATCACTAAAGAGCCTATACCCTTCTCAAAGTCCAGCAACGCATCCGCTATTCCTCCGGTATTGCAGATGTTCATGGGCGGCGGTAATCACTTACCATCACGTGTGCCACCTGTTCGTTTGCCTCCCTTTTCCATAAAAAAAACTTATTTATATACTTTGACAAAATACTTTCATGTGTACATCATCTTCTTCATACATGCACGTCTAGGTATCCGAGTACTCTTGACCCTCCTCTCTTCGAGCAGTTTGCTCACATGGTCTTCGAAAGTTAGTCTTGGCCTACCGCGACACCTTTTAATATCAACTTTCGCGCTATATCTTTTCTTCACCATTCGGTCTTCACTCATTCGCTCAACGTGCCCAAACCATCGAAGCACGCCCTTATCCATTTTGAGACAAGGTCATCTTTCAAACCTGCCATATTGCGAATCTCTTCGTTTCGCTTTCGGTCGGCCATGGTAAGGCCGCACATTTTACGAAGAGATCGCATCTCCACTGCATTCAACCTGCTTTTATGCTTCTTCTGGCATACCCAGGTTTCGCTGCCATATAACAAAGTCGGTACCAACACTGCGTTATGTATTGCAAGGCGTGCACTTTTCACAACGCCTTGCCTTTTGATTAACGCAGTCAGGGCACCATTGACTTAGTTCCCGGCAGCGACACGCCTGTCCATATCTAAATCACATCTTCCATCCCGGGTAAACGCACTCACCAAGTATACAATTTCATTCACCTGTTCTAGACATTCCTGATTTACCCAAATTTCGCATTTCGTTCTTTCTTCGTCCCTTACAAATACCAGCACCTTAGTTTTATTAGCATACAAACGGAGACCATTAATTTCACATTCTTCTTTCATACACGTGACTAATGCCTGCAGTTCTGCCTCTGACGGTGCAATAAGCACTTCATCATCAGCGTATGCTGATGATGCAGTACTGCTGTATAGCAGTCAATTTACTTTAATGTCACCCAATTTCACACCCAAACAGCTATCTTTCAGCTTCTGTAAACAGCTGTCGAGATACAGTATGAACAGCCAGGAAGACATGACACAACCCTGTTTTACGCCCGTTTGGACACTAAACATGGGTGACAGACCATCCACACCATACTCCGGCAACAGTTCCCACATATTCTTCCTTACAACCTTATCAAATGCTTTCTCAAGATCCACAAAAGCACAGAAAATCTTCTGGTTAGCAGCCAGAAGCTTCTCCGTGATCATGCGGAGAGAAAACATTTGAGCCGTGCATCCTCTTCCAGGTCTAAATCCGCATTGTGCCTCCCATATAAATCTTTCCGATTTATCTTGCATCCTACGTGTCAAAACCTTCGAGTAAACTTTACTTGCTAAACTGGTCAAGCTGATCGCCCGATGGCACCCGCAGTCATAATGTGAACCTTTACCTTTATATAAAGGCACAATGACCGAGGATCGCCAATCATCCGGGACAGCCCCCGTTCGTTAGCACAAATTGCACAGCAGATGAAAGCTGTCCCAGACGCGTGGCCCACCATACTTGACCATTTCAGCAGTAACTCTGTCTAGTCCCGCAGCCTTACCACATTTCAAACTTCTAATCGCACATTCAATCTCTTTCATACTGATGACCTCAGTGTCATCGAGGTCCGAGTCTGGCGTACCAATCACGGCATCACCCCGGATCCCTCACTAAGATCATCACACGCATACATCTCTCTATAAAATTCGCTCCGTCGCTGCATGACGTCCGATTTTTCTGAGAGGACGTCATTGGTTCCCGAAAGCACTTATCAATGTTTTCGTGTGAACTTTCTGGAGCTTATATCTTTCTTTCCTCTTCTCTCTCATATCCTTATCATTACTAGAGGCCAAGTAGTCTAACCATGCTTTCTTCTTCTTATTTACAGCTTCTTTCACTTCGTCATTCCACCATGCATCACCCTTTTTACTACTACCTCTTTTCACAGTTCCACACACGTCTTCTGCTGCACTAACCATTCCATCTCTAAGGCTGTGGCCAAAGAATGTGTGGAAGAATAAGGCCATATTTCTTTCACACATTCTTTCCTGACACCAATGCTGTCCAGCTTTTCGGCTACCCTTGCTTGATATTTATTCCTAGTGTCCGCTTCCTGAAGCTTCCAGCTTCGGATGCTACCGACCGACTGTGGTTCTGGTATCGCCGTCCGGTAGCGCCAACCCGCGAACAGACCCTAAATCTAGTAATCACTAGATAGTGATCCGTTCCCAGGTCAGCACCTCGGAACACTTGCGTATCCATCACCTGTTTTCGCAGTCGGTCATCCACCAGGAATAAATCGATCATACTTCTCTCGTTCTCTCTTGTTCTAGTATACATATGGATTTTCTTGTGACTAAACATAGTGTTTGTCACAAGAAGACCCTTTCCTTGCATACAGCCAGTATAAGCTTGCCAGCATCGTTAACCCTTTTATCGCCAACATTCCAAGCACCGACTCGTACCCTGGCCGAGCGGTACCAACCCATCCATTCAAATCACCACATACAACAATTCTTTCGTTTCCTCTAACCAAGTCTAGAACTTCTCTTACATTCTCCCAAAACTCCTCCAGCTCAGCTCTGGACGACGAAGCCACCGGCGCATGAACAGCCAAAAGGAATAACTTCGTCAGTCTCAATTTAAAGCGAACCCAGAGAAGTCTCGAGTTCACAACCTTATATTCAGTCATAACATCGCCCAACCGAGACGACAGCAGCACCCCCACTCCCTGGCAGGCGCTCTCGCTCTCCGGGACTCCGGACCATAGAGCTAACGCCCCGTCAGGAGCTCTTCAGTACCGCTGCCCTTCCGCTTGGTCTCCGACAAACACACGACATCTAATTCTCTTTCTTTCATTATTTCAATCAACTCATTCGTCTTATCTCTCATGCCTCCTCTAACATTCCACGTGCCAACTCTGCACTCCGTCCTCCACCTTCCGCCGTGTCGGACTGTGCGTAACGGGTGGCGGTCCCCATCGCCGCTTTGCGCGCTGCATTTCACACCAACGGGGACGAACTGGTGTGCGTCGCCCTGGGGACGCCCTAACCCTCGTTGGCATGGGTGCGCAGCAGTGTAGAATTGCAGCCCTGAAAGGGCTGGCAGGGGTCGCGACGAGCACGCTTCTACAATGACCCCACATATACGAATATTATGTAAATATGTATCTTTTGTTAATTATAATAATTTTTCATAATCATAATAATTTATTTGCTTAAAACATGGTACAGAGTGGTGTTACAAAATATATGTGAACGGTCATGTTTTGCCAATATTTATTTATTTCCAATATACACTATCCTTAAAGAAAGAACCTAATGCGATAGCCGAATCGAGATATTATTAAAGTATTAATATTATAAAAGTACTAATTATCATATAAGTATATTATAAAAAGTTATATCTTAGTTAAAAGACCTATAGCATATCAACCACATTGCTATCGTTGGGAGATCAGAGTGCAGCAGTGGCGGCAGGTGTCTTCGTTCCATATACCTATCCCGCACACAGTTCCACCTACGCCAATACATCCTTTCCTCTAAATACTTTAAAAATGTACAATTAAGGTAAGTTCCCTCCTAATTCTAAGCTCATTGTATCCTACGATTCCCAGGATAAAAAGTGTTGGGTACATTAATGGGTAATACGGGTACACCCCATATAACCTCATATATAGGTACCTAACAAATTTGTTCTGCACCCTCTCCAACATAAGACTGTATTTCGTTTCATTTGGAGCCCAAATGACTGCGTTACATTCTAGTTGGACCCTAACAAGTGCATTTTTCCGTGCGACTACGGTTTTAACATTTTTAACAGCACAAACTGTACGAACCTCAAATCCTAAAATTCAAATGAAAACAGGAATACGTCATTCGTCCACATCGTCGTTATTAATCATAAAATTATTTCATTAGGATTTTTTGCTTGGCATAATCATTTCTCGGAAGTTTGAATTTTATTGCATCAATTTGTGTGGCTTCTTTTTTTTAACCGAAATAATTTGTAATCACTTTGCAATTTTATATGCATTTAGTAAATCCAGTCTACACACAGGGTATTGAGATTGAATACAATGTTCTCGTTATCCTTATCATGTAATAAGGCTATAGTTTTTTATGATATGTAACGTCAAGAAGCATTTTTTACTGCTGGAGGAATGGAGAGGCTAGACCGAAGATTGACCGAGGTCTTGCGGTAGACTGGAGTTAAGCGGAGGCATCACCTTCCTCTGCATTTATCATTTAGCAAGTTAACTGGAGGCCCTCATCATTATCATCGTCCTCTCCATATTTTTTTTCTCTGTACCAATTTATCAACCATTGTCGCGACGCAAGTGACAGTAATGTGTTTATCAGCATATAAATTATCCTTCTTCTCTTTTAATCAATTGCAAAAAGCACAGGAGAGTAACATGTTAATATGTTTGTAAATAATTTAATTGTTCCTGTGTCCGCTCAGGAAGCACATGTAGGAACACACTTATTGCGTAAGTATGAATTTATTAATGTCAATCTTGCTGTCACAATTATGAGTGTCTCTTGCGCGTGTACAACATATAAAATAAATCAACTAACACCAATGGACTTTTGGTCTACGATCTATTTTACTTAGTCAAAATATGTATAACACGTATCTGAGAAAAATGTTTGCTCAAATTACCAAATGAATACCTGTTTCGATAATCATTGATTTCTATTGAATAAATAATGCCATCTTTAAATAAATTATTCGGTGGTTGCATAAGTACACTAATTAATCGCCGAAATTAACAAAATCTTAAAATAAACGGGTACAAACCCGTTTTTTTACGTATAAAATTTCGATCAGACGTCACATTGGATGTAATAACTGGCAATAAATAAAATTTTGCATTTTAAATAAAATCCATATCATGTGTGGTTTTTGGTAAGAAAACCAGTAGCAAAATTTAAATAATTACTACAACGTGACTGGTGGTAAGCCTTTCGTTGTCTTAGTGCCTTAGCTAACGGTACAATGTATATTGTACCGTTAGCTAAGATGACAAAATTATGTATTTACGAATCAATCAAATTATCCATAATTCGAATTAAAATATTCATTTTTATCATACAAATTTTTGCTTCCAGCGGAATTCAACACCCACCACTCCACCACCACCTGTCACGTTGTCCTGAAAATATCTTCGGTGGAAGGTGGGTCGAAGGGACTCAATTGTCTAGACTAGACCTCTGTCTATATATATATATATATATATATATATATATATATATATATATATATATATATATATATATATATATATATATATATATATATATATATATATATATATATATATATATATATATATATATATATATATATATATATATATATATATATATATATATATATATATATATATATATATATATATATATATATATATATATATACATATATATATATATATTTATTTTAGTTGTAATTATTTATACATTGAGATATTTATATAATTAATTTAAAAAATATAGATATTATATCAATTTATACTTTACAGAAAAAAATGTGTTTATATTTGCAAAGACTACAAGATATTAAATTAGAGATTAATTAGAAAATGCGGACTTTAATAATGTATGCATAAGCATACATTATTTAAATCCGCGTTATCCGTTGGATAACCAACAAGTACTTAAAGAATATATTTTTTCAAGTTGACCATTGTGTAGCTGCACTCCAAATAAATTTCACAATATTCATTTATAATATCCATAGAGTATGCATTCGCCGCTTACGAAAAAGGTCGCATGCAAAGTTAAAATTTACATAATACCTTCTATACCCACTTCATCCTTAACTAAACATAACTTATAGTACCTTGAGAAAAATATGTATTTAAAACACTTCTTAAACTATGTGCCTGTTGCATTGGACCCTGACATGGATAGCCACTAAGCTTTACTAACATCTTTTTTAGTATATTTGATACAGTAATATAGATAGGGACTACATTACAGACAATGCTCTGGTTCCTAAGTAAGCAGCATAAGCACTTGTATTATGGAATCGGAAATAACCAACGTACCACAAACACCCAGATCCGAGAAAATGTAGAAAAAGTGTTTACTACATTGACCCAACCGGGAATCAATTCCCCTGCTGTATATAGATAGGAAGAGTTTGTTATAATCGCTGCGGATTTCGCTAAGCAGGCGGATTGATTGACATACGCAAAACTATTTTGCAACTTATACGCTGCCAAACTAGGTAGGTAGATAATAGGCGTCAAATATTAAACATTGGCGACCTCCGTGAACGAGTGGCTTAAACACCGGTTTTCACGATGTCCCCGCCATCTCTAACCGCCATCTCTAAGGTCCAAGGTTTGATTCCCGGATGGGACAATGGGAAAAAAAACACTTTTTCTCCATTTTCTCGGGTCTGGGTGTATGTGATACCTTCGTTGTTTCCGATTCACGACAATTGCTTTAGGAACTTACTTTGTGATCGGAACAATGTATGTGATGTTGAATATAACACTGTAATGGGCGTCAAATATCTGTCGAATTTTGTTCTGTTTTTTTCTGATTCGAGGTAGTTATTCCGTCATACATCAATGATTAGTGACGTCACGATAGCGGAGTGGTTGAGTGGTCGGAATTTCGAGTCATGAGACCCGAGTTCGATCGCTAGATGGCAGGCTCGTACCGATGGGTTTTCAAAAACCTATGTACGAATTATATCATTGGCTTGGACACAAAGACGGCGACGGGCTCACCACCTGTCATGTTGTCCCGATAATATCTTCGGTGGAATGTGGGTCGAAGAGACTTAATTGTCTAAACCACTGTCTATTCCTGTATTGGGAATTGCGTGAAGATATTTATTTATTTATATTTATTTATTTTATCAATGATTAGCAGTAACTAGTCAGTCTAATTTTTAAGAGTTTACCTTACACTAGGGAAGGCGGTTGTTTTCTCTACGTCGACACCAGCTGCGTGGACGATTTCCACGAAAAGATTCATAAGATTCATTTATTCACCATTATCTTGGGTCTGGGTGTTTACGGTGTTTCTTTCTTCGTTAAAAAAACTTCAGAGACTTCAGTTCAGACTTTGATAATATGCAGGTCGAAATAACAATTTTTTATGGATCTCCGTGAAAACAGTCTTCGCAAAATCCATAAAAATATAATATTTATCAAAATTCAGATCGTTGTATTTAACATTAGCAGAATGTTTTTATGTCTACAATTATTCGTCGGATTTATTATTTATAATAATTTATTATTTGAGTAATGTTTTTTTTTGCCAAAACAAATATGGTTTTCGCCATTTTTTCTATCGACCATTGGATAACCAAGGTAAATAAATACTAATTAATATACTTAATTACGTAACTGAAATTTTACTTTAAAATAATTCAAAACAAGTTTTTACTTTATTTTTTTTATTTTAACTTTATACCCAGTTTTAATTGCCGTGATTATTTTATCGTTTCGATGAATCAAAAAACCTTTTTCATTATGCATTACTTTAACAAAATTACATAAACATTACCGTGATTGTCATGCTTGGCAAGAGACGCTAAATGCTTAATAGCTGGTGGTTTAAAACATATTTTTAATTACCGTATAGGCGAAGAAATATACCACACGCCTTTTGTTTCGAGAGGATATTGACAAAGAATAGGGTAGGCAGAAGATGAGATTACAACAACCCAAAAAATATAGACCTAACTTGAGCAGATCAGTAAGGCCATGTCAACCATATCAAGCTGTGATGTGTCTAGTACTGCGTACACCAAAATAGTTCTATAGCCTATAATAAAAATATGTAAGATAGTTAATTGACTCAGGCGTTACTTTGCGGAAATTCATTGTAAAGTTGTTATTGAAAAAAAAATGTTACCTGGTTTGAGTTGAGTGTAGTGGTGGTGGTGGTGCTGGTGCATACAGTGGAATTAGTGCATGCATCTGTGGGAGGGAGGGTGGTGCTCTTCTTCTCTTCGGACCAGGTAACATATACCTTTTTATATTTGCATGCGGAGGGTTGCGAAGTAATTTTTTCAATAACAACTTTAAAAATATATAATACAAGTTTAAATAAAATTTGTTGTTCACTCATATATAATAACTAGTCTGGCCATAAATAAAATTTAACAGCATAAAAACTTTTCTTTTATTCAACTTTTTAACTATTTTGAATTTGGAACACGTATATATTGAAACTTCTTTCTAAATTTTGAAAACTTATTTCGATTTTGCACAATTCCACATTATTTTTTGTGTTTATTATCAAATTACAATATATAACACCCCAGTTAAAGAAAATGGGATCGCAGTGATCGCCATGCCCAAAGTGGATATGGAGCCCTCGGTCATATTCCAGACACTTCAAAAGTTTGGTATCATCATAATGTTGGTATATCGAACTATCTTCAGATACAACAACACTTCCTCTGTCGAAGACCAGCAAACATCGGGGCGGCCTCGTGCTGTTAGAACTACTAAGACTGTTAATGCTGTTAAAGCTGCAATTGGTTGAAACCCCACCTGGAAGAAAAAAAATCTTATCGCGAGTAATGAAGAAGATTCCCGGTAGAAACCGGTAGAACAAGATTTGAAGCTCGGTGCTTATCGTCGATATACAGGACATGCCCTAAATCAATCTTTACAATAAAAAAGAGTGGTTCGATCAAAATCCCTTCTCTTCGCGATACGCAGATCAAAGCCACAGAAATATCCTATTTACCGATGACAAAATTTTCACAAACACAACAATAAGTAAAATGATAAAGTGTATGGTCACAGTTCTAAAGACGCAGCTCAAGTGGTCGGAAAGATACAAGGTCGTACTCATCACCCTGCGCCAGTGATGGTTTGGTGGAGCGTGTCTTATCAAGATATCACCAAACTACATCTTTGTTAAATGGAGTAAAAATATTCAGCCAAAGTGTACCAACATACGGTGTAGGAATTTTTTGTGAAACTTCTCAGCAATACACTTTTTTAAAATTTTACGTGGACTTTCCAGCAGGATTCTGCACCTGGTCACAAAGCACGAACTACCCACACCAGGCTTGAAACCAACGTCCTGAACTTTATAAGAGACTGCCTCTCATCTAGCCCGTTTAGCCTTCAAATTATGGTAAGTTTTAACTAGAGGATATGGCCTGCTCTAAACGACACGGCGACATTGAGTCTCCTAAAAATCTTTGGAGCAAGCAGTGGCGAAATTTTCCTTGGAAACAGTGTGCAAATAGATTCATGGCCAAACAGATTAAAGGCCCGTGTAAAAGGTCCTTTCGAATAGAGTATTTTTGTACTTAGTTGCTGACACTAATAAATATGTAGGTATACATTTGAATAATATTACAATACTACATAAAACAATGCATTATCATTAGGGATTGTGCGTGAACATAAATAATAAAATAATAATATCAATAATAAAAATAACTTGGCACACGAAGTAAACAAAGTAGAGTCAATAGTACGGCTGAGGATGTTTCGCAGGAGGCACCAGCCACTCAATCTGCGACCACCAAAGCTGGCAAGATTAGAGTGCGTATGAAATGGGATGATGAAATGAATACATTCATAATGCGCACCTACTTGCATTTTACAAAATTAGAAACAGACAAAACCATGTATTTTCGAATAGTTCAAAATAAGGTACCATAATATAAATGTTACATCTCAAAGAGTAGCAGACCAAAGGAGAGTTATAATAAGAAATAGACTTATATCAGAAGACCAGTTAAACAAAATTAAAGATGAAGTAGCGGAACAGATACAAAATGAAGAAAGTTTAGATTTGCAACAAACAACACCAACCCAAGGAGTGGGAAATATTATTTTTAATGCCGAAATTTACGCACAAACACTGAATTTGCAAACACTATCATGTCTCCAAGAAGAACAATTACACTCACCATACTTATCTCGTACAACATCACAAATAATAAGAGATTACTTACAAGCCTGCCTTTACAAACACCTACACCTATTCAGGAAGAAATATTACAATCATCACAATCATCACATGCAACAACACAAAAAATACGTCCATCAATTATTTCAATAGAGCACTTAAATGAATACGACACTACAGATTCTATTGAAAACAGAGCAACACTCTCAGAGAAAGTAGAAGACGAATTAAAGTCCACTTTAATTCTATTTTTGGGGTCAGACCCTTCGTCTCGACCAAAATTACCACGTCTTAGAGGAAACAAAAAACTGTACACTTTAATAGACCTTTTTAACAGTAAAGTACTTAATACTTTTTGCCATATCGATAGTGACTTAACATAGCTACACACTCTTATATACTGTGGCGCATTTGTAATTTGTAGGCGTTTATGTTACAAAGTTACAGAATATAAAAATAGTACGAGTTCAAAAGAAAACCCTCAGTATACAAAACCTTCATGGCAAATAAGAATAGAAAACAATATAAAGAAACTACGAGCTGATATTGGAGTTCTTACACAGTATATAAACAAAGATAGATCTAAGAAAGTAAAAAAAAAGTAGAGATAATTTTTAAGAAAACCAAAATTCATTCAGCCCATGAAAAATGTAATATACGTCCGGAAGAATTTTTAGATACACTGAAACAAAAATTAAGAGTAAAAGCGCAATTGGCGCGTTATAAAAAGTCACCGCAAGGAAAAATGGACAATAAAGTTTTTACTAGAAATGAAAAAAGTTTTTACAGATCGCTAGGTAAAACTACAATAAATGAGAATTATAATGGAATACCAACAGAAGCTACACTTAAAAATTACTGGGCAGGTATCTGGAAAAAGCAAAGAGATTACAATATTGATGTAGATTGGATACAAGAAGAAGAATAAAGTGTGAAAACTATTGAACAGATGGAATTGACAGATGTCACTCGAATAGACATTGAGACAATAACTAAAAGAATGAAAAACTGGAAAGCTCCAGGGATAGATGGAGTTCACAATTTTTGGATTAAAAAGTTGTTTACACTTCATGAGATGTTAGCTATAACAATAACAGATATTCTGAAAGGAACTACTGAAATACCAGAATTCATAACAAAGGGTGTAACTTATATGCTACCGAAATCCGATATAACTAATGATCCCTCGCAATACAGGCCCATTACTTGTTTACCAACGATCTACAAATTAATCACGGCATTAATTACAAATAAAATAAGTAACCATTTAGAAACTAATTCAATAATAACAGAAGAACAGAAAGGGTGCAGACGAAACCATAGAGGATGTAAAGAACAATTAATAATTGATTTTACTGTTCTGAAACATGCTACTGTTAACAACCGAAATCTAATTATGACTTATATTGACTACAAAAAAGCATTCGACAGTGTACCACATTCATTGATTCTCACTTGGCTTAGACCCGTGAGTGGCTCACCACCTGTCACGTTGTCCCGAAAATATCTTCGGTGGAAGGTTGGTCAAAGGAACTTAATTGTCTACACTTGACCTCTGTCTACCCCTGTATTGGGAATTGCGTGAAGATTTTTTTATTTTTACTCAATCCAAAGTCTAAAGTAAAAAGAAAAGTGATATGCTACCTTCACCTTCACCTGTCATTGGACAGTTAGTCAATTCCTTCTAACAAACATCATTGTGCAGATCTTTTCCTACCCCATTATGGGAAATTGGATGAAGAAAAATCTTCTACGGATATTTTGCACTCTTTGTAAGTTTATTTAGTAAACTTCAAATATTACTCTTTCTAAAGCTCTTGAGTTGGACACTTTTAGCATTGATACACCAGCGGCAATCTATCAAATCTATCAAATGTTCTTCGATAAGGTTACATTAGAGGCAGTTACATCAAGTAATAAATATAGGTGTTATTTTACTAGCTCCTCGAGGCTCAAGGTCTTTTAATAGTTTTCGAGTCATTCCACTTTCCATCGCTCGTATTTGTATAGGTAATCGTCGATATTGCCAAACACTTACGTTACACTCAATGTCAAGTGTAAGCACCTTTGCAGCTGACTTTGTGCTCAATTTCTGAATCAGGCGATACGTAATGAGAGCTAACCTTGTCTTTAAGATTGTTTCAAAATAAGCTTACTTTAGTGTTTTGATTGGATTACAAACTTATGTTTAACAAAAACTATAAGTGTGTGTATGAATGTTTTTTTTTTTGGACGATTCTATTGCATCATGAATATTAATGGTCAAAAATGTGTATATGTGAATATAAAAATTTAAGCATCGGCTTGTTAATGCCCACTGCTTAGCAAAGGCCTTCCTTCGAAAAAGGTTTTGTTATTTAGTGTGAGAGAGATAGTTATAAGAAAAGTCACGATGGCTGTGTAGTTTGGTGTTTGGAATTCGTGTTTTTTTTTTCAAAATTTTTGTACTATTTATATCGTTGGCTTGGACACAAAGACGGCGACAGACGTGCCACCTGTCACGTTCGCCCAAAGTAAAATCCGCTAAAATATACGTAGGAAGGAAAAAATTGTCTAGACCTCTGGCTATTCCTGTGTTGTAAAATGCGTAAAGAAAGATAAGAGCATGGGAACGTCCAGTCACGATGTTTTCTATTCATTGTCCAGAACCCGAAGTAAATTGAGTAAAGTAAATTGCGCGAGAAAGGTGGGAGTGTTTATGTTGAAATTATGAGTTATGTAGAAGAGATAATAAAGGTGATCGATTGATATAATGAGTAATCGATTTCCATAATAAAAGTGCTTAAGCTACTTTCTTTGGAATCAGTGCAATGTATTTGATGTTGTCCCTATCTATGAATGTATTTATAAATTTGTTATTATTTAATTACTCTAAATATGGAATAATTCTCACGAGGTCAGCGAACTTTCAAAAGTCAATGGTCTTTAGCGTTTATTACGTCTACTTATAAATTCTGATTTTGTTAACAGATGTACCGTTTTGTTATTTAAAGAAAATTTGGTAAATGGCCACAACTATACTGTTGGAAGTTACATAGTAATAGTCCACTGCTGGACATACCCCTCAGGGCACCTTGTGAAGTAGACTCTGCTACCCGGTCTTTTGTTCTGGAAATTATCGAAATGGTTATCTCTGTATCTGTCAACACACAACATTAAAAGCGGTACAAGCGTATAATTGTTTTTTTTTTCATACAAAAGGGAGGCAAACGAGCAGGTGGCTCACGTGATGGTAAGTGATTACCGCCGCCCATGAACACCCGCAATACCAGAGGCATAGCAGATGCGTTGCCGGCCTTCCTCCGGTTACCTGCACTCACCAGACGAAACGCAAATATCCAGAACAGAGACAATATACGATCTTCAAATGGCTGGGTGATCGGAATTCAAGTCATCGAGGTTGATACATAGGTGGTAGGCTCGTAGCAATATTTTTTTCTAAACTTATGTACGAATTATATCGTTGGCTCGGGCGTAAAGACGGATATGGCTCATCACGTTATCCCAAAGAAATTCTTCGGTGAAAGGTAGGTCGAACTGTCTAGACCTCTGTATACCCCAGTAATAACGTGACGTCACAAAAAAAGTTAAAAAAAGACAATGTAGGAAATTGCTTTCTATGTTGACACCTCTGAAAATCAAACCCGGGATCACCGGTGTGTCTTATTGACCGGAATAGCTAATACTGCTACTGAGGTGGTCAATTATACAATACCCACTTAAAGACATATACAATTATTCCTGAACATGCTGTCTGTATATTAAAACTAAATGTATTTTTAGGATGACCGAGCAATGACGTATAATATTGGGGAAAAAGTCTTTTCGCATTATAGTATGAATGAACTTGTAATAAAATGTCTTTGGCAATACTATTTGTATCTGGCTGGTTTTGGTATCATTTAAAAGTTTAAATTTTAACCAATTGTCGCGGTATTTTGATCAGAAACCAAAATTTCTATAGCAATTGGATCATATCCCTACCTACAAGGTGGCAAAAAGTTATCGAACAAAATGTTAATGAATATACTTTAGTTAAATGTAAATAAACTATATTAAAAATGTCGTGAATTTTCTTAAAAAATGCGAAGAAAGACTTTCCCCACCCTATTTATTATTACCATTTGAAAGCGTGAGTGTCTGTTTACCAATGTCAATACTGGATGTTTAAATAATAAGTAGGTAATGCATATAAAATAAATGGAATAGTACTATACTCTTAATGGGTTTTGACTTGTAGGCCCGGAAAAGGCTCCTTTTTACTCTCGATAAAAAATAAAACCTCGTAGGACTTACGAGACAAAAAATGTCTTCACGCCATTTCCAATTCCAGGACCAGACAGAGGTCTAGACAATTAAGTCTTTCCGACCCACCTTTCACCGAAGACATTTCTTGGGACATCATGACAGGCGGTGAGCCTGTCGCCGTGTTTATTTCCAAGCCAACGATATAAATCGTATATAACTTTTTGAAAAAACTCATTGACATGAACTCCTACCCACCTGGAGATCGCACTCGGGTCTCTCGACTCGAATTTTCTTGAATTTGTTGAAGTCAAAACATTAAAGTGACGCTATTCTATGCAATTAACAGTTTTAAATCAGAGTAATCGAGTAGCTTTGGTTTAAATTTATTTAAATAAACATCACAATATAAAAAATACTAATTAGGGATTAACACAGAATAACAATGTGAAAAAAGTAATTTTGTTTTTATATTAAATATCAAAAATATTTCTTCAATCCAAAAAAAATATTACAAACGCTTGTTATACTTGACGGCTCTAATAAATGGAATAAAATTATATAAATTATAGTCTAATGTTACGTCCGTCACAGGTGCGCGACCTCTCGCTATCATACACTTGTGATTTAAATAATAATGAATTCCAATAAAAATGAAATATTTGCCAGTTTGTAAAAAAAATTATCCTCCTATTATATTAGTGAATTAATAAATGCCACATAGTACCGTTCAGAAGAAACCTTACTTTCCGTAGCTGTAATAAATCTTATGTTTCTAAAAATAGATACATACGTAGATAGGGAACACATTGCTCTGATCCCAAATAAAGTAGTTAAAGCACTTGTGTTATGGAATCAGAAACAAGAAAGGAACCACAAACTCAGGGCTTTTGCGAAATCCGAAAAGATGCAGAAAAAAATATTTCGCCACGTTTTGCAAGCGGATTAAAGATCACAGTACTAGAGCTTGTAGCTCAAGCGCTGCGGTCCACCACCAGTCTGCTGAATTTTGGTCGAGTCTTTCGAGATTGTTATGCTGCTTTCTTTCCGTAGCCAATAGCATTTTGAGCAGCAGGCCCTTAGTCGTGAAGAAAGGGGGGATGATACATGCTTACAGCGAAAAGCTGCTGTAAAATGCTTCAAAATCAAAGTCATGAAAACTCGTCAAGTATAGATAGCGAGGTAGAGGTAGGTAATTTGATAAATACTGCACAAAAACAAACAGTCTTAAAACACAGCCGTTTCTAACATACCGAATATTTTATACCGCCCGAAGCAGTATTAGGTTTACTAATCCATTCAAGCTTTTCTGTAATACTAGGTAGTGAAGATTTACATCTCCTTATTTACTATGATGGTGACTTAAGAGCGACTTACGTATAAATGTTGAGTCAAAACTTTCTAGCCTGCCTTCGAAGATGAGATGCAATGACAGAGTGGAAACCTCATTTACTCATTCAGGTAATTACTTGGAACCGATGCTTTTTTATTTCTGTGAGATCGAAGGGCGACGAAGAACTGCTTCTTCTGCAATAAGAACTGTCGGCTACATTGTTGGTGTACTCATCAGCTTGGAAGGAGAAGCAGAGGAATCAGGTCAGGTACATAAACTGTCTCTGGCAGCAATAAAATTGAAACATAAAGAAGAAAGCTGTACCCTCCTTCAGCAAAGCATAAACGATCTAGAAGGAAGATGCTAATCGAAATTGCAAGATACTGGAGCACACATCTCTACATTGTCTTCTCGTCAACATTATTTCAATAGGGTCATAGGCAAGCAAAGGTCAGGCCACGAACGCCCATAAACGAGGGTACTGGGAACAGATTATGCTGTCTATAGGATGGAGCTATCCTGAGTAATATATATATATATATATATATATATATATATATATATATATATATATATATATATATATATATATATATATATATATATATATATATATATATATATATATATATATATATATATATATATATATATATATATATATATATCTTTGAATATAAATCTTTTCTTTCATTGATGGACTGCTTTGATCTTCAGACAACAAACAAAATCGATATTCTTAATTTTTAAGCATTGCCATTTTTAAAATAATATCTAATGATTGAAAATATATTTAATGATTGTTATTTTGATTTTTCTTTAAAATCAAGGTTAAAGGTTTTTTGTTTACTGCCGACTGTTGATGAAAGACGTAATTTTGCAAACCAGATTCTTACAGGAAATACTACGTTATTTTTTCGATTGTAAAAAAATACAGTGATTTATCATTTTGAAGAATAATAGTAATATAATTTTACATTAGTAATATTTCTCTGAGCTACTCAAAATCTTAACATAAATGCTTTTTTGCTGCTGCTAAATTATTTCGCTTCGCCAAAACATTCAGTAGTCTAGTGAGCTAGAACTTGCGTTTCGTAGTACATACCCTAACCCATTATATAGGTAATTATATTATAATAATTAAATAACTCATTAACAATTTATTTCATTCAGAACGATAATTTTAAATCGAATCAGAATTGAACACAAAAAGCAAATAATAAATTCGTAGCTTAATTATTACTTACCTACTCATGTAAATGAAAAATTCTAAGAAGCGCTAAAACACTTTCAAAGACATTAAAAATCTGTTTACATATGATGGAATTATCAGGTAACAATCTTCAAAAAAGACCACAATCAAATTAAGAAACTACTTCTTTTTTTATGTTGGTTAAAAATATCATCAATCGCTAACATTTAATAATATTTAACTGAGCTAATATACTACAACTAGTTTTCATATAACTATTATACTCTGGAATTGTAAATAAATACTTTAAACATTCCCTTCATCTTATTCTGTAGGAATATGTATATTGAATATTTTTTAACCTATACTGTCCCACTGTTGGGCGAAGGTCTCCTCCATATACTTCAGTGCCGAGTTGAGACTCGGTCAGATACCAAGTCTGTGTGCCATAAGTTAGGATAGGCAAGACACATATATCGATAAGCTTTCGAGTGATAGTGGAAGGTTGCCCTTCAGAAACTCCTTCATAGACCAGTAGCTCCTCCATGCATTTCCGATGCGGCGTTAAGTTTCTTTTCCCTGAGGGTTTCGGAAGGTCATAGTGTATCTCCTGCCTATCTACCACAACCCTATGTTTTATGGTATTTGTCATGTCTTGTGTTTTTGACCGATTTATCAGCAGTCCTACCCTATGGCTTGCCGTGCTGAGGTCTTAAAGCAACTGTTAACTTGTAACAATCTGTATCTTTAACGCCTTTTGTGCTCCAACAGTCTACCAAGGTCTTGAATACTTCCTCGAGTGTGCTTGTGAAAAGTTTAGGACTGCGCGGATCGCCCTGCTTAACGCCTTTCTGTACAGGGAACATAGGACCAACAGAGGCGGGTAACTTTATGGATGTACTATTTTATAAATAACTTTTAATAGGTCAATGTAAGTTTTGTCTTTTTTTTTTAATTTTGTACCGCTGAAAATATTGATTTGTGTAAAAATAAGAAAACAAATATATATAATAAAGATATAATCGACATATAAATGTAATAAATAATACACGGATTACCTATTTTTATTTGTTACTATATATTTTATTGTTTCAATTATTATATTACTATCAAGACTTTGTTTTAATATTGAAACTTATTTTTATTGCCCTTAATTACCGCACTTATTTTTCATTATTTAGTTTTGCAATTACCCTGGAAGCCGATTAAAGATTATTTTAAATTAAATTAAGACCACTACGTCGTTATTTACGTCGTATGTACGTACGTCGAATATTTCCCTAATATCTCAGTATTGTGTTATGGACGAAAATACAAGGTAATTTCATTTATTGTAATTAAATAATGGCTGCGAAGTTCCAGCAACTTGCAGAGTAATACAAGTTTAGAAGTGCCAATTATCTTTTTTATACAAACTATTTTCAAATGAAGTCATGATAGTCGAGTTTCAGGGTGATCGGAATTCAAGTCAAGTGACCCGAGTTCGATCCCGAGAAGGTGGCCGCATCCAAATAAGTTTTTACCAAAACTTATGTACGATTTATATCGTTGAGTCGGACATAAAGACGGCGACGGGCGCGCTAACTGCCACGTTGTCTCGCAATAACCTCCGGGAATGAACTGTAGGTCTAAAAGGACTAGACTGTCTAAAACCTTCTGGTACTCTTGCAATGGGATATTTAAGATATTCTCAAATTAAGTAATCAACAAATGAAGCTAAATGACGACAATGGCAATGAAGTCATATCGAAATAATATTTATTCTAATATTGTACACGTGACTTCCCTAAAATCAGCATGTTGTATAAAATATACTTAATTTTTATCACGACATAAAAAAAGAACCGATATTTTGGGACAAAGAACTCATGCGTATTTGGTGACAATTCAATGAAACCGGCTTTCGATTATTTTGAAACAAGTAGTTCGCCGAGAAAACGGGTCTAACTTGACACAAATTACAAAATCAATGCGAATATCGCGCGCTCTAATATTCAGAATTTATAATGTTCGAAAATATGTATTGATCGTGATATATCCGCAAAAGAATTCCGGCTGACGACAGAAAGGTTTTTGTCCTTTTAATTTGTTTTAGACGCATTGTGTGAAGATTTGTTGGAACTGACAATTTGTTTTTGGCCGCGTATAAGAGAGGCCTGTGCCTAAAAGCAGGATAGTAGAGATAAAGAAAATATTGTGTATACATATCAATCGAAGAGTTTGATACAAAGAAGATTTTTTTTTTGTTTTTATTTAAGGCACTTTTATTTTATTGTTTTAGGTTTATGGTTGAGTTTGAGTTGTTTTTTTGAAGATTTGTGATTTATATACTGTTTCATTTGTCCCGGTAAAATAAGTTACAAATAAACTTTCTTTATTGAAACCGTTTGGTACCGGTGTAAGAATGTTGCCACTCCCTTTCTTCTCGTGGGTGGCGTAAGAGGTGACTAAGGGAAAGGGCCTATATTATTCTACTGGCAACCGATATATGGTGGGATAACCATCTCTAAAAATGTATGGCCAAATCTTCCACATGGGAGAGGACTATGTCCTGCGCAGTGGGCTTTAACAGTCCGTTATGTATGCAAACTTTCTTTCTTTCTTCTTTTCTTTCAAATTATGTTCCTGAACCACTTGCGTCCATTAAATCACTGTAATATCTGGTTTTAGAGATGTGGCCGGTCAAATAAGTAGAACTGTCGACGGTTAAGGAAGAAAGATAGTCGAATGGACCTTTGTTGAATTTGTTTTGAGTTCACGAGGGACATCTTTATTGTTAAAACGCAGTCTTTACAAGCACGTTTTGACACATGTTCTTGTTTGGGCGATTAAAAATGCTGCAACATTCCAGTTAGTAAAAGAATAAAAAAGAACCTAGAATTAAGTTGCGTTACAGGAAATACGTTTAAAAGGGCAACCAACAATTGCGCCGTTATTAATAAATACAATATTTAGTATAAAAGTAGTAACTATAATTCCAGTAGTGAATATTTGTAATGGAAATAAAAGACGACTGAAGAAATTTCTAGAAAATACAAGACTGTTTTTATTGATTATCTGAATCTCCTAGTGTGACAATCTTAAAAACGTCTTAACCAAAATTAAGCTATCACAATATTTATTTAAAGTCACGATAGCCGAGTGGTTGGGTGGTCGGAATTTCGAGTCAAGAGACCCGAGTTCGATCCTCAAGTGGCCGTACCAATGGGTTTTTCTAAAAGCCTATGTACAAATTATATCGTTGGCTTGGACATAAAGACGGCGACGGTCTCACCACCTGTCACGTTGTCCCGAAAATATCTTCGGTGAAAGGTGGGTCGAAGTTCACAATGGGGTTATCATTGTGAAATATGACCACAAAGGTCAGTCTTAGGTGATGATGGACAGGACTAAATATCTAATAACAATGCCAGACCAATGCCGGGAATACTAAGCTCGAAACAGACGTCGAATATTTATTCTTGGGACAAATAGTTAGATTGAATAAGTCAAACATCGATCTACAGGTGATTTTACGGATTTAACTCAACTGACCAGCTAACTCAAACTGCGCTACCTCTTCATGTCGAGTAAACCTGAAAATCGAAAGACTTTGGTCTTTCGATTTTGAGGCTTTGTCCTGTGGGACCACTGTCACTGCTTGTGATGGCGGAATCTGAGACGTAGTCTTTAACTACAACCTGAACATCAAAATTAAAAGTCGCAGCAGAAGTAGAGTTACCGACGTAGAAGTAAATATGAGGATCATGAACGTGATCAATTACATAATGACACTGCAGATACAATACCTTTGTTAGGAGGGCCGTGACGAGGTACAACTGCGCCTCGGTGACCCCGTCTCTGAGTGAATTGACTGGAGTGGAGTGAAGTCCTCTCTCGATCCCGCTCAGCAGCCCCCTTCTATACCTTTACGATCTCATAGAAGGTGGCCCTGAGAGTACGTGCTCCAATCGGAAGGTTATTGTCCATGTATTCATCAAGTCATTAGGGACTAGGCGTACGGCCTCGATTATCAAACTACCAGCCCTTGGATTGGCTATTCGCTACTTTATTCTTTCCAGCATAGCTTGCCGTGCATAAACAGCGTAACCTTAAAATCATGAAAAGACATAAAAAAGAGCTTATCTGATTAAAAGACGCTCCTGATTATCGAATAACTAATAAATCTAAAGACGCTTAAAAGCAGGTTTAAACAACAAAGTGGTATTTGGACGATGACAATAAAGCAATATTTATAGCAAAAATTCGTATTAGCATTTACGAATTTAACGGCCGACCGGTTGTTAAGCGGATACCTTTAGCAATTCATGAATCTATGAAAGAGATATATTACATATATCACTAACTGCCGGAATTGCAATTTAATTATACAGTTAATAATATTCGATTAAATAATTAGAATTTACGTGAAATATTATTTAAAAAAAAAATTACGATATCCGAGTGGTTGGGTATCGGAATTCGAGTCACGAGACCCGAGTTCGATCCCTATTTCTCGTACCAATGGTTTTTTTTTTTTTCAAAAACTTATTTACGATTTTTGGCACACATTTGGCACATGTTGCCTTGTACATAAAGACGACAACGGGCTCATCACCTGCCACGTTGTACCAAAAAGTGCCTTCGGTGGAAAGTGGGTCGAAAAGACTTAATTATCTAAACCTTTGTCTACCACTTAATTAAGAATGACTTTAAGATATAATATAATTTGTTATAATTAAATAAAAACTCGTGCGAGAGAGATGAACTGGTTGGTATCTATAGCGATTGGACGAGGGTGTCATCATCATCATATCAGCCTATCCTAAGTCCACTGCAGAACATAGGCCTCACCTAAAGATTACCACATAGAGCGGTCCTGTGCCATTGAACGTGGGTGTAGCCGTGTTTAATTATTTAATTGATAATGGCCGTCTTGGTCGCGTTTTGGACATAAATATCTTCACGCAATTCCCAATACAGGGGTAGACAGAGGTCTAGTCTAGACAATTGAGTCCCTTCGACCCACCTTCCATCGAAGATATTTTCGGGACAACGTGACAGGTGGTGAGCCCGTCACCGTCTTTATGTCTAAGCCAACGATATATCTCGTACATAGGTTTTTGAAAAACTCATTGGTACGAGCCCGCCATCTGGGGATCTAACTCGGGTCTCTTGACTCGAAATTCCGAACACCCAGCCACTCGGCTATCGTGACTTTTTATCATATCGTGACTTTTTATCGTTGGCTTGGACGGCGACGGGCTCACCACCTGTCACGTTGTTCCGAAAATATCTTCGGTGGAAGGTGGGTCGAAGGGACTTAAGTGTCTAGACTAGACCTCTGTCTACCCCTGTATTGGGATTTGCGTGAAGATATTTTTATTTTATATTTTAACAGGTGATGAGGTAGGTGGAAGTGGCCTAAAATATGGCATATAAAATACATGAAATCAGAAATAATGAATGTACCACGAAAACCGAGATATACAATATAAAAAGTAGTTCGATCCTGTTTGAATTTTTGGTAAAACGAGAAATTTTTATAAAACTTTAATGTAAACGCCTGACGCAAAGCAATAGTTAATATTTCTATAAATAAAATGCAACATGATATTTATAAAAATCACTAACTATGGGATTACATATTGTGTCTACTGCACTGGCATAATATCGATAATATTATGCAACCAAATTCTCAAAATCAATTAGTTTTTACTTAAAAATTTTAGCATGCCCTCAATTGTCCTAGATATTAGTAAAAGGTCAAAAGGATAATATTTTAATTTTCAGATTTTGCATTTAAATTGGATTTTGCAAGATAATCGTTGAAACTAGAATTTGCATCTATACAACACTCTTTATTGCACAAAAAGACATGTGGACTAAAAAATGATTAATTTTATATAAGTTTTTAAATAAAACTCATTTATCAAGTATTCCTCCTGGGGATCGCTCCAGTCACCTGTATCAAATTCCAATCATCCGATCGGTTGGCTATTCTGACGCATTTTTTCAGACATAAATTTTTCCCTAAAATACATTTCCATAACTTCAAATTCGTAACACGCACTCTGGTAGTGTAATGAAAGATTTGAAACAAACATGCAGATCGTCTACCTCGGTGGACGAGTGGCACACACCGGTTTTCATGGTGTCGCCAGCTCTGATCTCCGTGTTCGATTCCCGGTCGGGTCAATGTAGAAAAGACTTTTCTTGCATGTTCTCGGGTCTGGGTGTTTATGGAACCTTCATTGTTTCTGATGCAATAAGACAATGGCTTAAGCTGTTTGCTTTAGGATCAGAGCAATGTATGTGATGTTGTCCCTATCAATGACGTACATATTTGAAAAAAATATGCCAAAAAATACCGAAAAGTTGTTATGTAAAATGGGTAAGGTTGAAAAGGTTGAAACCGTTCATTTACACTGACAATGGCTAAGCCATTAAAATGGTAGTAAAGACTAACCACATTAATAGAAACGTGGTCTGTTAGTCATAACCAAAAATTCGTATTAGCATTTACGAATTTAACGGCCGACCGGTTGTTAAGCGGATACCTTTAGCAATTCACGAATCTATGAAAGAGATATATTACATATATCACTAACTGCCGGAATTGCAATTTAATTATACAGTTAATAATATTCGATTAAATAATTAGAATTTACGTGAAATATTATTTAAAAAAAATCACGATATCCGAGTGGTTGGGTATCGGAATTCGAGTCACGAGACCCGAGTTCGATCCCTATTTCTCCTACCAATGGTTTTTTTTTTCAAAAACATATTTATGATTTTGGCACACATTTGGCACATGTTGCCTTGTACATAAAGACGACAACGGGCTCATCACCTGCCACGTTGTACCAAAAGTGTCTTCGGTGGAAAGCTACCACTTAATTAAGAATGACTTTAAGATATAATATAATTTTTATAATTAAATAAAACTCATTTATCAAGTATTCCTCCTGGGGATCGCTCCAGTCACCTGTATCAAATTCCAATCATCCGATCGGTTGGCTATTCTGACGCATTTTTTCAGACATAAATTTTTCCCTAAAATACATTTCCATAACTTCAAATTCGTAACACGCACTCTGGTAGTGTAATGAAAGATTTGAAACAAACATGCAGATCGTCTACCTCGGTGGACGAGTGGCGCACACACCGGTTTTCATGGTGTCGCCAGCTCTGATCTCCCGTGATCGATTCCCGGTCGGGTCAATGTAGAAAAGACTTTTCTTGCATGTTCTCGGGTCTGGGTGTTTATGGAACCTTCATTGTTTCTGATGCAATAAGACAATGGCTTAAGCTGTTTGCTTTAGGATCAGAGCAATGTATGTGATGTTGTCCCTATCAATGACGTACATATTTGAAAAAAAAACATGCCAAAAAATAACGAAAAGTTGTTATGTAAAATGGGTAAGGTTGAAAAGGTTGAAACCGTTCATTTACACTGACAATGGCTAAGCCATTAAAATGGTAGTAAAGACTAACCACATTAATAGAAACGTGGTCTGTTAGTCATAACCAAAAATTAACATAAGTCCTACGTATATTACGCAAAGGTTTAAAATAAGAAAAGATATAAGTTATTCAGAACTTTTTGTTATTAAATAAAATAGTTTTTAAATTAAAGAGAAATAAAAAATAACATTTCCTATTTAATTTAAAACAGAAATTTATTTAAATATGAAAATACTAAAAATATATTTCATTAAATTTATTCATTTTTCAATTGTAATAAACTAACTACTACTAAGAATCTTATATTCTTATAGTAAATTAAATTAATCTCTATCTTTACATATATCTATAATAAAAATCCTAAGTCACGATTGCCGAGTGGTTGGGTGGTCAGAATTTCGAGTAAAGAGACCCGAGTTCGATCCCCAGGTGGCAGGCTCGTACCAATGGGTTTTTCAAAAACTTATGTACTAATTATACCGTTGGCTTGGACTTAAAGACGGCGACGGGCTCACCACCTGTCACATTGTCCCGAAAATATCTTCGGTGCAAGGTGGGTTGAAGGGACTTAATTGTCTAGACTAGACCTATGTCTACCCCGGTACTGAGAATTGCGTGAAGATATTTATTTTTTAATCTATTAAAACAGAGACTTTGATTTGATTGATACTTTTAACGACAAATGACAAGAGTACTCGGATACCGAGACGTGCATGTATGTAGATAATAATAAATCTGAAAGAAGCGAAAGAGGAAATGTGGGCATCTATTATAACTGCTGCTGAGCATAAATATCTCAAAGGAGTGCGTCACAAAGACCTATCCCGACACCTTACTTATGTACAAAATGTAAATTTTTCGATATTGAAATGTAACTGTAGAAATGACCATATTTCTTACACGTGATAAAAGGCGACTAAGGAAAAATCGTCAAAACATCATTGGCTAGCGACAAATGGCGGTATAGCAATCTCGTAATATACCAAACCAAAATACACCAAGCCAGTCACGGACAGTTGCATGGTATCTGGTACTGCGGTTGCCAATCCGTTTGCCAAGCGTGCCGATTATGACTATACATATTTAATTTACCTAAAAATAAACGTTTATAATTTGAAATAGGTTAACTAATAAATAAAATAAAAATTATACACTTTTGAACACTAAAAATATATTTCATTAAATTTATTCATTTTTCAATTGTAATAAACTAACTACTACTAAGAATCTTATATTCTTAAATTAAATTAATCTCTATCTTTACATATATCTATAATAAAATCCTAAGTCACGATTGCCGAGTGGTTGGGTGGTCAGAATTTCAGTAAAGAGACCGAGTTCGATCCCCAGGTGGCAGGCTCGTACCAATGGGTTTTCAAAACTTATTTACGAATTTCATCGTTGGCTTGGACATAAAGGCAGCGACAGGCTCACCACCTGTCACGTTGTCCCGAAAATATCTTCGGTGGAAGGTGGGTCAAAGGGACTTCATTGTCTAGACTTGACCTCTGTCTACCCCTGTATTGGGAATGGCGTGAAGATATTTTTTTTTTATATTTATAAAAATTACTAACTATGGGATTACATATTGTGTCTACTGCACTTGCATAATGTCGATAATATTATGCAACCAAATTCTCAAAATCAATTAGTTTTTTACTTAAAAATTTTTAGCATGCCCTCAATTGTCCCAGATATTAGTAAAAGGTCAAAAAGGATAATATTTTAATTTTCAGATTTTGCATTTAAATTGGATTTTGCAAGATAATCGTTGAAACTAGAATTTGCATCTATACAACACTCTTTATTGCACAAAAAGACATGTGGACTAAAAAATGATTAATTTTATATAAGTTTTTAAATAAAACTCATTTATCAAGTATTCCTCCTGGGGATCGCTCCAGTCACCTGTATCAAATTCCAATCATCCGATCGGTTGGCTATTCTGACGCATTTTTTCAGACATAAATTTTTCCCTAAAATACATTTCCATAACTTCAAATTCGTAACACGCACTCTGGTAGTGTAATGAAAGATTTGAAACAAACATGCAGATCGTCTACCTCGGTGGACGAGTGGCGCACACACCGGTTTTCATGTTGTCGCCAGCTCTGATCTCCCGTGATCGATTCCCGGTCGGGTCAATGTAGAAAAGACTTTTCTTGCATGTTCTCGGGTCTGGGTGTTTATGGAACCTTCATTGTTTCTGATGCAATAAGACAATGGCTTAAGCTGTTTGCTTTAGGATCAGAGCAATGTATGTGATGTTGTCCCTATCAATGACGTACATATTTGAAAAAAAAACATGCCAAAAAATAACGAAAAGTTGTTATGTAAAATGGGTAAGGTTGAAAAGGTTGAAACCGTTCATTTACACTGACAATGGCTAAGCCATTAAAATGGTAGTAAAGACTAACCACATTAATAGAAACGTGGTCTGTTAGTCATAACCAAAAATTAACATAAGTCCTACGGATATTACGCAAAGGTTTAAAATAAGAAAAGATATAAGTTATTCAGAACTTTTTGTTATTAAATAAAATAGTTTTTAAATTAAAGAGAAATAAAAAATAACATTTCCTATTTAATTTAAAACAGAAATTTATTGAAATATGAAAATACTAAAAATATATTTCATTAAATTTATTCATTTTTCAATTGTAATAAACTAACTACTACTAAGAATCTTATATTCTTATAGTAAATTAAATTAATCTCTATCTTTACATATATCTATAATAAAAATCCTAAGTCACGATTGCCGAGTGGTTGGGTGGTCAGAATTTCGAGTAAAGAGACCCGAGTTCGATCCCCAGGTGGCAGGCTCGTACCAATGGGTTTTTCAAAAACTTATGTACTAATTATACCGTTGGCTTGGACTTAAAGACGGCGACGGGCTCACCACCTGTCACATTGCAAGGTGGGTTGAAGGGACTTAATTATCTAGACTAGACCTATGTCTACCCCGGTACTGAGAATTGCGTGAAGATATTTATTTACTTTATTTATATAATAAATCCGCTGCTGAGCATAAATATCTCAAAGGAGTGCGTCACAAAGACCTATCCCGACACCTTACTTATGTACAAAATGTAAATTTTTTCGATATTGAAATGTAACTGTAGAAATGACCATATTTCTTACACGTGATAAAAGGCGACTAAGGAAAAAATCGTCAAAACATCATTGGCTACCGACAAATGGCGGTATAGCAATCTCGTAATATACCAAACCAAAATACACCAAGCCAGTCACGGACAGTTGCATGGTATCTGGTACTGCGGTTGCCAATCCGTTTGCCAAGCGTGCCGATTATGACTATACATATTTAATTTACCTAAAAAATAAACGTTTATAATTTGAAATAGGTTAACTAATAAATAAAATAAAAATTATACACTTTTTGAACACTAAAAAATATAACCTTAATTCTATTCACACAATTTTAAAACAAACACAACAACAACAACACAACGCATCATTTTTGTTTCAGGCTGCTTTTATCAATTCCAATTTGTGCCTGCGACTGTTTTATATAACTCCGGAGATAAAACTTCATGAAGAGGATGAAGAAGGACGTTATGTTTAGCACACAGAAATAGTGGAAGAAGGAAGGTATCGGGCACGGCGTCCACTTCTGCTGATAGTGTAAATTGGAGACGACTAAAATAAATTGAATCTGAAATCAAATGTCCTCATAATTAATTATCTTGTAAGAGGCTTTATCATTATAGATATTTTATACCCTGATAAATTTTCAATTCACTAAAAGAAAAAATTTTACAAGTCTTATCTCTCATCTTCAGTCGACTACTCTCCTTCTACTCTACGCATATATCCCATCCGTTCATACGACTCCCTTCGTTCATTCTCACATTCATACAGAAACAGAAGCTAATAGATACTAAGTACCATGAATAATAGACACTCTTGTATATTTGTACATATTTCATTCATTCATTCTGGAACAAGTGGAAGGTTATTTGTAACGTTTATAACCATCTATATTTTCCATATTATATAATACGGAAATATGGTTTTCCTGTTTTTTTTTCACCATACACCTGTTCCGTGTTGTAAAATCATAACAGGAAAAAACCACGTCGCTATATCCATGTTGAACCCTCTGCTGCAAATTGTACATAATTTTTTAAATAGTCGTTGGTACAAACCCTTCTCAGAGGATCAGATACGAGTTCTATCTCACGCTAATGTTACACAGTAGCTTTACATTCAAAACTCACATTACAAAAATAATACATTACTTACTAGTTGTACCGTCGTCAAATGTTTTTTCCACCAGACGAATTTAGCGAAACGCGGTCCCATTGCCGACAATCCATAATAAGCGTACATCAATACGTGGACGAAACTGTTTAACATACCAACCACAACGAAATGGTCCGATGGTTTATACATATAATAAAGCCAAGCCCAAGTAACCATCACACAGTGGTGATAGACATGAAGGAACGTCACTTGGTTATATTTCTTGCGTAAAACGAAAAATACAGTGTCCAACAGATCGATTTGTTTCGCCAAGAAATATGGAAAAATATCTCTGATTACCTGAAATGTAAAGTATTGAAAGCATCAAAGAATGTAGTACAAAGTTTGAATTACGAGTATACTTAAAAATTAACAATTTAAACGACCTCAAATTGTGTTTATATATTGTAAAATAATTGACGTGACAATATACCATCCCCTTTCTTTTCGCGAGTGTCGAATATGCACCTAAGAACTTGACAACGACTCAAATCACATCAAATCAAATAATTTATTTAGCGATACAAGTATTACATATTTCAACCATCAATCGTCATTATTTAAACTACAATCGTTCTGTAATGAGATTCCCCTAACGGAGAAGAAAGAGGCGAAAGAAACTCCGTAGGTATCCTCTTTTTTAGCTTTTTTTATAAAGGGAAAACAAAATTTATACTAATTTAATTAGCAATAGCATGAGAGCGATCAACTTATTATTCCCAGGAGTTATTATCATTAATATATTCATTTACATGGTTTATAAATTTTTATGTAGTTTTTCTTCGATAAATGCTTTGAACCTGTTAATATGCAAACTGCACTTTTATTGGGATTTTGTTGTAAAAGTGAAGTGAATGAATGAGTTACATACTCTATGGAGGCTAGTAACTAGCGTTATAAGCTAATGATTGTTCCTTGTAATAATATTGAGTATGTAGCGGATGATGTGCTGCAGGAAAAGGGTAGCTACCTGCCAGGTCGGGTGATCGTGACCTGGGGGGCACACTCCACAGTGTGCTTTTTTTTTTTTTTTTTGATAACCGTGGAGGAAAATGCTTTAAGCACGAACGTTTCCTGACCGGGAGGCCACCGAAACGAACAGTGTCGGACTCGGATCTCAGAAGGAGAAACATACCGACTAAAAACCATCCACGGGATGCTGTTGGCCCGGAGGCCTTTACAGCGTCATCTGAGGAGACCTGCGAGAACGAAGGCCCGCAGGTAAAAAGAAGAAAAGAGACAACGTCGTGACGCACTCGAACCCTGTAACGAAGCGAAGACCTTCGACATACGGGGAGGGGAGGTGAGGCCCAGGGGCCACTCGTGTTGGGAGTGGGTCGTATTTTCGGACGGTTACCCGAGACATTCTCGTGTGAACCGTGAAACATGGGACCGCGAATCTGACTACGAACTGTGTGTAGTGTACCTACTGCGTTCGTGTGTTGTTGAGATTACGGGGACGCGGCCCCGAATCTTTTGTTTGATTTGGTGATGACGTCGTCATCATCAATCAAGACGTGCTTTGGTCGTCTATCAAATCGGGTGATAATTGGGGAAGGGGTGTAGTTTCCTAGACCCGCCACTAACGGATTTGGGTGATCCTTAATTTTTTCGAAATATCTTGACGATATTTCTTTAAAAAAGGCCGCCTCCGTGGGGATCTCGAGATCTCTATGGAGATCTGCGCTCCTCATGTATTGGGGTGCGTTCGTAGCACGCCTCATGAACTTGTTTTGTATGAATTGGAGTGTTCTCAGATATGACCTAGGTGCTTGCGCGAACGCGACACACGCATAGGACATTATCGGCCGAACACAGGTCTTATATAGTAACAATTTTTGTCTTAGCGACATTTTGTTACGATGGCTTGTGAGACTGTAAAGTCGACCGGAAACGAAGGCCGCTTTGTCTCTGACATGTTTAATGTGTTGTTCGAAGGATAACCTACGGTCTAGAACGACCCCTAGGTATTTCACCTTCTTAACCCACGGGATGGGTTTATCGAACATTGATATTAGGTTTTGGAATTTGGATTGGACTATGCGCTTTACGCGCGAAGGTTTCAGGAGAACTCTTCCTAGAGAAGAGTACGGCCTGGCTTTTTCAGGGTTCACATCAATTCTCCAGGTCCTAAACCAGTGGCTTAGCACACTGATCGCGTTCGGAGACGGATGTAGATCCTGCATTCATTTGTATCGGTGGTGAAGAGCGTGGTGTCGTCGGCGAATAATGCCAACTCCACTCCGGCCGTCTTTGGGATATCGCTGGTGTATAGCGAGTATAGGGTCGGGGAGAGAACCGAACCCTGCGGAACACCAGCCCTTATGGGTCTGCTGTCGGACAGGACCCCTCCACTTTGAAGCGGAAGGTGCGATTTGACAAGTAGTCTTGTATGATGTGTACAAGTCTGTCTGGCACTTTTGAGCATACAGCTTATAAATTAAGCCGTTGTGCCAGACTTTGTCAAATGCCTTCGCGACATCGAAGAATAGGGCCCCCACCATTGAGATGGCTTTGGGTCGGTTGAGGCTCTTGAGTATGTGCTCCGTGAGGCGGTGCACTTGCTGAGTACTAGAGTGTTTGGCTCGAAAACCAAACTGCTCGTCGGGAATTAGGTTAAGGGATTTGACGCAGTCATTCAGTCTTGCGATGATGACGCGTTCATAGACTTTCCCCAGAGAACTGAGGAGGCTTATGGGCCGGTAACTCGAGGCCTGGTTTTTAGGCTTTCCAGATTTGTGGATGCCAATAACGTGAGCCTCCTTCCAGGCGTCCGGGAAGGAGCTACTGGAGAGGAGGGCGTTGAAAATTGCTACTAAGAGCAAGAGAAGGGCGTTTGGGAGGGCCTTGAGGAGCTTGTTGGAGATACCATCAGCTCCTGGAGCTTTTTTGGTCTTGAGGTTCCGGACTATGTCTCGAACCTCCTCCAACGTGGTAGGTGGCAGCGGATCACCCGGCGGCGGCAGGGCGGCTCTACGGGCTACTTCAGCGTCCACCTTCTGAAGGTAGACCGGATCTGTTGGCTGGGAGCTGGGAGAGCATTGAAGCTCTAGGCTGTCGGCTAAGCAATCGGCCTTTTCCCTATCCTCAAAAGCTACGGTGCGACCGTCGGAGCTGATCAGGGGCGGCATCGTCGAGACAGTTTCTGACTTCAGAGCCCTCGCCAGTTGCCAATAGGCACTGTGTGATGGCGAGATATCCTTCATCAGTTTGTCCCATCTATCACTCCTGAGTTCAGCCATGCGCTCCTTGACCTCTCTCTGGAGGCGGCGCATCCTGACTCGATTGTCGTCAGACCTGTATCGATCGTATGCTCTCGTAGCAGCATTTTTCTCTCAGCAGCCGTCTAATATCCTCCGGCAGCTCATAGCGGCGATCGTTCGCCACCTTGACCTGCCTAGAGAATGCTTCGACGGCGGCCTTTAAGTGAGAGGTGAGGTGGTCTACAGCAGCAAAGGCCATTTCCTTTGAGGAGATGGCATCTGGGATGCTGTCTAACTCTGGGGTGTTCGTATTCTCTAGATAAATCTCGAGCTTACGCCAGTCCGTCAGGGTTTTGGTCAGAGGGACCTCCGCCCGGGGCTGTCCCAGCACCATGGTTACCGGACGATGATCAGAGTTTAACTCGTGTTGCACTTCTATAGATCCCCACAGTGTGCGCTATCGGTAATCGTATATATACTTATAATCGTGCGAACTTCGATAGCGCGATGTAGAACGTCGATGTGTTTTCCTGAATCCGCCACTTAACGACCTTCTAATGTGGAGACATAGATGTCGCCACAAGTATATAAAAAAGGAATGTATATAATGTAATAAAATGTGTTTAAAAGTTGTTATGTTAATTACATTTTGATATGTAGGTTGAAAGGCCAATGTTAAAATATTTATTTCTTCTAATTTTTCTCTAAGAGACGACGACTATCGATAAACCGCGAGGTAACCATTATCATTAGCTGAATTCACGGTATTTTGAGATAAGCGATCCGAGGTCGATCCTCAGGTGGCAGGCCCGTACCCATGGGTTTTTCAAAAAACTTATGTACGAATTATATCGTTGGCTTGGACATAAATACGGTGACGGGCTCACAATACAACATGACAGGCATGTTGTCCCGAAAATATCTTGGGTGGAAGGTGGGACGAAGGGACTTAATTGTCTAGACTAGACCTCTGTCTACCCCTGTAATGGGAATTATTATCACGTATTATTTATTAATTCCAAGAACTGCGTTTGCCAGGTCCGCTAGTATTATATACAACCACTATCACATCTAAATAGTCGAGTGGTTCGGTGATCGGATTACGAATCCAGAGACCCGAGGTGACAGTCTGCATTCATGCAACAACAAAAGCTGATGCGTGGCTCTACCACTGTAAATACCAAACCTCTGTCTACCCCTGTATTGGGAATTGCCTGAAGATATTTATTTCGCCTCAGGACTCACCACCTGTCACGTTGTCACTAAATAAATAAATTTCTAAAATATTGTTGGTTGTAAGAGGGTCGAGAGGACTTATTTTTCTAGACCTCTGTCTACCGTTGTGTTGGGAATGGCGTCAAGAAATTTACATATTTATTTATCTCATCTTATTACCAGACCAAAGTTTAGCTGATCGGTGACAATCACTGTAATCAATATAGATAACTTACCGATTTTAACTGCTCTCCGTGGGGACAAGACGAAGGGAAGATTCCATGTTTCATAATATACCATAAATACTGAAATAATAAAATTATAAAAATAAAAGTTTCACGATAGCCGACTGAGAGGGTGATCGGAAATCGAGTCGTGGGTCCCGAGTTCGATCCTCAAAACTTATGTACGATTTTTATTGTTATAATAAATAAATAAATATCTTCACGCAATTCCCAATACAGGGGTAGACAGAGGTCTAGTCTAGACAATTAAGTCCGTTCGACCCACCTTCCACCGAAGATATTTTCGGGACAACGTGACAGGTGGTGAGCCCGTCGCCGCCTTTATGTCCAAGCCAACGATATAATTCGTACATAAGTTTTTGAAAAACCCATTGGTACGAGCCTGCCACCTGGGGATCGAACTCGGGTCTCTCGACTCGAAATTCCGACCACCCTCGTCACTCGGCTATCGTGACTTTTTATTGTTGCTTGGACATAAAAGACGGCGATAGGCTCACCACCTGACACGTCTCAAACGAAAGTCCTCGGTGGAAGGTGGGTTGAAAAGACTTAATTGTCTATCTATCTATTCCACCTCTGTCTACTGTATTGGGAATGGAGTGAAGTATTTTTTTTACTTATAGAAACTATTAAATTTAAAAAAATATGTCATATATAGAAATTTTTTTGTACTCAAGATTTTTTTACATCCCTTTACATAATTTAAAGAAAAATTTGTTACCACAAAAGTAAACAAATCATCTGCAGTTTTGTTATTGTAATGTAATTTTGTTTCGGCATATAAGTAAAAAATAAAAATACATATAAATATTATATAAATTATTGCGTTGGTTCGATATAAACATTTAGTTTTTTTCGACGAAGCTTACATGGTACGAACATGTTGAATTGACAGTAACGCATTGACAACATGTTTTAATGATGACTTCATACATATAATTAATTTTTTTAGCATGTTAATGCTAAATAATGAGATAATTCTTCCATATATTTAATCACAATAGCCGAGTGGTTGGGTGGTCGAAATTACGAGTTCGATCTCCAGGTGGCAGACTCGTACCAATGGGTCTTTATAACTTATGTACGAATTATGTCGTTGGCTTGGATATAAAGACGGCGACGGGCTCACCACCTGTCATGTTGTTACGAAAATATCTTCGGTGAAAGGTGAGTCAGAGAGACTTAATTTTCTGGACCCAACCTCTGCCCACTCTTGTATTGGGAATTGCGTGAAGATATTTATTTATTTATTTTTATTTATATATTTTAACTGTACCTTGTAGTTATATGCCTCCACATTTCTTCTCTTGGGTATTATAAGCAACTAATTGAAAGACTTTAAAATGCAATAGGATAACCTACTCATGGCGGCATAACCGTAACAATAAATACCAGACCAAAATTCAAAAGACCGGGCAGCATTGTCAAGGTGATAGGAATCTGGTACTGCAACTGACTTTCCCTTGTAGCGGTTGATGTGCTGCAGTAAAAGAGTAACTACCCGCCAGGTCGTGTGTTCGTGGCCTGGGGAAGACGAGTGACAGCGATATCCATCTCTTTACACTGAAAGCTCGTTAGGGCGTGATGCTATGTAGCATTCTAGTGGAGGAGTTGACTTGCTTGTTAAAGTGCGTACTTACTACAGGAGAGTCTGTCCAGCATTGGAAGTTTAAAGGTCCTTAAGTAAACATGAATATTATCTTTATTTAACATACCCATCAAATAAATGTTTGTAATCTCTAATCAGTTACCTAATGATATAAATAAAAATTTACACTTTTTTAGAATAAAGTCATAATAGTATTTTGTATTATTGCTTTTATAGGGCGTTATGATGATGATGATCTAACAGTGTTCATATTAAGATAAATAAAATTGATGTTTTGCACTTGAAATAACTCGTTTCAATTTTATTTGTACGTCAAAATTAACATTTGAAATCGATTTTTGTTTATTTGTGATATGTATAATAAATTGTATTTTATGTACTAAATTTTCCATATTAGTAATGATACACGTCCAGTGCATAATAAATACTTATTTTTATTTGATAAAAATAAGTATTTATAATGCCTTTTTATTTAGAGAGAGTATCCGAGTACTCTTGACCCTCCTTTCTTCGAGCTATTTGCTCACATATTCTTCGTAAGTTAGTCTCAGCCTACCTCGACACATTTTAATGTTGCCTTTTGCGCAGTGTATTTTCTTCACCTTTGATCTTCACTCATTCGCTTAACGTGCCCAAACTATCGAAGCACGCCCTTATCAATTTTAGTGATAAGGTCATCTGTAAAACCTGCCATATTGCGAATCTCTTCGTTTCGTTTTCGGTCGGCCAAAGTAACGCCGCACATTTTACGAAGAGATCATATTTCCACGCTTCTTCTGGCATACCCAGGTTTCGCTGTCATATTACAAAGTCGATACCAGCAGTGCCACTGCCACCTGCCTATAGACTAACGCAGTCAGGGCACCGTCGATTTTGTTTCCGGCAGTCACATACCTGTCCACATCTAAATAACATCTTCCATCCTGGCTAAAAGCGCTCCCCAAGTATATAATTTCATTCACCTGTTCTAGACATTCCTGATTTACACTTAATTCTCTCTTCGTCCCTTTTAAAAACCAGAACCTTAGTTTTAAACGGAGTTTAAAAAAACTTATTTACGAATTATATCGTTGGCTCGGATATAAAGACGGGGACGGGCTCACCACCTGTTACGTTGTCCCGAAAATATCTTTGGTGTGAGGTGGATCAAAGTCTGTGTCTAGTGTCTACATTCCCGATACTGGAGGTATTGGGAAATGCGTGAAGACATTTATATTTTATTTTTTTATTAAAAGATTAATTACCATGTCCGATATGTACAATTTCAAGAATGTTTTTTTTGCAAGAAACTAACTTACATCCCTATTTTAACACACATTATTTTATTTTCTAAAATACTTTTTCACTAACGTCTCCTACTCATAATCTATCCGTTCCCAATTAAATTTTTATAGATAAAGTAGTTTTTGTGATATCGTGAATAGTTAGAAAGATTGACTTTTCACATGATGTATATAGGAACATTGATAGTTATCAGTCTAGTAATTTTTCTTTTGTTTGGATTTTACAAGAATTCAAGAAAATTACGTTCAATACTGATCAGTTTGTGTAAGCTTACTTATTCGATACTTACTAGTCCAACAAGATAACTTGAGTAAAGAACTTGGAATCCATTATATAAAAGCAATAAGCCCTTTAATTTGTAGGGCTCTCTATTCTTCATAAACGCGGGTAATATCTTTAGAACCAAAACGAGGTAAGCGGCAAGAATTATAAATGTCCCAGCAATTGTCTCCGTGAGGCTCCAGGTTTGGAGAACATCTGAAATCAAAGAAATTGCCAAGTAATGAAAATTTTTTATATACTTATTTACTTTTTTATTTATTTTTTATTGTGAATCACAAAGACTGCAAAAGGTGGACTTAATTGGCATTTTCTAATAGTCGACCTTTGGTGTGGTGTAATTTTGTAAAACGTTATATAATTTATAAATAAATTAATAATAATAAACATCTTCACGACATTCCAAATAGACCTTACTTAGTTAGGTTTAGACAGTTAAATCCTTTCAGCCCACTTTCCAACGAAGACATTTTTTTGGGACATCGAGACCGGTGGTGAGCCTGTCACCGTCTTTGTGTATTAATGATAAAAATCGTGCATAAGTTTTTGAAAAAACCATTGGTACGAGCCTGCAACCAGGGGATAGAACTCCGTCTCATAACTCGAATTCCGATCACCCAACCACTCGGCTATCGCGACTATATATATTTTATATATTTGTATTATTTGTAAGAAATGAAATGAGGTATGTAAGGATCGTGACACTAGCCGATCTTTTCTCTCTGGCTACCCCGTCAGGGACTGCAGGTGAAGATAAATAAATAAAATATTATTTTTAATATCTGTGGCTGTTTAAAAATGAGTAAGAAAACCGAAATAGTTATTTTTAAACAAATAATTAGCTTGTTTTGGACGCTATTTGCGGCCTCCCTATACTTTAGCGGTCTCTCACATCAAGGGTACTTCGATAGGGGCCGGGGCGGCATCAGAGGCTGCCGATTTAGGTTAGGCTGAGTGGCGTAAATATGAATCTTTGAAAAGAGGAAAGAAAGTATTTGTCGTAGAGACGATCGGTCCGTGGGGGGACGCGCGATGAAGTTTCCTAAGGAATTCTTCTTAAACTTAGCTATATATTACCATTTTGTACAATTTTTGTCAAAACTAATAGACTCAGGCATTACTTTGCAGAAATTCTTTCGGAAACTCACATCTTCAAGCGAATAGACTTTACGCTGCCTTGTTTCGAAGCTTAACATATGTCATGTAATTATCAGTGGTGGTTTATTTTAGCTGATGTTTAGTGCCTATGTAGTGGTGGATGGAAGGAATGGTGGTGATTTTATTCTCTTGGGACCCGAAAATATATGTCATTTATAGTTTTTATATGCGAAATTGTACAAGGTAATTTAATAAAAACAACTAAAGCGCAATATGCAGTATTTTTATCTGCCACCATCATTCGGTTTTTATTCTAATATCAAAAGTATGTCCCTTAGTTAGTAATAATAGTTATAAATACATATATAGATAGGAACAACATCATATACACTGTTCCGATCCCAATATAAGAGTTATGTATGTATACGTAAAGTAATACGTAGGTATACATACATAACAATAAGATACTAAAGCACTTGAGGTATGGGAGTCGGAAACAACGAAGGCACCACAAATTCCCAGACCCGAGAATGTAAAGAAAAATTGGTTTTTCTACATTGAACCGTCCGGAAATCGAACCCGGGACCTCGAGATGGCGACAATTTGAAAACCGGTGTTTACGCCACTCGTCCACGGAGGTCGTCAGAAATCATCTCTTAAAATTAAATCATAAAATTATATCACTATACATTTTATAGTGTAAGATAAATAATCTGGTCTATATATCTTAATAATCACGGTATCGGAATGGTTGGGTGATCGGAATTCGAGTTAAAAGACCCGACTACGATCTTCCTTTGACATGCTCGTACCAATGGGTTTTTTCAAAGAATTACTTACAATTACGGCTTGGATATAAAAACGGTAACGGGCTGACCACCTGTTACGTTTTCTTGAAAAATTTCTTCGGCGCAAGGTCGGGTCGAAGGGACTTAATTGTCTATACTAAATCTCCTTGGGAATGGCGTGAAAATTTAATTTATTCAATTGCTAAATTTCTTGATTGCTGAGTGGTTGGGTGTTTCGAGTTAAGAGACCCGAGTTCGGTCCCCAGGTGGCAGGCTCGTACCAATGGGTTTTCTAAAGCCTATGTACGAATTACATCGGTGGCTTGGACATAAAAACGGCGACGGGCTCACCACCTGTCACGTTGTCCCGAAAATATCTTCGGTGAAAGGTGGGTCTAAGGGATTTAATTGTCTAGACTAGACCTCTGTCTACCCCTGTATTGGGAATTGCGTGAAGATATTTATTTATATTTAATTGGTATACTTACAGTCAACGTTCCCCTTTGCCATGAACTCTGTAGTTTTATACTTCAAATCCATTTTATTTTGTGATTCTACTAATTTGATTACACTAATTAAAAAAATAAAGTACTCAAGAGACCGTAGCTGAATTTCAAGTGATAGTACATGATTACTTGTTTTGTTATAAAAACCAATACCTATGTTAAGTAAATGTACCAACAGTCAAATGTTTTGTATGCAAATGAAACGTTCCAATATCCAGTCACATTATGTTCAGTACATTAATTGAATGTTTTTTCTGTCTGTTCACATTATTCATTTTGCTAAGAAATTATTTAATATTCTGACATTACATGAAGAAATTTTTTTTTATGTATTACGTATATAATATTGTTTTTAAAACACTAATAAAATTAAAGTTATAGATATTGATTTTTAACGTTCTTTTGCAATTTTTGGCACATTCATGGAAAGCCGCTTGCAAAGTAGAATTTTCTGTGAAGATAAAATAAGAAAAGATGACATATATCAATATGATAATAATATATACAATTAATGATATTAATCAATATGTATTTATATTGATATTAATCAATATAAATACATATTATATTGATTAATATCAATATATTAATCAATATATTGATTAATATCAACGTATTAATCAATATATTGATTAATATCAATATAAATTGGAACTCACCACTCCTTCCGCTAGAATTTTCGGAGTTATTACCAACAAGTATTTTTTTATATAAAAATAAGCCTATATTAAATTTCTGAAACCAAAACGTCTATGCAAGCACAACTGAATGATGAAAAAAAATATCTGAATTTAAAATAAAATGTTGGGAAAAAGTCTTTTCGCGTTATAGTGTGTATGAACTTGTAATAAAATCTCTTTTAAAAGTTTAAATTTTATTTAAGTTAATTCCATATTCAAATTAGAAAATGTGTAATTTTTATTTGTTTTTCGTACTGTCAAGATGAGTAAATCTAATGAATAAATTTGATACATTACAAAATTTTACTACAAAAAAGGTAACAATGCAACGCAAGCCGCGCAAAAATTTGCGATGTGCAGTGCAGAAATAAATAATAGTTGAAAAAAAAAACTAAAAAACACGCCTTTTATAGAAAACTGAAATAAAAAATAAAAAATAAATTTTAATAAGTTCTAATTAAGAATAGCATTAAAAATTTCAATAAATGTAAATTAATAATAGAGAGAATAAAAAAAAAATATTTTATTTTGAAAAATAGTAGGGTGCTTTTTACGGAATTATCAACATGATAATCACTCTACTTATATATGTCAATAAAATATTTATAACTATTGACACTATGCACCCCACTCTTTTTTCAAAGTAAAATATTTTTAAACTACTATTTATTTTTTACTTGTTTATCAAATTAGTGTATTGTCATCGGTCTTCGATAAATCTACAAAGTTTGAACGAAATCTGGCCGTTTAAAGTGGGTCAAAATCGCGCCCAAAGAAGTCGGTTACAAACATACATACATACAAGTGAAGCTTATATAAAGCCTGTAAAAATGGATGCTATATTTGAAAAAGTGGTGCAAGATCGGTGGTCATATCAGTAGTTACGATGTAGCTGAAGAACTTGGAATTGAACACAAAATAGTTTTGGCCCAATTGAAAAAAACTGGGTACAAAAAAAGCTCGAAAATTAGGTACCTCATGTGTTCACTGAAAGAAACCTAATGAACCGTGTACTCATGTGTGATTCTTTATTACTATGTAATGAAACCGAAGCTAATAACTGGTGATGAAAAATGGATCACGTACGACAAGATCGTGCCAAAATATCGTGGTCAAAGGCCGGTCAGGCTACACAGACAATGGCGAAACCCAGATTAACTCGCAACAAGGTGATGTTCTGTGAGTGGTGGGATTGGAAGGGAATTATTCATTATGAGCTGTTACCACCAGGCATAACCATCGATTCTGAACTCTACTGCGAAGAACTGATAAGATTAAAGCAAGAAGTTGAGATGAAGCGGCCGGAATTAATCAACAGAAGGGGTGTGGTTTTTCATCATGATAACGCTAGACATCTTTAGCCACTCAGCAAAAATTAAGAGATCTTGGCTGGGATGTGTTAATGCATCCGCCGTATATTCCTGACCTTGCACCGTCCAATTTCCATCTGTGTACCTTCAGAATTCTTTAGGCAAAGTCAGGTTAACATCACGAGAGGACTGCCAAACCAATTGTCGCGGTATTTTGATCAGAAGCTCCAAAACTTCTATAGCTATGGGATCATGTCCCATGATCCCATTGCTATACCTACAAGATGGATGGATATATATATATATATATATACCTACAAGATGGCAAAAAGTTATCGAACAAAATCGTACATACATACGTTAGTTAAATGTCAAAAAACTATATTAAAAATTTTGTGAATTTTCTTAAAAATGCGAATAAACTTTTTCCCCAACCTATTAAAAAATAAGAATAAAAGAAGAAGAATAAATGATTAACTATATTTTCATTCGCTTTAATTCTCTAATTCCATAAACAAAGTCGTGTAGCATTAGCTTGTTGCAGAATAGGATTAGCCTACAAAACAATATATTGGTCATTTGATTGAAACCAGTGTTGTTAACCTCATTAGACAGTAAGTGATACTGTAGGTAATACTTATTAGTCATTAGTCGTTATATCTAATAGAAGAGAGAGTGCATATTAGAAACTTTATTGATTGTTAGCTACTGCTCCATTTGATTAGGAAAAGAAATTAAAAAAATGTATGATTAATAAAATAACCATTATACCGGCGTAAAAGTTGAAAAATGTTGCTTAACTTATATCACATGTACTTCTAAATCTTTAAAATTTTGGACATTATTTTAGTAACAAATCTAGTACCTTTACTCAAGTTTATCTTGTAGGAGTATATAAATGTATACATGAGTATCTCGAAAACCACTAAATATTTGCCAAATTTTTTGTATTAAGATAGTGTTTCATGTTTCAAGCTTATCTTGTTATAAACATTAATTTGTTAGTAAAATAATTAAAACATTATTTATTAAAAATGGCCTACAGCGCCTTGTATATAGTACCAAGCAAAAAATCTTGTACATATTCACTACGACAATTTGTCTCTCATAATTTATTTCAGAATGTTTTAGTCGTCGTGTATAGACACCAAGCTTTTTAACTTTATGAATAAAAACACTCCTGTTAAATTATATTAGCACAATAACAAAAAAGAAAATTTGCTATGATATAAGTGGAAACCTTTGATCCTTTCTTGGCTGCTTTTTATTCTCGGACGTCATGGGTGGTGGCAGGCTTTTCGCGTTTTTAGGGTGCCAACGTTATTAATGATAACTTTACGCCATTCCCAATACAGGGATAGGGTACATGCCTGAGGATCGAACTCGGCTCTTTCGACTCATATTCTGAACACCAAGCCACTTTACTATATATTATTTTAAATTCGAATATAAGTTTCGAAAACAACTTATTAGTGCAATACTTCTTACTGCAGATTCAACTTACTATAGATAATTTCCGATTGGCTAGAGTTGTTTTGTAATAAAGATCTAATTGAAATTTGGTATTTTATAACTTGCACCAAGACGTAAGATACTTTAAATCCCAGTACAGGTTACCTTTAAATTTCAACCAAATAATGAACCAAGAATTCTCGCGGGAAATAGTTTTTCTATTACCGATATTATTGGTGCATTTTATATCCACGTACAAGTTTCCACCTAGTTGTTGCGGTGAGGCTTAATATTTGTCGCTTGGAACCAAAATTAACATATATAGCCGACCTAACTTTACTGGTAACAACTTTGTTATATGACAGCGAAACCTGGGTCTGCCAGAAGAAGCTTAGAAGCAAGTTGAATGCAGTGAGGATGAAATCTCTTACCGAACCGAAAACCGTAAACCAAACTCACCGAAAACGAAACGAAGAGATTCGAAATATGGCAGGTATGAAAGATGATCTTATTACTCAAATTGGTAAGGGCGTGATTCGATGTTTTGGGCACGTTGAGCGAATGAGTGAACACCGAATGGTAAAAAAAATATTTAGTGCGAAAGCTAACATTAAAAGCTGTCGAGGTAGGGTCAAGAGTACACGGATACCAAGAAAATTATGAATTCAAAAGGAACGAAAAAGGTTTTGTGTTTTACTTGGTCGCGAGAGCTTGCATACGTTTGATATTTTCGAACGTTGATCCTAAAAAAGATGATGAAATAAGTACCGGATTTCCTGTAACAAGAGGATCCTTGCACTATGCAACGCAAATATTAAGTTTAGGCCTAATAATCTAAATGTTTTTATTTATTAGATGTCTGCCTTTATTGGAAAATTGCGCAAAGATAAAAAATAGGTTGGATGATTACAAAATTTTATTTTGAACATAATACTATGATAGTGATTCGTTACTATATCTAGTTTTATATTAGGAAACTATCATTGTGTACAAATCGAATTGCAGTACAACTCACCGTTGAGACTTCTCTTTCTATCATCATCATGTTTTATGTTACACACAAATGTTTTAGGGATGTTTACACATTTGCGAACGACTGAATGTGCTTCGGTTCGTCGAATTTAATTTTAAATAAAGAATTCAACACAATCAATTTTTCAATTTCATAATTCACTCATTCACATTTTTCCAATTTACAATCAATTCACACAATCGATTTCGGAAATACTAATTTATTTAGTTACATGAAAGTTTTCCGACCCGATATCCTTGTTACCTAGGGAAGGTTCTAATCTCTTTAGTAGTAAAAATGTGAGGGATCAGTATAATTGTTACAGTTTATTACTGAACACTAGCCTTTCTTAAAGTTTACAGTTAATAAATTTCCCTCAGCCACCTGAATCCATCTTCTCCATGTCGTCTCTCCATTTTGGCGGGTTCGCCCGTCACTACGTTTGCCTATACTTTTTACTACGAAGTTTTTACCACGTTGTGGTAATAAGTTCATGGTAAAAAGTATAGGAAACGTCTTTTAAACTTCTTCGGAAATATGTCCTATTAATTTAAAACAAATAAGTTGGGAAAGTGGAAGTGAAAGTCTACTATCATCTCGGCGGTTTCCATATTCGTATGTAAACAGAAGCATGCAATAAAATATGCATGTAATAAGTATATATTTTATATATTTACCTCACATTGGTATTCCGCTAGGCAGGCGTTCTGTCCCATCACCTGCTTCTACCACGTTTTTATAAGAAAACTATAAAAAAATTATCATTCCAGCAACTCATTAAAAATATTTGAAACGTTAAATATTAAAAGTATTTTCTAAGTTAATAACTGACATGAGTATATGAAGCTACAATATCCGGATTAGTTGAGTGATTGATTGAGAACGAACTTTGTACTGATTACTTTTTGATATATTTATTGGCATACATAATTCACATTATTTATGTCAATTAAACATCGACATTCTCATAATTATTAACAAGATAGATTAGATTTATAATTTAAGACGCCCTCCGTGGACGAGTGCCACATATACCGGTTTACATGGTGTCACCAGCTCTTTTAATGTCCCGGTCGGGTCATTGTAGAAGAAACTTTTATTAACATTTTATCGGGTCTGGATATTTGTGGTACCTTCGTTGTGTCTAATTTCATAACACAAATGCTTAAGCTACTTTCTTTGGGATCTTAGCAATTTTGTTCTTTGTATTTATTATTTATCTATCTCGTTCTTACAAATAAGCTCCGATGAAATATAATCTGATGATACAAAAGTCTGACTTACCCGGTATACTTAGCATTGGGTATTTGAAATGATATAAAATAATGTTTAACTAGAGAATAAATGAGCGAATTCAGTGTAATCTAAGTTCACGCGCTCGCACATAAGTAAAGAATGAACGGACCATGACGCCTGCGCATCAAGCACAAAAAGTAGTGTCTATTTCATTACAACTTCTGCCTGTTACTCTTGCGATAGTGTTACCTTGAATATATCTATTATAAACCTACTACCGTGCTCTTTTATACGTTTTGAAAGATCGCCTGCTATTGTAAGATAACAATTATGATAATTAATATAATGAATACTTCTATTCTATATATTAGATTGTTTCGGAGCTTTAAAAAAAAATTACGAAATACTTTAACATTGGTTTCTCAACATATACCTAGTCAGGTCATAAATTCTGTCACATGTTTAACCTAAAATAATTAAAACAAGTTTATTTATTATGTAACTATTTATATAACAAAATGAATTTAACAAAACATAGATTCTTATGACACTACAGTTTATTCAAAATGACCTCCGTGATTTTGAATACAGGCCTTCAATCTGTGCGGCCAGTCGTCTATCGCAGCACGAACGAGGTCCATGTCAATATCGGCAGCTGCTTTAATCAAGGATGTCTTGAGTGACTCCAAATTGGGATGAGGCTTTGAGCACGCCTTTTCCTCCAAGTGTTGCCATATCTTGTAATCTAACGGATTCAAATCTGGACTGGAGGAGGGCCAGTCTTCGTGCCCGATGAAGTCGATTTCACGCGCCGCCAGCCAGTCTTGTGTGCTCTTCGCTCTAAGAGCTGGCGCCGAATCTTGTTGGAATAACCAGTGCCTGTTATTAACATGGTATAAGAAACAGGTTCCATAAGGTTCGTCAGGACTGTATTTTAATACACAACTGCATTCTTTTTACACCTTTCTCGCAAAAATGTACCTCTGTTAAGCCCCAATAAGAAACTCCCACCCATACAATGAGCGAGGATGGAAAATGACCTCGTTGGACACGCGGAATATAGTTGCTTGCTTCTTCACTACTGTTTGCGTACACCTTATCATTTTGTTTGTTGTAGCTCTCTTCTACGGTAAAAAAATTTTCATCCGAAAAAGAATTTCCCGATATTTTTTCCCGCGTACCGCTTAAACAAAGCGCGGCTTCTCTTCAGTCTCAGGTGCATTAGAAGAGCATTCAAACAATGTCCTGTTTTTTTTTTTCGATATGCCCGAAGCCCTAAGTCTTCATTTAACACCATTTTCACCGTGGTTCTGCTTAACCCCATCTGAAAGGCCAACAGTTTCTGCCTACGTTTGGGATTTCTTTGAATTCAAGCCTTCACAGCTTTTATCCCTGCTGGAGTCCTAACAGACCTAGGGCGACCACTTCTTGACCTGTTATCTACACTAGAGTCTTCATTGTATCGTTTGATGGTACGATAAATGAATCGTTTGGTTATTTTTTTTATTAATTTTTCAGTATGTCAAAAACTTGAATTGTCGCGTAACCGCAACGATGCAACGCAATAACTGTAACACGGTCTTCTTGAAGCGTCCACTCCATATTTAAAAATGAGTAAAATTCTAAAAAGTATGTAGTTTTATTTTCATGAACAATTCGTTATTCATATTCAAGAAACTTTTTTGTGGCCAGCATTCTAAAAGAAAAGTTTTTACTGTGTGACAATACTTATGACCTGACTGTGTATATGAAAATGTATAAAGTATTTAACAACTTTAAAAAGAATAGTGACTTAAACAATGTTTATTCAAGGAACAAATACTAGCTTTTAACGCCAGTTACTAGGCTCCACAGAGTAAGTCCCACAAAATCCCGACAAAAGTGCAAAGTTACATAAAGACATTTATTCCGACACTTCAGATTACAATCACAAATCACAGTAAAAGTGTACGTTCAAAAATTGATACGACTAAGAATGGAAAAAAAGAACAAAAGGAAATCAATAAACAAATAAAAGGAGAGGGAATAATAACAATTCATTTTACAATCGTAACAGATAAAGTGGCGGAGGGACCGCCTCAGCATAAGCCGCGGGATAGTGACGCTGATTTTCAGTCGGCTACATTAATTATTAACAGGTTCAAACAGTTAAAAAGGATTATTACAATATAAATAAAAGTCACGATAGCCGAGTGGTCGGGTGGTCGGAATTCCGAGACAAGAGAACCGAGTTCGATCCCTGAAAGGCTCGTACCAATGGGTTTTTCAAAAACTTTTTCAAAGGCTTGGACATAAAGGCGGCGACGGGCTCAACACCTATCACGTTGTCCCGAAAATATCTTCGGTGGAAGGTGGGTCAAAGGGACTAATTGTCTAGACTAGAGGTAGAGGGTAGACAGAGGTCTACCCCTGTATTGTAAATGGAGTGAAAATATTCATTTATTTATTTTTATATTTATATATTTTACAATATAAATGAATATTTTAATGATAGTAACCCCCTAGGAATGAGTTGATCGCTCCCATTCTATTTCTTATTAAAATATTGTTAATTATTTACTAATTAAATTATTTTGTATTTCCTATCTCACGATAGCCGAGTCGTTGGGTGATCGGAATTTCGAGTCAAAAGACCCGAGTTCGGTCCCCAGGCGGCGGGCTCGTACCAATGGGTTTTCTATAAAAAAAAACCTATGTATGAATCAGATCGTTGGCTTGGTCATAAAGACGGCGTCGGGCTCACCTCCAGTCTCGTTGTCCCGAAAATATCTTCGGTGGATTGGATTAGGTGTATTGGAAATTTCGTGAAGATATTTATTTTATATTTTATTTTTACTGTATGTACATGTACATAAATCTGTGTCGCGTATGCTGAGGTATAACGGCCTACATAATTAGGCCTTCAGGTTATATATTTCTTATTATTAGTATAATTCAAAAAAATATATTCTGCTGTATGAAGACCATGAGCTAGATGTCTAAAAAATCCTGAGTTTAAGCAACTTGTTATACAATTCTGATCAACTTCGAGATCAGCTATCCCCTTTGGGTATTGTTTTTAATATTTATTTTAATGTAAATATTAAAGGCTTCTTGATTTGTTATACTTGCAACGCCTGACTTGAGGACTTGTGTCCACAGTACCACACAGATCGCATTATAGAAGATGCTATTCCACACTCTTCTGATTGACTTTGGTCTGGTACGTTTCCATGTCATAGTCTGGTATGTTTCAATTTCGTCATCCCGCCAACTGACCGTAGCTAATTGCATTACAGAGGCACATTTATATTATTTTCTCTAAGTCCTTTTCACGAATCCAATTGTAGCAAGCTCTTATTCATACGACGATTTCACGTGACAGAATTTTAAGTACAATGGAAATGATGCCCTAGTACTTTTTTTCAATTTTAATCATCTACTAATAATCACGATAGCCGATTGGTTAAGTGATCGGAATTCGTGTCGAGAGACCCAAGTTCGATCCCCAAGACTCATAGCAATCAAAAGAATCAACCCAATCCAAAAACTTACGAACCATTTATATCGTTGGCTTGGACATAAAGACGGCGACGGGCTCACCACTTGTTCGTTGTCTCGAAAATATCTTCGGTGGAAGTTGCGAAGAAAAGACTTAATTGTCCAGCCCTTTGTCCACCCCTGTATTGGGAATGGCATGTAGATATTTATATATTTTTAATATTTACTTAATCTTATATACTTTTAATTTTTCTATGAGTAATTAAGTGCAAATATCCAAAGTTATTATACGATGTGAAAGAAAAGTAAACACGCTGAATTCACACATATAACTCCATACTTGTATCATGACAACTTATGTAACAATACACTGAAAAAATACCTTACGACACAAACAATGTATGGCCCCGGGGTCCCTGATATGAACTGCGCAGAAAATATTCGTTGACAATTGACGCGACAGAAAAAAAGTTGTTATTACTTTTTTTGCGACTTGTTACATGTACTTGTCTTGTTCACTTACGTTATCTGTCAGTTTTTAGTGCTTCTATTGTATAAACTGATTCTGAACAAAAAAATGGAATTTGCTCGAACGAGGGAAGTTAAAATCACTCACATACATGTGTATATGAAGAAAATACGATTCTGATACAAGGATAAGATAATTGTATAAGTGTAACACTTGAAAATCTATCGGAGATGAAGATGTTTCCAGTAGTCGATTGAATTAAATTTTCAAAGATTATTCTAGTTTTAACTTCTATATCAGTATAAGTTAATCAATGTTATAACCCGTGTTTTGTAAATAAATAAAAAAAAACATACGCACTTGAAACTCTCAGAATTTAATATCCCAATATTAACATTCTAGCCAGCTCTGGTACATTCCACGGAAAAAAATTTTCGTTCCTATATAAAGACTGGAAAGAATGGGCTGGAATGGAGTTTTTAACCGTGATTCTAGGTGGAACGAACTAGAAAGAGTAGAAGTAAAAGTAAAGTACAGTAAAAGCAAGAAGAAAGATGAGCCTAAAGGACTTATTTGTCTAGACCCTGTTTACCGTATTATTGGGAAAATGCGAGAAAATAAAATATAATTACAAAAATTATAACACATTTTACATGTCTATATTATAGCCGAGTGGTTTGCTGATCGGAATTCGCGTCAAGAGTCCCGAATTCGTACCCCGCTGTTTTAACACCACTACTGTTTTATTTTTTTTTTTCAAAATCATGTACAATTTATATCGTTAGCTGGGCCATAAAGACGGCGACAGGCTCACCACATGTAACGTTGTCCCAAAAAGTGTCTTCAGTAAAAGGTGGGTCGCAAGGACTTAATTGCCTTTAACCTCTGTGTACCCCAGTTTTGGGAATAGCGAGAATATATAGAAATGTTAATGCATTACCTTTAACAGGAAAGCTAGAGACAGACGGTCGCTTATGTATTTCGCGATCCTTATATACTGACACGTAGGTTTCAAGTGAAAAAGAAATTTAATAATCAGCAATTTACCATAATACTTTAATATTAAAAAAGAAAAAGAATATGTTAAATTACTTCTACAAAAAAATACTAAAAATCTTTAAAAATAGATAACGGATCGTGTGTTGATCCTACGGACCGCGTATAGCCTAGTCCCCTGAGGCACTCCCCTGGCGCGTCGAAAAGACAGGTCGAAAGGTCACGGTGTGAGTGCACAAAGTTGCTGGTGTGCCGATGAGTAACATAGCAGCACTGGCAGCTGCTCTGTAAAATAGTAGCTACATAGCAAGGAGAGTGGAGGAGCCCCAATTTTTGGGGTCAAACGAATTACTATATTTAATAAGCAGATCAAAATGTACACAAAGTACTAAACGAAACAAAAGAATCTGGACGAAGCGGCGAGCGTTATTTTTAATGAGGGTTTCATTAGAAGTCCGTTAGTCGGGAATGATCGTGATTGTGGTTAAACCTCCGTGCTAACTGTTTCTAACCGCGTTTCATAACCGCCGATATGCAAGTCATTCTAGTTCGATATGTAGGTAATTCATCCTATACCGGCCTGATTAATTAGAATTGTAAGTAATGTGTAAGAAAGACGACTGCCGTGGATGAGTGGCGTGTGTGTGTGGCGCGTGGTTTTCAAGGTATTGCCAACTCGAGGTCCCGAATTCGATTCCCGGTCGGGTCAATGTAGAAAAACCTCTTTTTCTACATTTTCTCGGGTCTGGGTGCTAATGGTGCTTTCGTTGTTTCCGATTCTCATACTACGAGTGCTTTAGCGTCTTACATTGGGATCGGAGCAATGTATGTGATGTTATCCCTATCTATATATTTATTTATTTAAATGCATTCCATTGCTCTTCAAAAATGCAAGGCGTTACAATACCGCTATCTCTATTAACGGCTTCATCATGTTCTTTATACACGAACGTACCTATTATTCTTCGAACATTTCTATCATAATGATCATCGATAATAGTTATAATTTTAAAACAGATACATGTGCATGCTTCACAAGTAGTTGAAATTCAATTTCAAAATTATGTCTTAAGATCAATGCCAACATTAACAAAACATTTCTACAGTTCTAATATCGAAGTTTTACCTGGTCAAGGTCACATAGCATATCTGCGATATATCGCAATGTGTACCAGATACATAACGCTCGTTCATAATTAACTATATTGACAAAATGATGTAAACCAACACTTCTTCGGCAAATAAAAATATCAGATTTAAATAGTAATATATACAAGTTAAAATCCGAATATATATAGAGAAAATATCTGGTAAAGTTATAAAAAAATTAGAAAATGTTAATAATACTACTAAAGTCACGATAGCCGAGTGGTTGGGTGATCGGAATCCGAGTCAAAGGACCCCAATTCGAATCCCAAGGGTTTTCATACCAATGTGTTCTTCCAAAAATATGTTCGAATAGTATCGTTGGCTTGGACATAAAGACGACGACGGGCTCCGCAGCTGTCACGTTGTCCTTAAATAATATCTTCGGTGGAAAGTGAGTCCAAAAGACCTAATTGTCTAGACCTCTGTCTACTCCTGTATGTAATGGCGAGTAATATAAAATGAAACCGTATAAGATATAGTAAAGAAAAATATTATTTTTATTGTTCTAACAGAATTAAAATATTTTATTTTAACCTTCTTCTCTTTTTATTGTTGTGCACAAAAGAGTCCTTAATAATCTGTATGATATTTAAGTAAGTTTTTTTTAAATATCTATAATTATAGTCAAAATAAATAAAAATAAGCCGAAGTTCCAATTTGCCTTCCGAATGCTCGTTCCTTTTGTTCAGTCATTTTAAAATATTCAATTTATAATTTTATTTAAATATTCCCTAACTCTCCTAAAAATTATTTCAAGTTACCCATGCCAGACACGACGGCACGGTTAGACAGAGAACGGTTTATTTTTTTATTCTCAACAAAGGTTCTTTTGCGCCAAGTCTATTATAAATTGTAATCAGATAGGCAAAAAGTTTCGTAAAATAACTCACAAACACCACTGTCACGAAAATTATATAACTAGCGTTATTAGCGAATACGTTCTCGTTTCAAATTTTACGACATCCTAATTTGAAACAAAGATAAGCTGAATATTTTGCAAAAGCTGTACCGTAGGTTATTAAATAAATAAATTCCAGTTCGAGCATCACGCGAATAAAATGCGGCAAAATATTCATCTATTTAGCACTACTAATGCTTAAGCAAACGCAATGAGACAATCCCTTACAAGATGGACTGACTAGTGAAATGTTGCGGACTTCGATGGACGCAGGTGGATAAGGACCGTTCTTGATGGCGTACTAGGAGAGGCCTGTCCAACAGTGGACACTTGGTAGGCTGAAAAGAAAAACAAAAATAATGTTTTCTCTTGTAAGTGCTCTTTTCTCGATAAGCGTCACGTACATACTACATAACGGCGTATTAAAGTCCATTGCAAGATCTTGGCTTCTACTACTACTAAGTGCTTTCCCTAATCCCCTAAAATATGGATGATTTGCGTAACAATTAGCTTCTTTGATCGCAGTACCAGATACGTTTCACCATATACGCTGCCACCCGTCACCGGTCTACTCAATTTTGTTCTGGTATATTTCCTATATATTTCGATGTTCATTTTATTTATTTATGGAAAACCAATATATACTGAATATTACACCAATATATTAAATAAAAATAATAATTCGTCATTAAAAATTACTTACTGAACCATGTACGGTTCTAATAAGCCACCACACCACCTGTGGTTGCCTTGAAAAATATCTGCGGTGAAAGGTGAGTCAAAGGGACTTAATTATCTAAGCTAGAACTCTGTCTACCCCTGTATTGGGAATTACGTGAAGATAATTATTTTACCACCTGTCACGTTGTCCCAAAAAACTGTTTTCGGTTTTTATCGGCGAAGGTGGGTCGAAACGACTTAATTGTCGAGACTTCTGTCTTCCCCTTTATTGGGAGTGGCGAGTAGATATTTTTTGTACTATCCAAAGATCAAGAAAATTCTTCAAATTGTATGTCAAAGACATTTTCAATATTCGATCTCTTTTCTGTCGTTATTTTGTTGTTATAGTTACGACGTAATAATCATTATCTAATTGTGGTGAGGTGGTGATGAAAACCAATGCACTTCTTAACTTACTTAACGTCTTGCAGTTAGGTAATAAGAAAATTTTTTACATAAGCTACACAGTAATTAGATAGTGGACGATTTAGTATATTTAAACGACATAAAAATAATTTAGTTCTGCGTTTCCTTAGGTACATTTATCCTTTCGGGTCTGTAAACTCGGGTCTGTAAACTAATTAGATTACCCAACCACTCGGCTATCGTGACTATGACTTTACTAGGAGCGGAGTTAATGCTATAAGGTATTTATAAAATATATTATTAATATTTTTTATAAATGCTTTATAGCATTAAGCCCGTGATCAATTTCACCGTTACATTTTGATTTTCAAATATATAAATACAAGTATGTATTGATTTTCAAATATATAATACAAGTACAACTGGTACAATGTACTATACTCTGTACATTTATGTCTGTAATATTAATCAATTTGAACCAAATAAATTCTTACTTTGATGCCAACGGTCTTAGGAGTTAACTGTAAATCCCCATTAAATACGCAAGTATGACATTAAGCATTTTTAAGTAGAATGCTAATACAGTTCATGTCACGTTTCCTTGTATGAGCGGTTTAGCAACTTAGCAACACGTAAAAGTGTCCAGATAGAGTCACATTACTGGACTATTGCGTCAATTTCCACGGGTCGGTAACCCTGTACATTATGTTGCAAAACCAGACCCTTAGCGAGAGGTTACGCATAAGTGATGTACCCAGCGGAAAAACATGTCTCACAACGTGGTATGTCAGTGTGACAAAATCAGTCTCTTCACACTCTATGTCACGCTTTCACATTTCTTTACTGTACCATGTGAAGCCTATAAACTGTACCATGTCACAAACATCCGAACTGGCGAGTAGCTATCCATTTTAACCGCATCTCACTCGCCATAGTGGTGACCACGACTTGATGTCATCGCTGTTTCCTAACTAAAGATCGTCTTCTCCAATAATATTGACGACTTCATCTCATACACTGAACCGCACTTCTGTTAGCGCAGCACAACGCGTACTTTCAAAAGATCACATGGACATGAATTACTCTGCTACCAAAGTACTAGCTTAGGCCCTTGTATTATGGAATCAGAAGTAACTAATGTGCCAAAAACACTCAGACCGGATTTAGAAAAAGAAAAAAAGACCTCAGAATGTAAAAATAAAGTATTTTTACATTGACCCGACCGGGAATCGAACCTTGGACCTCAGAGCTGGCGACATCGTGAAAACCAATATGTACGCCACTCATCGACTGAGGTCTCGCGTGTGTTTGTTTAGATATAACGAGGGGCATACACCGGTTTTCATGGTGTCACCATCTCAGAGGTATCGCATTCGATTCCTGGACGGGTCAATGTAGAAAAGTGGTTTTCCACGTCGTTTTTCCACGTCGTTTTTCCTATTTATGGTATGGTATTTTTAGGGTATGGTTTTTCTTTCTTCTGTGTCTTGGTGCTTGTGTTGTCACAAGTGCTTTAGCTTATTAATTTGAGATAATAGCAATATATGTGATATTGTCATTACCTATTTATAAATAAATACACATATAAATAGGGACAACATCATTTACATTGCTCCGATTTCAATGTAAGATGCTAAAGCACTTGAGGTATTGGAATCGGAAACAACGAAGGCATCACAAACACCCATATCCGAGAAAATTTAGAAAAAGTGATTTTTCTATATTGACACGACCGGGAATCGAACCCAAGACCTCGAGATGGCAGCACCGTGAAACTCGGTGTTCACGCCAATCGTGCCTGGAGGTCGACAATGTACTCGCATGTTTTTTTTCAAACTGCTTGGGTGTTAGCACTCTCTATACGACTCTTTATCCACCTGCTGAAGTAGGTCGCTATTGCAACTGTTGATCGTTTTCAATGTGGCAAAACCACCTGGCGTTTCATCACTAACGCAATACAATAAAAGCTATTTGATCATATTTGACGAGCCACCGATATTGTGTAAATTCAGATACTTGATATACAACAGAAAACTTTCTCAAAACTTAGCCAACGTTCAACCAAATGTCTAACGATGCCTATACATACATAACGATTAATAATGTCCATTGCTGTATATTTTCTCCTGTAGGGCATAGTTTGCCATGATCGAGGTGATCTGAACAAGAGATCGAGGTAGATCTTAAAAAGAGCTGTACCAGACACCAGAGGAGCTGCAGTTGCTTTACCTATCTTCACAAAACCCTTACCTACTTTACCTAAATAAGAAATATACCTTACTTAATAAGGATTGTAAAAGAAATTTGAAAAAAGAATAAGCATAGAAGAGAAATAGGTATATGGCTATAGAAATAGGTAGATATACTAGCGGCACGGTAGATAGTCCAGCCTTGGAATTTATTAAAAAATGCGTGATTAAAAACATATTTTTCGGGCTATGGCATGCCAAAAACTATACATTTAAAAAAAAGAAACGTGTAAATCGGTTAGGTAGATTTGAAGTTTGGTTAATGGTCACGATATCCGAGTGGTTGAGCGATCGGACTTCGAATCAAGGGACCTGAGTTCGATCCCTAAGACTCGAACCAAAGTGTTTTTTTTAAACTTATGTACGATTTATAACATGTATTCTTTGTGAGCAATAGAGTTACACGGGAATATGTACAATAGATAGGCTACCGTTTACGTCTCTCGTAAGATGTAACGAGATATGTTAAAATCCGCTCGCTTGGCAAGCTGGTTAGTGATCATTGTATTAGGCTTCGCATAAACATCATATAAACATCTACCCAACATCAGTTTACAAATTAAGCATTTGTATCTGGTGAAATTCAGCATGACAATCCCACCATCGGCATCACTGAGCATTCTCAATTCTTTTTCTTAATTTTCTGTAACAATATTAATGACCTAAAATGGTCAGTATCATTTTTATAACGACACTCCGACGAATGTCGTCACTGCATTATGTGGGAAAATAGTCGTCAAAATACCTTAGGACAAGCGGTGGTGGTGGTAGTGACATGTCCTAGTGATAAAGTGGTAAAGATCAAGAACTTGATTAGAGCCAAGATCTTCCAGAACACCGCTCAATTCGCTTTCAAATTCCTTCTTAAAAGGTAATAAATTATACTCAAAAATATTTCTTTCTCCACTTTCCTCCAAACTTTCAAAACCAACGTGGTTGGGTGATCGGAATTCGAGTCAAGATACCCAATTTCGATCACCAAGGTTCGTACCAATAGTTTTTCAAAAACTTATGTACATTTTACATCGTTGACTTGGAAACAAAGACATCGACGAGCTCACCACCTCTAACGTTGTCTCAAAAATATGTTCGGTGGAAGATGGGTTGAAAAGACTTAACTGTCTAGACATCTGTCAACCCTTGTATTTTGATTGGCGTGAATATTTTTTTACCACCTTTAGTACCCTTCAGAGAAAATTCGTTAAAATACCATTGGCTAACGACAATAGGATTATCTTGAAAATAACAGCAACGTTTAAGAATGCGAGGTATCTGTTACAGCAATCACCAATCGGCTAGACGTGACGATTGTTGTAAAATATTTCTTATAAAGGAAGTCTTTGGACCTTATTATGGGTTTCTATGGAGCCAAATTTCCTTGGATTCCTGCATTCGAAGCTAAGAGTAGCAGAATGTCTGTGATTGTATATGAATGTTAGTACTCGAGCTTTAGAGGTTAGTCTATGAGATTTATAAATGTTTGTCTATGTAAATACATATGTATATTAAAATATATTGTACATTAAGACGGCGAAAGAGCCTATAGTCATTTTAATGACTACCCACCTGTCACAATATTCCATATGAGCTCCGGTAAAAAGTGGGTCGTAAGGGCTTCATTGTCTACCCAAGTATGGGAAATATCGTAACGATAAGACGTAACTGTCCAAGGGTGTCGTTAGACAAAACGAACGGAAACGAACGTGGCGGCGGGATAAACATTTCGAAAACACCAGGCATTAATTAATTTTATTATTTAATGCCTGGTAATAATTTAATTGATAATAATTTTATTAATTAATGTATTAATAACTCATTAGCCAAGCCACGATAGCCGAATGGTTGGGCGGTCAGAATATCGACTCAAGAGACCCGAGTTTCTCAGGTGGCAGGCTCGTACCAATGGGGTTTTCAAAAACTTATGTATGAATTTTATTGTTGGCTTGAACATAAAGACAGCGATGGGCTCACCACTTGTCACGTTTTCCCGAAAATATCTTAGATGGAAGGAGGGTCAAAGGGACTTAATTGTCTAGACTGGACCTCTGTCTACCCCTGTATTGGGAATCGCGTGAAGATATTTATTTTATCCATTTAACATTTCGAAAACACCAGTCACTAGGCATTTCAGGTATAACCTGACATTTGGAATGTCATTTCAAAGTTATTTATGCTGATTTAAGTAAACGTAGTAAAATTTATAAATACTTGAAAAACAATAGAACCATGAGAAATAATAATGTGCAATTCACACAAAATTGAAATCTTCTGAAAACCGAAAATTGTGTTTCATTAAATAACAAGTAACTAATGGAGACATCGAATAGCCCAAATAACATTGACCAAATAAGTACTTGGAGATACATGTACTCGCATACCAAATCATGCAGAATAAAATCAAGAATTTCAATATCAATTTAAACTTTATTCATTTTACTTAAATTATTAAGTCCATGCACAACGGCCTCCAAAAGTTCTCTGCATAACTTAGGACTCTCGCGTAAGGGAGAGATTGACATAATCGTTACGCTTGACTTGAAAGTCACGATAGCCGAGTGATTGGGTGGTCGGAACTTCGAGTTAAGAGACCCGAGTTCGATCCCCAGGTGGCAGGCACCAATGGGGTTTTTCAAAACTTATATACGAAGTATATCGTTGCCATGGACATAAAAATGGCGACGGGCTCACCACCTGTCACGTTTTCCCGATTATATCTTCGGTGGAAGGTGCGTCAAAGGGACATAATTGTCTAGACTAGACCTCTGTCTACCCCTGTATTGGGAATTGCGTGAAGATATTTGTTAATATTATTTGTTATTGTTACGCTTGACAAGCGGATTACCAGACAATTCTCACTTACGAAGTGTTACCTGACTGTTAAATTTTGGTCTAACATTTTTCAAGATTATTATAGCGCCATCTTTCCGTAAATGATTTTTCCAAGGCTTTCCCCTTAGTCGCGTCTTACGACACCCACGGCTAGAAGGAGCTGGTATATTCTTACGCCGTAACCACATGACATATTTAGTTAAATTAAGCTTTACTGAGTGAAAAAATTACAGAATGGCTATTTGTCACGGTAAACATTATAAGCACAATTGAAATATTCAGGGTACTTCAGGAGTTTTGTTTTTTGTGTATCTCGATAACTTATTTGGTCAGGTTTGGTTCGCTTCTTTCAGCAATAGTTGATGGCACGGCCTGACTTATTTGGTCTATTTTTATTGTTACTCTGACGTTTTAACGTTTTAAAGTTATTATGGTGATTAAGAAGTATTGATTTCAAAAACATAGCATGTATTATATTATATGAAAATGTACATTCTATGGCCCCATTTTAATTTCAATCTGAAAGTTTCCACGTAAAAGTTATCTTTTCTCTTCATGGTTCTATACAAGTGTATTTCTAACCGACTAGACGGAAAATCTTATTAATTAAAAACTATTATAATCGTAGAGCCGTACTCCTCGTGGCATGGTACCAAGAACGCTGGCTGCATTTCCACGTTGAATGGCTAGACTTAACCGTTGAGCGAAAAAAGAACCAGCCCTCTTGTCACCAGCGGCAACGATAAGTCGCGCATACAATTCCTTTAGAAACTGCATCGCGCGGGGACCACACGGACCTATTGTCTCTACGGCAAATGGAACAAATATGTAGTCTCCTTTCAAAGACTCCTTTTATTTTTTTATTTCAGTTAAGTTACAATATACATTCAAATAATTTATCACGTCCAAATCTATGCGACATTAACATTAAACTAGTTTTAAGTTTTAATGTTAGCTCTTGCATATTTTAAAGTTATTTCTAAACAGTGTCGATTCAAAGATTTGTTTCGATTTGCCTCTGCCGATTTACAATCACTGCGAAATATTAAGACACCGCCACACCAGGGTTGTGAAACCGCTCCGCTGCGCCGGCGCAGGTCTCAGTAGTGAACGAGCTACGGTACCAATTGAGCCAGTCCGCCGTGCACGACCTTCGACCGGCCTTGGGGTGAGTTGAGACACACACACACTTGACCTTGACTTGCGTAACATTAGGCCGACAGTGAGAAAGTTTATATTTTTTGATCATTTATGTGTACGACATTTATGTTTTATGTATAATCTGAAGCAATTTGACATTTAAATTTTCGCGGTATATTATGTCCTACTTTTGCTACTTATTATTTAAATAGGTCGGTCTGTTTCATTTTTAATGATTCAAAACATTCTTTGAAAGGTTTTTAGAAATTATTGTAAACATTTACAAATCTTCTTCTTCTCAGGATATGTTTTTTTTCTTCAGAGTCAACATTTATTATTACTAAATGTCAACTCATGTGCAATTACTTAGTTGTTTGACTTTTAGTGCATTTCGTGACAAGTACTTGGTTAAGAATCACGCCTATACATATTTTGACTCAAGAAAGGTTAAATGCAGTACCAGTACTTGAGCAATATTTCGATATAGGTCAATCGGTTAGAACTACCTATAGTGCTTATACCATAGCTCTGTATCTAACGTATGTTTTGGAGACCTACAAGTACGTGAACGAGTGTCGTTCACCCCAGTTTTCATGGTGGCCATATGTTTGGTCCCGGGTTTGGTTCCTGGACGGGTAAATTTAGAGGAACACTTTTTTAAATTTTCTCGGGATTTTGTAAATATTTCTGGCTCTATAACAAGAAAGAAAGATTATTTATTTGTTGCAACATATTATACAATTAATACAATTTACATATATATGTTTAAATAGTGACACAACATAATCGTTCAGCATAAGTCACGGTCTCACCTCATCAGCAACTTTCGGCGCAGCTTGTGGTCCATCCATATAACACAAGTTCTTTAGCTGAATACTTTGGGATCAGAGCAATGTATGTGATGTTGACCCTATCTATGTATGTATTTATTTATAGTAAGTTAAATTTCCTTAGATAATTTAACTTACTATAAATAACGATAGCCGAGTTTTTGGGTTGTCGGAATTTTGAGTCGAGAGACCCGAGTTCGATCCCCAGATGGCAGTACCAATGAGTTTTTCAAAAAAAAACTTATGTACGAATTTCATCGTTGGCTTGGACATAAAAACGGCGACTGGCTCACCACCTGTCACGTTGTCCCAAAAATATCTTCGGTGGAAGGTGGGTCAAAAGGACTTAATTGTCTAGACTTGACCTCTGTCTACCCCTGTATTGGGAATTGCGTGAAGATATTTTATATTTTTAAATTTCCTTAGAATAATAGTCCTATAATACTAAAAAACAAAAACCAAAACTAAAGAAAATACCTACAATTAAATAAACTATGATAATAATAAAAAGCTAGTTATATCACTAAAGATGATCCTTACTTTAATGAAAAGCCATATTTAAGGACAGAATCATCGTTTAAATTAATATGATAAGATTGATAATGATATTTCCTTATCAAACTTATGTAGCAACGAAAGAATATTTTAAGCAAGAATATCTAGTTTCAAGCTTATTAGTAGCCATTAAGAAATCGCGTTAGTTTAAGAACGAGCTAAAAACAGGAACTTTTGTTCAGATTTTATGTTACGTAATTCTTTGTCAGTGTTTTTGGTTTTTCTTTTTCAAATGATGTATCTAACCAAAATATGTTACTAATGAAACACGTTAATTTTTCTAATCATTACTTACTAACTATCACGAATGCAAAACTTGCAGAACTTTGGCATGTGAAGTTAGGATGGATTGTCATAATTTTCATGTTTTACAAGAGCATTGGCAATCGTAGCAGACAACTCACACCTAAGATTCTGTTGCTCGGTACTAGTGGCTTAATTTTTATCTAGTGCTTAAGATTGTTCTGCCGCTTTCGTATCGCATCGTGAGCTACTGCAAATCCAAAACAAAAACAGTAATATGCAGCAAACTTGTACAGGTCAAGTTCATTGCCATATAAAAATAAAATATTAGCATGAAACCAATGCACTTTATCAGACATAGCATTTCCCACGTCGTTAAAAATATAGATGTTTCTTACTTAAAGAAATCTAATAAATTTCATCGGCAAACGATACAGTTACGATATAGGATATATCGTTAATAAATAAGAAAAAGAAATGGGCCAGGCTTCGCACCTTGCAGAACACCGATAATTATAATTCATTCACCATATATTATTGGCTTCCCGCAATATTGAGCAGATTGTTACTTCATGTTGTACGATTTTGACTTTATTCTATTTGCCTGTCCCAATGTCATAAGATTGCAATTTTGGAATGGCTTCATAACTTCGCAATAATTTCATTGCAAACGCGGAATATTAAATACTAAAAGATATATTCTCATATTATACGTATATGTCATATCATATGTATATTTAATATTACGTCTTAATACATCTTCCATGATAGTTAAGCCCGAAAGAACAGATCTCCAAATGTACCGATTCTGCTTTTCTTAACTTCGGTATTTTCTTCATACTTGCATTACAATCATAATACATCGATCCAATAATCTGGACCTTTTTACTTTTGAGCAATTTTCTTGACATCACATTTAAAAGTGAGTTTCAGCTTTGAACTCTTTGTAATGTTTATTATTGCATTGCATAGTTACATTTTTCATCATTGGTTCTTAACTACTTTCCTCAATGTTTCGAAATTATCGTAGCGTGCCCTTTAACATTACATGTTTATTATTGCATTGCATAGTTACATTTTTCATCATTATTTCTTAACTACTTTCCTCAATGTTTCGAAATTATCGTAGCGTGCCCTTCTGTCCTACCATACTCAAAGTCAAACTCTTTTTTTTTATTTTGGGCTTGTTTAAAGTTCTTATGAAAAAGTTTTCTCTGAGAAGGTCTTGCTTCTTCGAACCGGCTAGAAAATCAGGGGTCTATGATTTTCCTTTTCTAACAAATATGTTATTTAAATTAATTCAACGAAAACATAATAAGAACCTAGAGAACACTATTTCGCAAAATTCACAAATTTAATTAAAAACGAAACAAACTGTCAGTTTCCAAACCACGGCAAACGTTGTGTAACTTCAAATTCGCTAAATAAAGCTTATGTTAAGTATACACTATAAAACAAAATGGAAAATAATTTAAAAAGACAATTTCAAATAAGTGTCATGTTCAAATGAATGTTTTATCCACAGAAATTGATAATTTTCTAATATATATACATCTTATCACTTTAAGGTTACTAACCTTAATACTGCGTTATTATCATTTGGATTATTTTGCTGATTTTTCTCAACGCATCGTCTCTAAAAATACAAGAAAGAAGAGATCACAAAAATTCATAATCCTTACACACTGCTCTCATTGCTATCAAAACAATTATTTTCTCCATACAAACGTTGACATATCCTAGTGATCTAAACTTTGCTACTTAGATTTGTTCACATAGTCTTGAAAAGTGATTTCCGGCCAAACTTAGATCTCTATTTAGGGTCTAATATTGAAATATTTCAATGAATTTTTACAGTACATCCTTTTAAAATGATTTTTAATCTAAAACCACATAAGATAACATATACGCAACAAGATAATGATACAAAGTACGAAAGTCTCTCTATATAAACATACTACAGGATAAATTGTGTTATTACGATTAAACCTTTTATGTAATCAAGTTTAAACTTGAAAATTCGTCAAAGTATCTTTTATGATATTTGATACGTTGTAATTAAATGAGAATTAGATAATTATGAAAGTCAATTAATTTCCATCTCAGTTTTTTATGTGAACTTACCTTTATAACTTATCGCTTCGTTTAACATTAACTTGCAAGTTAGTCTTCGCTTCTTAATTAACTGATGTCAACATGTCTATTTAGTAGTGAAATGCTCATTGTATATTTGTAGTTCATTACCAAGTATCTTATTTATAACTGTATTTGCACATATAATGTCCAACATCATTTTTTTTTTCTTTTTTAATATCTTATTTAAGCATGTTCTCTTAGTTCATTCGCCTTCATACTATTTGTTTAGCTAAAGTTGGTTTTGGATCTCAAATTAAATATAATATTAAAAAAGAATGTTGCAAGTCGTGATATTGATAGATTCTCGGTACTAGTCTAACTAAAAGTGGCTTTTACACTAAAAGTGTTTTTTTTTCTTTATTATTGAATTCAACACATGAAAACTTTTGAATATATTCGAATAAACCTGAGGTAATATGAGATCCAAAAACTTTACAAACTAAAAGCTGATAACACATGAACAACACTAATTAGGAAACGTGATAGTGACATTATCAATAAATAAAAGCTCAACCGATACTTTCAACCCCCTGTAACTTATATGTAGATGTTACAAAGTTACTTTTTAAAATAATTTAATGTTGTACGTGATTTTGTCACCATTCTCGTTATCTATATGATTTAGTCATTATATTTATTGTGATATAAACTTATATTGACACGGACATTATAAATTTTGCCAGTAAAGTGGGAAAAAATTATGATAAAATTGTTATGTAGGTATAGTATACGAGTAGGTTCTCACAATTAGTGGTAACAGAAAACGTTTAATTTTTTTTAAATGTGAAATTTTTCTTAGTGTTTTTAGTTAAATGTTTATAATTTTCTGAATAAACCAAATATTAAAAATGCTAAAATGTGTATGTTTACTATGAAAATATATATTAATCCAATTAACTGAATGCATCTCGAAACCACTGGTCGCAGATATTATTTCTATGATTTGTCAACGCTTTTTATATATACTCATTGACATACGGCAATATTTGGTCTACAAGACCTTGAAAGAATCTGGCTTCAAAGGACGCGATGCGGACTTTACGCGTGAAGATATTGTGTAACTGCAAGTTTGCGTTATAATTTATAGTCACGCAAAATGCTAAAGGGTGTGCACATTTGAACAAGGTCAAAGCATGATTAATAGTTTTGGTAATAATGAACAGTTTTATCAGTAATAAATATAGATTACTAATTAAACATAGTGAAACAAATGTGTAGTGTTTTCCGATAATTCTCAATATATATGATAACACTCAATATTAGATAATAAATAATGCATACATAGATAGGGATAAAATCACATAAATTGCTTCGATACGTAGTTCGAAGGTAAATACCTGATGCCCTAGTGTTATGAAATAGAAAACGACGAAGGTACCACATAAACCCAAAGCCGAAACCATGTATAAACAGTTTCTACAATGATGGGTCATTGTAGAAACTGTTTATACATGGTTTCGGCTGGCAATAAAATATGGGCCCTCAGACTTGGCGACACCACGAAAGCCGGTTTTACATTACGGTTCACTGGTCCATGGCGTTGAACTATTGAAATATGTTATGGAATAAATTATGAAATCGCAAAAGTACATAAGTTTTGTCAAAACTGACAAATAAAACTCTTCCTCATTCGACCTTAAAAACCGGTGTATGCGGCACTCGTCAACGGAGGTCGTCATACAAATCAAAAAGAAGAAAGAAAGAAATCTCAATGCGCCACGAACATAATAAAAGATACCAAGAAAACTAAACAAAAAACCTAACAATTTAGAGACAGAAAATATTTACGAAAATCTATAAAAAAAAACCTTCTATAATTCCCAGCCCATAAAAGTGCGTCTTATTCCGATTCCTTTACAGTTCCTGCAGTTAGGTTATGGAACCTGCTTCCGCCGAACATTCGCGACTCTAAGTCTATTTCGACCTTTAAGAGAAGAGTTAAGGATCACTATCTCACATCGGCAGTATGAATAGTATAGATCTCCTATTATGTGTGTATGTATGTATGTAAACACCCCAAATTGTGTTAAAAACACCCATTTACAAGACAGTTACCTATTCTAAAAACTATAAACATTGGAAAATGCAAACCTATGATTTGAGTTCAAAACAGACGTACGTAGATTTTACTCTTGGTGTCATTTGAATTTGTGACGTGAAATCTAGTTAGTGATAAATTATTTTTAACCTTTGCTTAAAGGCAAAATCACTACCGATTGCTAAGTGGTTGTTAATTTATTTACAAGTTGTTAATATCTTTACGCACAATTCCTAACGGGGTAAACACAGAGAAGAAACGCCAACGTAACTCTTTTGCTTCTTTCAAATTCATTATTTTCTAATTTGTTATTTATTCATTAAATTCATTGTTATGCACGTCTAGGTATCCGTGTACTTCTTTGAGCAATTTACTCACATGGTTTTCGTGAGTTAGTCTCGTCCTACCTCAATACCTTTTAATGTTAACTTTCGCGCTACATACTTTCTTCACAATTCGGTCTTCACTTATTCGATCATAATTAAATATCAATGTATATAATATTTAATGTGGCAAAATTTATAACGTATAACTTAATTAATTGTTATTATTATTCAATTACAAGTTCTTCAACGTGCCATCTATATTGTTTAATCTTACAATTCGACAATAAGTATGATAAAAAGCAAAGATGTTTAACAAAGATGACAAAACTTATAACGTACGTAACTTATAATATACTTTTAATTTCGTGATGGCTTGTCTTAGTCTGTTTTTTGTATCATGATAAAATAAAATTTAAGAAGTCACGAAAGCCGATTGGTTGGGTGGTCGCAATTTCGAATCAAGAGACCCGAGATCGATCCCCCGATAGCTGGCTCGTACCAATGGGTTTTTCAATAAACTTAAAACACCCAAGTTGCCGGATCGTAACAATGGGCCTTATCAAAAATATATGTACGTATTATATCATTAGTTTGGTCGTAAAGACCGCGACGGGCTCACCACCTGTCAAAATACCACTGTGTGTGAAAATTTCTTCAGTGGAAAGTGGGTCGAAGGGACTTAATTGTCTGGACCTAGACCTCTGTTTACCCCTGTATTGAGAATTGCGTGAAGATATTTTTATTTATTATAAAATAAAATAAAAAAGCATACAACTGGCGATAATATTTTTATAAAAACTTAAAAAAACATAACGAACTAAGCGGTCGCACTACGCATGTTGCAATACATCGAGCTCAGCGCCTCACTATAACAAACGTGTTTGCGTGCGTAGCCTTGACCCAGTGACGATGACCGGGAGATGAATCTGTCAAGTCAGTGAGTTTCGATGTAAGTTAAGCCTTAAATAAAAATTGAGTAAATAAATTTTTTCACCATTCTTTTTTTACCGCGCTACTTAAGGTCAACCCCCGTCGAGACGGAGTGACGACTTGCAAAATGTTGCGGGAAGTTGATGGATGCAGGTGGAAGAGGACTGTTCTCTGTGGAAAATTTTGAGGCAGGCCTTTGTTCAGCAGTGAACTTTTGATAGGCTGTACAGAAGATAAAGAAGAATTGCTTATAAACTTGTTGATTTCTAACTTAAATTGAATATTCGCGCCAAGTGTTGATAAATTTATAATAATTGCCATTACAATTATATTCAGTTAATATTGGCACCGCTTTCGGCCACGTTATTAATTAAATCTCATCAGTAAGTTCATTTAAGTAATATAATTATTTTATTTGTTTTTTTTTTTGCATTTTAGCCATAGAAAAACGCAACTAAAAGTATGTAGTGACTACGATAATACTCTGAGAGTTCAAATAATAATGATTAAAATATGTATAAGTCTTTAAATCAGTCGGCTCAAACTATTTAACGCCCAATTGGTCTCTTATAATTCAATATCTTTGTATTTGTCAGTATTTGTCAACAAAACGTATATTATTGACTAATTCCTAATTTTCCAAATTGCACGAAGAGGGGAGGGTCATGAGTATTCGGATACCTAGACGTGCATGTATAAAGAAAATGATGAATCTGGAAGAAGCCAAAGAGGTTTGTAAGGATAGTGACATTTGGCGATCTGTCTCTCTAGCTACCCCGTCAAGGACTGTGCGTGAAGATAAATAAAATAATTAAATAAAAATAAATTTCTAAGAGTTAAGGAGTACAGCTTCAACCATCAGCGCTAAAATATCTTCATGCCATTTCCAATTCAGGGGTAGACAGATGTCTAGACAATTACGTCATTTCAAGCCACTTTCCACCGCAGATATTTTTGAGTCTAATTATATTTAAAATAAAATAATTTAATTCAATAAAACCTTAAACTAAGTAAGTCGAAATGATAAAGAAAATATAACATAAAACTTCGTTCTACAAATCTTAAAATACGATATTAATGAATAGTCGAAGTTGAGGACAGTCAATTCCAATTATTTATTAAATAAATGAGAAATTTATGAAATCAACAGACTCGGGTAGGTACGTACTCGCGACCTTCGCCGTACCATCGCGATATCTATAAATAAACAAAGACTAGTCCTTACAACAAGACTCAGCAGAGTGGCCGTTGCCTAGTCACGATGTTAATCCTCTTGGTCATGATTTCTGGTATCTTTTAAACATAACATAAGTGACATGGAAGATGTTTCAATAAATATACTACAAAAGTATAAACATGAAAATGTAAATTATAAAAACTAGATTTTCTGCAACCGTAACTAATTGAATATATATTTCTATATTCTTGTAGATACGTTTCGTATTTACAAAAAATAATTGTATTCTAGATACGTTTAATAAAAAAACTCGCAAATCTACTCTTGACTCGAATTCTGATCACTCAACCACTTTGTTATTCCGTGTGGTAACGGCGTAAGAATGTTGCCACTCCCTTTCTTCCCGTGGGTGTAGTAAGAGGCGACTAATGGACTCACAGCCTTGAATATCTTTATGACAACCGGTAAATGGCGGTATAACCATCTCCAAAAATATCAGACCAAAATAATCAGACCGAAGATGGGCAGCAGCGTCTGTGATGCGACTGGTTTGGTATGGTGGCAAATACCCTATGTCTACGTCCTGCAGTTAACAGGCCGTTATGTATGTATGTATGTAACTACTTTGTCATTATCGTGACTTTAATAGTCACTTTTGAACAAATATTAAACTTATTTACCTCAAAAAAGTTAGATATCGTAAACTTTAGTAAAAACGAGATGATATAACAATTAACAAACATTATAGACAATTAAGAGTTCTTTAGCAAGTTTACTATTGTCATGTATGTAATTTTATTAATTTTAAATATACCGGTTGAAAGTGGTTGTTAGGACTGTCTTTTTTATGTTTGGTAAAAAACCGATCTCATTACAATGTGCCTCGCGTATGAACGCAAACGTTATATGCAGCCACTGATCATTCGATGTCTACAAAAATTATAACTAATTTCTGAGATTCAAGAATTTTTTCATAGCTATATAACCACAATTGTAAGAACCGTATCAATTTTTAGTCAGTCATGGGTGTAGCTAGTGAATTCAAAATATCAATTTTAACATTTCAATTTTATATAGCATCATTATCGATAGCTATAATCAGAAATAAAAATCATTTTTGATCCTCTGTCTTCATTGGAAATGCACTCCTCGTTTTAGTTTTTCTTACGTTACATTATCCCACTTACACCCACCTTGCACTACAAAAAAGTGTGTATTTTAATTAGATACATTAACGCAATTTTTCTGATTTTGTCTAGTTTTATTGAAAGTAAATTTGTAACTTGTAATCAGGCATTACGATTATTATAAGGAAGACAAACCACAGTCCTCCCGTGACAATGAATGATGTAAAGCACCCGAAACGTCGGAATGTAAAACAATTTTTAAAATCACTAAATATAAACACTAATAGAGTCACGATAGCCGAGTTGTCGGGTGATCGGAATTTCGAATCGAGAGACCCGAGTTCGATCCCCTGGTGGCAGTACCAATGAGTTTCTCAAAAACTTATGTACGAATTTCATCGTTGGCTTAGACATAAAGACGGCGACGGGCTATCCACCTGTCACGTTGTCCCGAAAATATCTTCGGTGGAAGGTAGGTCGAAGGGACTTAATTTGTCTAGACTTGACCTCTGTCTACCCCTGTATTGGGAATTGTGTGAAGATATATTTTTTATACTAAATAGAAACGCAATAAAACCCAACGAAACGCAATAAGACGGCGACGGGCTTACCACCTGTCACGTTGTCATGAAAATATCTTCGGTGGAAGGTGGATCAAAGGGACTTAATTGTCTAGACTAGACCTCTGTCTACCCCTGTATTGGAAATTGCGTGAAGATAAAACCCGAAACTAATCGTTTAATTTGAAAAAGGATAGCCCCTATTAAAAATGTAATAAGCTACAAAAGTTGAGTTCTATAAGAGCCTCTGCTTTTATAACTTCATTTTAAGGCAGAGAACACTCATAAGTCATAAGGGTAATCTGTAGTAATATCATGTGTTGTATCTTATTTCTTCGCTGTAGCGAAAGGTTACTGTACCAAGGAAGAACCATTGTTCCAAATTTTTATGGCGATTCCGAATATGGAACTGGACTTTCAAGATTTCAAAATAAATATCTTAACTTAGTAGTGGTTAATCATCACCCTATAAATAAATAAATAAATATCTTCACGCAATTCCCAATACAGGGGTAGACAGAGGTCGAGTCTAGACAATTAAGTCCCTTCGACCCACCTTTCACCGAAGATATTTTCGGGACAACGTGACAGGTGGTGAGCCCATCGCCGCCTTTATGTCCAAGCCAACGATATTCGTACATAAGTTTTGAAAACTCATTGGTACGAGCCTACCAACTGGGGATCAAAACATTTGTCAAATTCACACATATTCGCGAATAATTCAGCTGTCTTGCTAAAATGTCCTTGAAGACGTGAAAGATGTCAATCAACAAATATCACAGTTTATAACTATCTAACATCAACCAAATGAGCATCAAGCGCACTGTTCCGCCATAGAGGCCGGCCTTAATCTCGTTCCGTTGACTCGATTCATGTTTTTTTTGTAGAAAGGCACCCGCGCTTGCAACACCGCACCGGACACCGATTGCTCCATGCGACCATACTAACGCTAAATTCCGTTGGAGCGACTCACGTGTACTGGTATTTTCTAGAACATGCAGTCGCGAAATATGGCGTTAAAATGATGCTTGTAATGGGGTTGCAGGAGTTAGTAAGTTCACTGCGTCTTTTCTGGGCACTCGTATTTCAAATGAAATTTTAATCAGAGCGGTATATTTGAGTATGAAGACCTCCGTGGACGAGAGGCGTGCACATCGGTTTTCATGTTAGCGCTTCGAGGTTCTGGATTTGATGCCCAGTCGGGTCAACGGAGAAAACACTTTTTCTATATTTTCTTGGGTCTGGGTGTTTTTGGTACCTACAATGTTTCTGAGAACACGTTACAAGTGCTTAAGCAGCTTATTTTGGGATCAAAACAATGCATGTGAAGTTGTCCCTATCTACGTATGTATTTATTATTACTTTTATATTGCCAAAAAAGTATTGTCTTTACATTTTAAGTTTGCAAATTATAAGGTTGTAAGTCAATTCAAAAATTGTATTATGCTACGTTTACTAAACCTATAGTTGACCAAGTTTTCTTTATGACCAAGCCCTTGTCAATTATACATATTATATTATTTGGCATACGGTTTATTGAGATCCAATTTGCTATTATAGACGAAAATTTTATCACTTAATAGTGTTTTTAATGTGTAAAGAAACTGCAAACTTGTAATTGTTGATATTGGCGAAAATGAATTGCGAGGTAATTACCACCACTTAAATTGCCAGATGAATTTCGGTGTAGTCAGAGGTCTAGACAATAGAGTCCTATCCATCTCTCACTGTAGCCTTTACGCACGCGAGGAGTAAGTAGCATTAATCTCTACCTTGCCAAGCGATACTTTAAGCGCGAATTTCCGCGTCAGCCTATTATTTTATTTAAGCTTTTTTGTTATATTTCTGCAATGTTAGTCAGATGTCATAAGAGGAAAAGATTAAAACGTAGTACAATTTATTCTGGAACGCAGACGTTGTTTTCAAACATTTAACAGTTTATTTTTCATAAAATTTAATTTTGACAGTTGGAAAATGAGCACTTTGACCTCACATATGTAAGAATTTAACCATAGAACAATAACATAAATAAGTTATTATGCTTTGAAGTTTACTAAAGGACAATAAACAATACGTAATAATATAATAATGATTTGTCATTAGCAATTACAATTGACGTCAGAGCAAAAGACAAAAACATTCTAAAAAATTAATGAATAAATATTAGCGCGTCTTTTTAAAAGATGAATATTGTAATAAAAGGTTTCTTCAAGTAATTGAGTTGTTTCTTTTTATTGTTATCATAATATAGAAATAATCTTAAAATGCGTTCGATTCCCAGACTTGTCAAAGTAAATATCTTTAGTGCCTTCGTTGTTTCTGCTTCCATGGCACAAGTAATTTAGCTACTACTTTGCTATAAGCACTGTATGTGTGGTACTGTCCAAATTAAAGTATTAAAAAATAAACATTTACTTTTTTTTCTATTTTGTATTTCGTTTATTCTATTCTGGCAAATGCACGAATATAACAAAACAATTAAATGTTTGTAGATTTTAGGCAACATCACGTGAAAATAACACAAAAATGTTGTGTAAATCTGAGCTGTTATTGTACTCGTAAATCACAAGGACGATTTAAAAATAAGTGCCTACTCGTATTTCTTAAAATAAATAAAAAAATCTTCACGCAATTCCCAATACAGGGGTAGACAGAGGTCTAGTCTAGACAATTAAGTCCCTTTGTCACCTTCCAACGAAGATATTTTCGGGACAACGTGACAGGTGGTGAGCCCGTCGCCGCCTTTATGTCCAAGCCAACGACATAATTCGTACATAAGTTTTTGAAAAACTCATTGGTACGAGCCTGCCACTTGGGGATCGAACTCGGGTCTCTCGACTTGAAATTCCGACCACCGAACCACTCGGCTATCGTGAGTTCTATATTATTTATTAAAATAAATATCTTCACGCAAACCCCAATCCCCTGTATTGGGGTTTGCGTGAACAGAGGTCAAGTCTAGACAATTAAGTCCCTTCGACCCACCTTTCACCGAAGATATTTTCGGGACAACGTGACAGGTGGTAAGTCAACGATATATAACAGCGATATATACATAAGTTTTTGAAAAACCCATTGGTACAGGCCTGCCACGTGGGGATCGAACTCGGGTCTCTTGACTCGAAATTCCGACCACCCAACCACTCGGCTATCGGGATTTTAACTTTGACTTGTTTCTATTTTTTAAATACTTTAATATGGACAGTATCACACGTATTGCTTTGATAGCAATACTGTGGTAGTCAGAGGTCTAGACAATTCTTTCCTTTAGTACCAAATCTCACTGAAACTTCAGTATTCTGGTTCACATTTCGATCAACTTTGTAGTAAAATTTAGGCACTAAAAATATTGTATCGAAAGCCTTAAACTTTTGAGCACAATATACTGAAAAGGCAATATCCAAACTCACAAAATGTTGCTTAACTTGATTACATGATATGATGCGCATACGCATTTCACATTACCCTGACCGCTTACTGCATTATTCGAGTTGTATGAATTATGATAGTTAATTCATGAATACAACTGGCCACAAATTTGCGAATTCACGTATATAAGCAACATTAAATTTACGTACCGTTTTTGGACTACAGGTACCAGTATTGGGATACCAGATTTTTTTTTAAATAGTCTTCAATATCAATGGATGAGATCATGGTTATAGACTTAGTAGTGATTCATTACCATAGTACTCACCAGTCTCCCGTATGAGATTTCTGGTTATAGCTTTATAGCAAGAAATGTAAGCCAAAGTAAACATTGCCTAATAGATACTACCATATATTCTAATTGTGTTATCTATATTAATCGTTTTTTAAAAGAAGCGATTTTTCCTCTTTTTGCATTTCCTGAAATACATAATTTCTCATTGCAACTATATGGGTAAATTGTCCTTCGTGGTTGATAAGAGTGTCATATATTCGTACATAATTCATCGTACCTTACGGCATAGTCAATAATTCCATCAACACCATTTCGATACTTGGCATTACACCACAGTGCGTTGTTCGCGCAATTTTCTCACTTGCACTTTATGGAATGTGCTGCCGTCTGCGGTTTTTCCAAACTGATACTACTTAGGGACCTGCAAGAAAAGAGTCTGTACATTTCTCAAAGGCCGGCGACGCATCTGCTATGGTATAACGGATGTTCATGGGCAGCGGTAATCACTTACCATCACTTGAGCCACCTACTCGTTTACCTCCCTTCTCTATAAAAAAAAGAAACAACACAACAGAATGTGATAGTTTAATGTTGAACATAAGCTCTGGGGTCTTTTGCTCATTTATCATAATCGCCACGCCAGTCAAGAGAGGCGAGGCCGTGATGCCTCGCATCTTAAACTCTGCTGCTCGTCATCAGTCTTTTAATTTTTATCCAGGATTTTTTGAGATGGCCACCCTGCCGTCTATAGGTAATTGTATTTTCATGGCAAGAGGCACAAAAGGAAAATCCCTTAGTTGTCCCTACGATACTCACGGGAAGAAAAAGGACGTTAAATTCTTAATTATAAGGTAAGTATGTTAACGTGTATATATATATATATATATATATATATATATATATATATATATATATATATATATATATACATATATATATATATATATATATATATATATATATATATATATATATATATATATATATATATATATATGAAGTAAGTATGTAAATATATATATCTTCGCGTCGTTGCCTATACAGAGATGAAATAAGGTCTATTCTACAGAATAAGTCTTTTCGACCCGTCTTCCATCGCAGACACCTTTAAGACATGGTGACAGGTGGCGAGCCCGTCGCCGTCTTTATTTCCAAGCCAACGATATAAATCGTATTAAAGTTTTTTGAAAAAATCCCCATTGGTACGAGCCAGCCACCTGGGGAACGATCTCAGGTCGAATTCCGATCACCCAAATGTTCAGCTATAGTGACTTAATGACTAAGTAAAGACATGTTATAAACAAAAGCACATATTAATATATGGTACCACATTTTTTTTATAATTGAATATGGTTTTCAAGGCCTAAGACGTGACCGAGTCTTTATCTTATGTGCAAATCAAAACATTTTTCCATGAAATCCTTATCTTATAAATCATTCTGTCCTTCTATCCAAGGTCAAGCTACACCAAGCCTTAACCACAAAACAATGTTTTATTCCATCATCTCATAAGATATTTGATAAATTCAAATATATAATTGTGTATGTAATGATACAAACTATTACACAAAGTCGTTTAGTATGTTCTTTTAAGTTACGGATGTTTTTTAAAATTTATTTTATTTTTTAAAATTGTTTTATGGTTTCTTGAGTAATTCTAGATAAAAAATACAAAAAACATCTTCATACCATTCCCAATACAGAGGATTATGTAGAGGAAATCTAGACAATTAAGTCCTTTCGACTTCTCGTATACATTTTTCGGGGCACGCAATTTTTTATTGGTTTTAAAGCATAATTATAGGTTATGCTGAACTTTATGTTATTAAATTAAAGAGAAAAATGTTTTTAAAATTTCAACTGCCAAAAACAGGCATAAATAAAGAAAGAGAATAGAGATTTAAAATTTCAACTGACGCGTGTGATGATGATTTCGTAAGACACGGTGGCTCAAAGGGCAGAGCGTTGCCATAGCTCGGCAGTCAGTTGCCATGTCGCGGGTTCGTATCCCGCCCGTGTCAGTTGAATTTTTTTTCTCTAATTCTCTATAATTTAAGTACTACTTGTAAGTTTAAAAAAAAACTCATTGGTACTAGCCACAGAGGGATCAAACTCTATTCGGATTTAAATTAGATACGTGAGTTTCAATACCATTAAATTTATAAATGATCTATTATTTGTCATTATATGCTGTTTGCCTTGCAATATTAGTCTTCAGACTTTCGTAACGAGTTTATGACTAATTATGCTAATGTAAGACCTATATCGGCCTTAGTGGTCTTTTACAGACTGTTAAGTAAGAAATATAGACCAGTGCTAGAAGTGCAGTAATGGGTAAGGTACATGAGTGCGAGCAATAATTAGTTATAAATTTATAAAATAAGTAAGAAAGCATTTGTGTTTGCCATCGGAAACAACGAAGGTACCACAAACACCCAGATCCGAGAAAATGTAGAAAAAGTGTACTTATACATAAAAAATACATTAACCCGACATCGAATAGAACCTCACTACTAAAACCGTTGTGTATGCCACTCGTTTTAAAATTACTTATTTTTAATCCTTTCCGTATCCAATGTTACACTGATGAAGATTCACAAGTAAAAACACAGGAAAAAGATTTAAAATTTGTGGTAGACACGTTGGTTCTATGGTAAATGGGTTCGTTATGGTAAATTGGCGCTCGTGGGTTTAAATCCGCGTCTCAATGGTTTAGTGTCATAAATATGTAGTTTAAAGTATCAAAGATATCTCTCACGCTTACAAGAAGAGTGATGAATCTTTAAACTGGTGTCAAATGATTATGACCTTTGAATTGTTTCTTCAACGATTTGAAACACGTTCATAAACAAAGATTACGAAAGACAACGATAGTGTCTAAAGTGGTTGCAATATTGATTTCAAAACTGTTCTTAGCTAGACAAGCCTTTCACTGGTCACTTGGTATTTTTTTTGTTTTCTGCTAACTATGAAACTTCAAAAAAATTTAATTAATACATTAATTAAATGTTTAATATATACACATAAATATGATTGAAGTGTTTTTGTAATTAAAAATTAAAAGCTTTACACTATATGTATATGTAAATTTATCTGTCAGTCTGTTAGTTTGTTCGGGCTGAAACGATTGGTCTAATTTAACTACTTTTCACTAGCAGAAAGCTGATGTTGTTAGGAGTAATTTAAGTTACATTTATTATAAAAATATAATTAAGTATTAAGCACAGCAAAACCGCGGGAGGCAGCTAGCTAAAAATATAGAGGTACTTTGGAGAATTAATATACATTATTATCTGTAGTCTTTGTTACTTAAATGGTTTGCTAGGTTTATACTACACCAATTTTCTTATAATCCTAATAAAACTATAATAAAGTTAAAAATGAGCGATGAAAAACGACGATGATGTTGTCCCTTTGTCCAAAATAATCCTTTCTAAAAAGTGGCACCAAAGGACTTAATTGTCTACTCTAGTTCTGGAAAAAATGCATTAAGTTAAAAGTAACTTTAAAAATATAGCATAACGTGAATATCTAGAACCAAACTTAGGCATTGGAGCATCCAAAAATCCACTATAGACAGGTTTAATCAATAATCAGTCAGACGAAAATAATCCCACGAAGAACGATCAAGTGCCACCTGCATAAATTTACTAAAATTTTCTACACGTCGTGAAAATATCAATCCGTGTAAGACGATAACCCCTTTAGAGTTATCGTCTTACACTGATTTGAACAGTCTGTTGTCCAAAAAGGACAATTTGAAGTCTCGCAACAATGTTATAAAACAACAAAGTGAATAATTAAGAGTTATAATGATCACACCGGTATAGTCCAGCTGACTTAGAAGATTTTTCATCTCTTACCACTTATATAGGTATATTCTGAAAAAGCATTTGCCTGTGACTCGTTTCATAGGCTTAAGAAAATTGTAACAAAAAAATGGCTTACTCCTTCTGCTTCTTCTGCTCTACGCTTTCAAAAGTCATCAAGAATCCCCTGCTAAACATAGGCCGGCCCTAAAATTCACCACAAAGAACGTACCTCATCCACCTGTATCCATCGACTCCCTGCAATATTTTGCTGATCGTCACTCCATTTTGTGTCGAGTTATCCTGCACTGCGTTTGTCTAAATATTTTAGAACTTTTTTCTTATTAAATTAAAGAGAAAAATTAATAATTATGCTTTTGTTGCAAACATTGCACGAATTCTTGCACAAACTATAGAAAGCAAATTATCGACAATAGTAATGATAAAAAGGTTGTCACTGTGGAAAATCGCTCTGTAATAAAAGGTACTGCACCGATAACAATTGAGACTTTTTCCTACCCTATTCATTACGTAGTTTACAGATGATTCTGTTGGAAATACCATCAGGAATTAGATTTTTTTACTGAACAGTGACGTGCGACGCATTTTAAGATCATTATGAAGCATTGGCCTCTAAATAGCAAAACAAATGTCAACGCTTCTTTGAGAAAAATCTGGAAGTTATTAATTTTATGTTCATGTTTCACGACAAAAAAGTACAAAGATTTTTATATCTTTTGTTAATTCAGTTTGTCGACCTTAGGTTTTCATGGTGTCGGCAGCTCTGAGGTCCCAGAGCGTTTACCCACTTTTTATGTATGGTTGTAACCACTTTTATGCGTCGTCTCCTTTTCGGTTGTTTGTGGCACCTTATTTTTTATTTATTTGATAACACAAGTGCTTAAAATTATTTACTTTGGGCACAATTATATATAGTCAAAATGTCGCCGTCTTTACGTTAAGACGTAAAGACGGCGGCGTTTTTGAAAAACTCATTGGTACTGCCACCTAGGGATCGAACTACTTCGAAAGTCGAGTAACTTCATGCAATTCTTAGAATAAAATAAAACCCCATGGTTTTGAATTTTAACAAGCCCAGCATACGTCAAACTAGAAAGTCGGCAACATAATACTTATTTACTAAACAAAATCTTATTATAATAATAATATAATATCTTCACGCAATTCCCAATACAGGGGTAGACAGAGGTCAAGTCTAGACAATTAAGTCCCTTTGACCCACCTTGCACCGAAGATATTTTCGGGACAACGTGACAGGTGGTGAGCCCGTCGCCGCCTTTATGTCCAAGCCAACGATGAAATTCGTACATAAGTTTTTGAAAAACTCATTGGTACTGCCACCTGAGGATCGAACTCGGGTCTCTCGACTCGAAATTCCGACCACTCAACAACTCGGCTATCGTGACTTGTCAAAATCTTAATCACTTGACAAAATCTTAATCACCTTAAAAATAACAAATTTATTGATAGCTTCACCGTGACTATAAAATGTACCACCCCTTTTTTGCCCGTGGTTGTCGTAAGAGTAAACAAAGCGGAAAAGAATAAAATGTAATTCGTTATAGCACCTAAAAAAATATCATACCATAATTCAGCAGAACTGAGATGGGCTGTCGCATCAAAAGCGCAAGTTCTACTATGGTCGACAATTAGCTTGCCACGATTGGTAAAGTGATTAGAGATCGTAAAACTTTCTTTATTTTTAATTATCTTTGCAATTGCAATGAAAAACCAAGTCAATAGCATCTGAAAGAGTAGCTTCGCAAAGTGAATCTGAAACCAAAACTAACTTGATGAAGAACACTTTACGATTATCAATTATTTATATTATATTTATTATACCGAAACTAACGACGTGAATAGTTCTTAATATCAAAGATATGATATAGACAATACAAGTTTAACTTAGCAGTAAAAAGATGGCGCTATTATAAATTTTTGTGACTACTCATTTATCGTTAGTTTACAAATGTTTAACAGTGTATAGAGGCAGGCTCTGTAAACTGTGAATTTAAGATAAGTATTGTCTCAATACAAAACTTTGTATATAAATAATCTATCTATCCCGGTATTAGACAAATGCATCAAAATATAGAAAAAAAAATGTTTACAAAAATACAGTATTACCTTACATTAATTAATGTGTTTCTAAGATCTGGGAAGTACCTTGCGATGGGTTTTTTTAAGTTTAATGACTGAGCTTAAATAGCAGCTGCAAGCTATCATTATTATGAGATTAGCTAAAATTGTACCGGACGCAGTAAAGGTGAGATTGCGGACGTGTAGTTAAAAATTAATGAACACATATAGCGTGTAAAACACACGGTAACTTTATGAACAATAAACAACAAAATGAAAAAAATTAGGGATCGGATCATGTCAAATTAAACCAGACTCGATTTCGATCCCTAAGTATTTTCTGATATCCGCGTTTTCTGATGGAGGAATTCTGATAGACGAATAATCAGTATAAGTCCTATACTCGCAAGTGCATAAAATTGCAAGTTTATTTACTGCCTGTGAAATGAAAAAGTTGCAGAAGCAGGAGGCAACGACAGCGGTGTGGTTTCAACCACACAGCAATATATGTGTTTAATTAACAATAATTTAACGCATTTACTTTCATGACTTGACATCCAAGTTGGTTGTCATCCTGCCTTCAAAGGTTTGAATCCCGCTAATGGCAAACACATGTATGATTAATATAATTGCTTGTACTCAAGTCACGGATGTTTACATGAATATTTATCTATTATATCGTTCAATACGGTACTGAGACGAAGATGGGCTCATCAATTTTCAGGTTGTCAAAATTAAGCTTCGATTAAAGATGACTTGAAAAGACTTCTATTTACTGACTGACCCGACCTGTTTAAACTTCTTTTAAACTGTTCTTACGACTCTCTAGTTCTATGCGTAACTATGCGTAGGTAAAAAAACATTGTTACTGAGTATAGAATATTGTGAATCACTTGGAATAAAACGCAATATATCTTTAGATGCTTTGCATACGTAAACTATTCTAATACAAGATGTAACAATAAAACAAACAACAGCATATTGAGTTACTGTGATGGTGCATGTATAATAAACATTAATCTCTTTGTTTTACGATAACAGGACAGTGAATTGCAAATTGCGACTACTGATTTTTTTATTTAGTTATAATATTATTATAATTAGTTTTGTATATAAAAAAGCTTCTGATCATGTGTGATACTGTCGTGATGTGTGACACTCCGATCGTTGACCTGGTTCCTAAATATGTCGGTTTTGTTAAATACTTCATACAATCAAACACCTTGTTTTGCAGATAATCTTTTACAAGTTTGATAGGTGAGTCTGTCGTTTGAATTTCTGCAAAAAGAGAAGAGTGGGACTGTATTTAGCGGGGAAATAATAGATTTGTTTTTTTTTTAATAATTACTGCATACATAAAAAGGGACAACATCACATACATAGCGCTAATCTAAAAGTAAGTAGCTAAAGCACTTGTGCTACGGTCAACGGAATCGGAAACAACGAAGGTATCACAAAAACCAAACCAAACAAAATGTAGAAAATGAGGTTCTCTGAATTGAACGGTTACTAAGATTGATTGGTGATAATAATAGGTTAGAAAATAATTTAATAATAGAAATTAATTCAACAGACTGGTGACGGGAATCATAGTCTTAGGAATGAGGTGTCTAGTACTACGATCGCCAATCCGTTTGCCAAGCATGGCGATGTGGCAAACCATCCATTACGGTAGAGACCTATGGTCTTAAATATGCCGTTTTTATGTATATTTGTAAATAAAACCTTTCTTGAAAATAATTCACAAATGTAGTAAATAATCTAATTATATTATGAAACAAAACGATTTTTACGGATTTAATCGAAATTTTCATTTAGTTTTTTTTTTACTATAATCTTTATTATTACTTATTTATTGTTATTTTTACATACACAGATATGATAGCTGAGTGGTTGGGTGATCGGAATTCGAGTCAAGTATATATAGTATAGTAAAAAAAAAAAAAAAGTTTAATTAACATAAACTCAACGCTTTTTGTTACAGGTATTCAGTCAAAGAAAATCAACGCGATGCTGTTCACAATCCTGATATATTTGGTCTATTACATGATTTACACCATACTGTTAGCGATCGCTGGACTCTGGTGTTTCGAGGAATGCCTCTTGACTGAAGAGGAGGAATACGAATTTGTAACTCACCATAGAGCGCTTCCATACTGAACACCCGGTAAGTTCTAAACTGTTTATTTCATTATTAAATTTATGCGAAATTAAAATTCTACTGACACGGACGGTATTCGAAGGCGCGACCTCTACCATACTTTGCGAACACTCTTGCCACCGAGTCACCGTGTTCTAGACGCATCAGTTGAAATTTTAAATCTTTATTTACTTACACCTCTTACGGAGTTGGCGTTTATTATATAAATAGATAGGGACTACATCACATACAGCTCTTATTAGAAACTTGCTAAAGCAATTTTCATATGGAAACAGAAAAAATGAAGGAACAACAAACACTCAGGCCCGAGAAGGTCTAGTACAATGAAGCGTCCAGGAATCGAATCAGTGCTGACACCATGAAAACTGATTCTGTGCGCCACTCGACAACGGTAATCGTCATATTCCAATCACCCAACTTATTTTAGTTGTTTTCTTTTCTTAGTGATAGTTTGAAATAAAAAAAAATAAAAAAAAAATATTTTTGTCATTATTGATTATAAATAATAGTGGACAACATCACATACATTACTCTGAACCCAAAATAAGTAGCTAAAGCATTTGGATTATCGAATCGGAAACAATGAAGGAATCGGAAACAAAGACCCAATAAAGAATAAAAAAAAAATAAAGACTAATAATAAAGACTCCATATTATGCAAATTTATACACAGTTAAATAGTAACTTTCTAAATATGCCTTGGTCTAAAGTGGTTACTTTGTCTACCACCGTACAGGAAAATTCGTGAAGGTAAATAAAGTTACAATCGTTTCGTCTACATATATAAATACAAAATTATTAAACAATTAACAGTCAGAAGTGGAGAAGCGTTTACGGAAGATTTGAACCCACGAAATCCGACTCACAGCCTTGCGTAAATTGATTTTGGAAATTGATGCCTTATCAATCAAATTAATAGTTCTCGTCGGCACGGGGTCGAATCCAGGTCACCAGCTTACAATGATTCAAATCGACCTAACTTGTTTCCTTAAAATATAGATTTAAAACATCCGTTATCCATTCAACTACAGGAAAAGGGCTATTACGGGATAGTTATATAAGGCAATAAAAAATTACAACTGGAAATCATATCACCTTGATATATTCAACGGAAAGTATGAAATAGTTTACGTGTGCCAACACAATACATCCCTCTATAGTTTTTTGCTTTAAGTTTGCGTTACATTGCGTTTTGTTTTGTATTAGTCATTCAATCATATAATGATAAATAGTCTATTGTATCAATTAGAAATACTCAACTCGTTTTAGCAACAGCTACGAGTACGCATGAGTAACTAACCTGGCTTTGTACTGAAATACTTAACTGTAAAAAAATATGTATCGTTATAGTTATGTTGATGCTTAAATTATAGTTTCGTATTAACCGCAAATTACATAAAAGTATGACGACTGCAGAGACGTGGAAGCATAGTGGTTAGGATGTCCTAACCACTATACTTTTAAACTTGGTTCATTCGCATTTGAATACAAATGAACCAAGTTTATTCAATATTTGAGATACCTAAACCAGTACCACCAAAATTATTTAAATATAAAGGAAAACATCATAAGACAACCTGATCGTAGGAGGAATAAAAAAAACTATTTGAAGTCGGCCAACATGCACTGGAACCATGTGGTAAACGTGATGCACTGATCACTCTTTAAAAAAATTGTTAGAAGTCCTTCCGTCAGCATTGGGCATTTAGAGACTGCTGTTTCACTTTACTTAGGATGGTTGCCAGTATCGTTAAAAACTATCTCTAAACCTATCTACCACTAAAAAAATATTAATATTCTTTACACAGGGGTTAGACAGAGGTCTAGAGAATTAAGTCCTTTCGATTCACCTTACACTGAAAACACAATACTGACAATGTGACAGGTGGTGAGCCTGTCGCCGTCTTTATGATCAAGCCAAGGATATAAATCGTACATAAGTTTTTGAAAACATCCTTTGGTAAGCACGTACCAGGGATCGCACTCTAGTCTATTGCGATCACCCAACCACTCGACTATCGTGACTATAACAATGTAAGTAACAATAATATGTAGTAACAGTAAACAGAAAGACGTATTTAAATTTAGTTAGAATGTTGCAAACAACCCTCCCGTACAGGAGAGGTGTCCGGAGAGTTACGCCGGAGCATAGGAGTTTTACCGCCCAGTATGATGATGATTTTGATTAAAAGAAATTCATATATCACCAAAATCTGTCCTGAGTTTCATCAAGAAAAACAAAAAATAATTATTTCTAAAAATTCAAGCGCTATCTTCATCTGACACTTAGCAAAACTTTTTTGCCCTAAAATTCATAAATCATTAAATAATTCAACATATAACGTAGATCATCAACTTATGAACGTCAAAAACAAAAAAAAAACTGTCATTGTTTCCATCGTCAAACTGGGTTCAATTCCACAGAGTAATGTATTCTAGTATCGCCATACGCTTTAAGCATTGCCATTTTCATTTAAAATATAAATTATTTTGGTGCACGCTTAGCCATGGTACACAAATTTTATTATGTACAAACTTGTGTTCTTTACCGACTTTAAAAGGAACAAATTCTGTTTTAGGTATATGTATTTCTCTCAATTTTATACATTACCTATACGAATATTTTCAAAAATAATAGGTGTATATGGTTATGTTTATTGAATGTTCATGTATATTAGAGAAATAATTTAATTAGCGTTACCTATTTGTATTAAATTAGATCCCAAGTTCTCTCACTGGGAATGTTGAAAGTAGGCATGGGAATTGTGAACTTTAACTTAACTTAAATTGGTGGAAATCGATACTTTCAAACTTGATTTCAACTATCAATGCTTAAGGGCAGAACAAAAACAGGAAATAAATAACAATCTGTAGGTAACCTGTGGGTACAAACCTTGGGAAGAACTTTTTGGAGTGTAGCGAAAAATGTAAATGGACCAATATCGACGAAATTATATCTACTTAAGACTCGAATCGTTCTGGTTCGTTTTTAGAAACCCACATGTATTAGAGTTTATTTAAATGTAGTAAAATGACAGAAGCGACGCGCATTAAGAATCACTTTCGCGTTTACATAATTATTTTTAGTTTAATCTAATTTTATAATATTATTATAAATAATATATAAGTGCATACTTACATAGAAACAACATTATATACATTGCTCCGAACCCAGGGTAAGTAGCTGAAGCACTTGTGTTATGCAATCAGAAACAATGAAGGTATCATAAACGCCGAGACCCACGACAATGTAGAAAAAGTGCTTTTCCTAATTGAAATCGAACCCGGGCCTCAGAGCGGGTGACACCATGAAAGACTGTAGACTGGCAAAGATATACTTTATAAACATCTGTTTAAACTGTTAGACAAAGGTAATAGAGTAACGAAAGCGTAAAATTAAATCATTCTAGATTTGAATGAAAAACGAAAAATGGTACCACAAAAATAATAGAAGCCGACACCAGTTTCCGACTTCCGATGATACTGAATTAATCCTCAAATAGCCGAACCATATTGTGAAAGATGGGAGGCAAATTCCACTTTTAAATTATTCAAGCATGCTGAAGCATAACAAATTAATGGCAGAACTGTTATATCCCGAAAATTGCTTAATATTCTTTGGTATAACAAATAAATTATTTGCAACTAATGTAAGTTGCAAATAATTTATTTGTAATTAATAAATACAAAATAACAAATAAAATAATTATAAAAATAACAAATAAATTATTTATGACCTTGAAACCATAAAACCACTCGTATGGTCAAATAAGCGATGAATGGAGCCTTTTTTTTTTGTTAAAATTGAATTCCTCATAAAAGTATTGCCTGTACTTATTTTTTTAACTTGCCAATTCTACATACTACTTCTACTTTTGTGCCAAAACAATGTTTTTTTTTAATTCATGACAAACATCGATACACAACATCTTATTCACGGAAGTTAACTATTTAATTCCAAACACGTACTTTACCTCGGTCATGATTACAATCATCATAGAATCGTCTTAATGACATAATGTTAAATTTTTACGTCATTGGATTTTTTTTTACAAGCCAGAAGATGGATGTTATACGTCATGCGTAGCATCATCATAAAGGCCAATGACAAAGCCTTCTTTAAAAATCACTAAGAATCACATTCGTGAATCTGCACCATCTTGTGAAGAATTGTTTTGCACTACTTTGAATTATACTTTGTTACCATACGAGACATTTGTTCTCCAATCAAATTTAGCTATATTCTGTCTCGCAGCCTTCTAATCTTGCTAAAAAATTTTCGTGGGTTATTTTTTATATTTGCAACTTTTGACATTTGACATTCAAAAAATCAATAAAATAAATAAATAAATATCTTCACGCCATTCCCAACAAAGGAGTAGTCTAGACAATTAAGTCCCTTTGACCCACCTTCCACCGAAGATGTTTTCGAGACAACGTGTCAGGTGTTGAACCCGTCGCCGTCTTTATGCTCAAGCCAACGATATAATTCGTACATAAGTTTTTTGAAAAACCCTTTGGCACGAGCCTGCCACCAGGGGATCGAACTCGTGTCTCTCGACTCGAAATTGCGACTACCCAACCACTCGGCTATCGTACTACAAAAATCAATGTATATGAATACACATTTTCTATTAATTCAATCATTGCTCATCCGTTTGAGTTGAAATTTTTAAAATTACTGTTAGCATTTACGTGCAGGTATGTTGAAGTTTCAAAGACCGGTGAAACTGCTAGCTCCACAGTAATATAATAGCAAAAATTTTTCGATGGTACTTCATCAGCACTAGCAACAGTGTATTTTTATAAAAAAAAACTGATAGTTTCGCTGAGACTGGCTATAAATTTTGTATGTTATTCATATAAAAGTAATGATAACGATTAGTACAAGTGTTTCCAAAGTCGGATCATTAGTTCCGGAGATTACCCCCTTTACAAAAACCTATAATTTACAAACACTGCCTAATATATATGTTACTTCAAATATCACAACAAAATAACACAAATGAATTAACGTTTATTCCGAATGAAACAACGGAATGAAATAACGTTAACATTTCCGGTCATCCCAATACTGTTGTCTCTACTTCAACTCATTACTCTTTGCGCGTTTAGAGCACTACAAAATGCTTAATATATTGAAATTACAGTGTGCTGGTGCAGTCAGTGATATTCTTCTCGTGCAAATAAAAACTCCGTAAATAAAATTTTCGAAGAAGTTGATATTTTATTTTTGCTTGATATTTTACTGTGATGAAAAATTATATTTTATTTTATTAGTGATTTATTGTTTCTAGTGGAATAAACAGTATCGGTATGTTCATAACATTTAATTATTTCGTTTATTTTAGATTGTAGTACAATCTTTAATGATTTCTTTAATGAGTTCTAATATTTTTATGGGTATTTTGCTGTTATATGTGTGCTTAAAGTCCAAAATTATATAAAGAAAGGAACCCTTTATTTACGTAGATTAGTAAGTTAACGTAACTCTGATGACGATCTGGGATAAACATCTCGAAGAAATACCAGGCTGATAATTAAACAAAACGGTACAGGGGCAGTGTCTTCCTCACTGGAGAAGCTTACTTCATGCAGTGAACTTTTAAAGTCAGTTTATGTGTAAAGTATTATTTATTTAAAGTCGATAGCCAAGTGGTTAGGTGATCGGAATTCGAGTCAAGAGACCCGAGTTCGATCCTCAGGCAGCAGGGTCGTACCAATGGGTTTTTTCAAAACCTATGTACTATTCATATCGTTGGCTTGGACATAAAGACGGCGACGGGCTCACCACCTGTCACGTTGTCCCAAAATATCTTCGGTGGAAGGTGGGTCGAAATGACTTAACTGTCTAGAATAGCCCTCTGTCTACCCCTGTATTATGAATGGCGTGAAGATATATATTTGTTTATTTATTTAAAAACATATTATTATTATATATTTCCGTATAATCCGTAGGGCCGCCAGAGAGAGCAGATCGCCAAGTGAAGCGAATCTCACATGCCTTGTTGGCTACTTTTAGGTTCATCATTTTCTTTCATTTACATCTAGGTATCCGAGTACTCTTGACTATACCCTCTCCAAACAATATGCTCGCATGATCTCCAAAGTTAGTCTCAGCTTACCTCGACCCTCTTTATAGTTAACTTTCGTGCTATATATTTTCTTCACCATTCGGTTTTCACTCATTCCTCCAACGTATCCAAAATCTAACTCAGTGATGAGATCATTTTTCAAACCTGTATATTTTGTCTCTTCCATTTGTTTTTGAACTGAAGGTACTACTACTACTTTTGTACGTATATTTAATCTCACATTTTAATAAAAAATTTGTGACGAAACGAATTTTTTAACATTGAAATGAAAAACATTTTTATTGGGAAAGAATAGGATTAATCAGTGGCTAGAACTAATTATTACAACTTGCAATGTTACTTTATCTATGGAGGCTTGCAATCTATTTTATTGGCAGTTTATGATTGTTTAAAATCCTACACTTCATTTGAAATTTTATTTTATTTATTTTAAATAAATAAATTAAATTTCATATATGTTTTGTTATGTTTCATTGATGATTGTTTGAAATCCTACACTTCATATGTCATTTTATTTTATTTATTTATTTTAAATAAAATAAAATAAAATTTCAAATGAAGGATTTAGAAGGATTTTAAACAATCCTACACTTCATTTGAAATAAAAAATTAAATTTCTTGACGACATTCCAGCTACTGGGGTAGACAGGGAATAAATAAATATTATTTATTATATCGTTGCTTCGGATACGTCATGTTGTCCCAAAAAATAACTTCGTAGAAAGATTTAATTGTAGTAGCGATATTATAGTACAAACATTTTGAAAAAATCCAGGTACCAGATACGAGCTTCCACCTGGGGATCGAACTTGGGTCTCTTGACTCGAATACCGATCACCCAACTACTCCGTTATCATAAAAGTCAATTTTTAAAAAAAATTAAGATACCAAACTTATATTTATAATTCCTTAAGAAAATTAATAAATTTTCCAAGACAGTTATAGAAATAATACAAATAAATTTTCCATTGGACCTATGAGCAAACCCTATTTGCAATATCCTACACGTTGCGTGTCTTATTATCCACATTTTTAATCTATTTCACAATTCACCGTCGCCCTACACAGTCTCTGCCCATTCGTGTAATCACCTTTATTCTTCGTGCGTGCAACTCATCACTCACGTGAAATTACAAGGCGTTTCATCCTTGTTGCTTAAATTGTTATAAATTAATGTATTGTACCGTTTACTTTATAATAAAAACATTCTGCTGCGAATAAAATTCGCTGCGTAATCATCATGACTAAAATAACTTCATTTCTAGTTCATAATATCTTCAATCACATGAAATCATTTGCATTTCATATATCATGCAATTTCTGAGACGTGTTATTTGTCTTTGTAAGATTCCTGAATTCGTTCATCTGTCAATTCTTTCCACCTCAATGGTTTCACTAATTTCCATGTCTTTTGCCAAATTTTCCAATAATTTAACTATGTAAACATAAAAATATCGGCCGAATCCCGTTGCAATAATCAGTATAGTATCAACCTTAACAAATAAATACATCAATAATGGACGCAACGTTATGAGGAGCTTTCTAATTATTTAATTACTGATAGTTTTCAATTAATTGAATACGAATCAAGCAATATTATGAATAATTTAAGGTTTCGACCACCCGACATAACACAGTAACCTCATAAAACTTCTATTCTGCAATTGAAAGCGACCTAGGTAGTAAAATAGACCAAGGATAATTAAAGCAATATTTCTTCTTAATGGCGAATGCTCCGAGCTAAACAGAGCATAACCTAATACTAGAAAATTACAAATGTTTAGCAAAATTATCCAACCTTGTTCTTTATGTAGAAGTCGTTACAGTGAACTGAGTGATGAAAAATTTGGAACGCGGTGACAGTGACCCGGACGATTAGGGCTGGGTACACTTGGTCGAGGCTGACTACTCTGAGGATGAAATCGGAAGGTCAGCTTATGAAATATTTTTCAACACCAACGTTTATTTTAAACATCTGCCGAAGATATTTATAATCTGTATTTGGTTGGCATTAATTGTTTTTGTAGTTATTTACAATGTTTAAAATAGTATTACGTAATGATAATAATATTACATGTAGTTTTTTAATGTTTGTTGTGAATTATTCTTTCAGACATTCCAAATGGTTGTCATCTTCAACATTATATTTACTTTTTGTTATACATTTTTCAATTAAATTTATGAAAAAAAATATGTATAACCCCATAGCCCAGTCGGTTGTTAGCAGCTTTTGAATTTTAAGGGTTTGCTGGTTCAAATCTCGTGAAGGGCAAACATATAGGCGATGAACATGAATGATTGTCTATATAAATTATTTATGTAAATGTTTTCTTATAAGTAATATCTGCCCCGCGCGGATTAGGTCGTGGTTTACGCGGAACCCTAATTAGTTTTCTAAAATAAAAATAGTCTAAGTAAGTCTTTATTGACCCGACCGGAAACCAAATCCGGGATCCCACAGGCGACACCATGAAAACCGGTGTGTATTTTACTGATCCACGAAGGTCGTCAAATCAGTTTTGTTATATCAGTTACCTGCCAGTAAAAGTCCCGTTAAAATCATTCCAGCCGTTTCAGAGCTTAGCCAGAGCAAAAATACATCATTTAACAGAAATATTTTTTTATTTCTTTACATATTTCTTTAAACAGTTTTAGTCGTGTAGTAAGCACCATTATAACTCTTACTGAGATGTATAAAAAATTATCGGACATAAAAATTCAATACATGTTCCAACGCATTACATCAAATAAATCTGCTGAGATGAAGCTCGAGGATTAAAAATGTTATTGCCGCAATACTAGTGGTCTTGTCAAAAATCCCGCGCATTATAAACTTGAATGTTGCGTGTTATAATAATAATAAGAAGAAAGCAATGTTAACTACAATAAGAAGATTTTATGATCGACCGAATCACATGTAACGAACTGTGAAGTTGATAAATTTTGCAGATATCTTTCTATAAAATAATTTTTTGTTATAAAATTAATTTAAATTAAAATAATTTGTCAAACAAATCATTTAATTATAATAAGAAAAATTTATAAACTTCTAATGAGTATAAAGGAACATTATCTACTTGATATGAACAATAATTTTAAAAATCTGTGTTTTTAAGGATATTTAGTTTAAACGAGCTGTTTTCCATAACTCAATGACTAAGCGCATATTTTGCATATAACTTGGTAAAAATTACTTATATTAAATGCAAAAATTAGTAATGAGGATCTAAAGAAAACCAATGTAAATAAATAAATGAATAGTTTATGAAAACTACATCAGCCAAATTGCCATCGTCTGTTTGTAGGGTATTCAGTAGGCTTACCTTGAGGCCCATGCGTTGACCAAGGCATGCATGGTATGCCAACCAGGTCACCAGAAGTTGTGATCGAACACGATGAGATTTCTCTAAATATGCCTTGCCTAAACATACGGCTACAGCATATGGTTAAAAAAACCTTCTCCGAGGTCTGCCTTATCTGCAGAGGTCAGAAGACGAGATGACATTCACTAAGATGTGCTTGATGCCTGCTTTTGCTTTGCTCGATGTCTTAAACCATTGTTTACAAAGGTGTGCATGCTAATCAAATATCACAATAAAATATTAATCTTTGTTCTCCACGCCACTTATAGTAAAGAAAGAGCCTATAAATTTATTCAAGTATTATAATGATATATTCATATATAAAAAAAAAATAAAAAAAATATCTTCATGCAATTCCCAATACAGGAGTAGACAGAGGTCGAGTCTAGACAATTAAGTCCCTTCGACCCACATTCCACCGAAGATATTTTCGGGACATATATTCAAATATGTTCCGAAGATATATTCAAATATGTTCCTTTATATTGAACAATACAATTTAAATTCGAGCGATGGGTATCATGCAGTTTCAGTAAATAGCTAAAGTACATGCATGATGCAATTTTTAAAGCACATAAGTTATGCTGAACTTTTTGTAATTAAAAAAAATATATCAACAAAGACGGACAGGATTTGAACCTGTGACCTCAGCCGCACCGTGGTAACGCTCCTATCTTCGAGCCACTGTGCTCGGATGCATTAGAGGCTAGGGTGCGTGTATTTAATTTAATAAACCACTTGTTTTATGCAATCGGAAATAATGAAGATACGATAAACACCTAGATCCGAAACAATTTAGAAAAGGTAATTATCGTTTTTGACAAGTCCGGAAATCAATCCTGGGACCTTAGAACTTCAAAACTAAATCACCAGTGTGAACTCCACTCGGCCGTGCAGGTCACCTAAATATACCTATTGTCTTCATATGCTAAATTGTTCTATTTATTTTTTAATATTCTCTAAAACTTATACTTATGAATGCATCAAGGTAGGAATAAAAGTGCAGAGTTTACTGGTTAACACAATGAAGATATTTATTTTTAATTTCATTTTTTATTCTTACTCCATCGGATTACATATTTTATACTATTCTTTTAAAGTATAAATTCGTCTATAGTATTAAAATAATTTACTGAAATTTAAAAATTATTTAGTTGTTGTTAAAGTTCAATTTCATCAGAGCATTGTCTTTTAAATATCATTTACCATGCATAACTTTCCAGTGCTATTGAATATTTATAACATTTTGCAGATCGTTGCAAAAATAAAACATACATGACATCGTCAAAATTTAAGTATAACAGCGGTCCCATGGGTTGCCTAGTGGCACACCTGTAAAATTTCTTACGTAAACTGTTGGTCTACTAACAAGAACGCTATGCCCAACCTTAACCCAGTTAGGGTTTAACAGTCAAACCAGTAGTGATAAAACGTGTTAATATTTAACATGGTTATTACACAATATATTGCGAAAGTTGACCTTGGAACTTGTGTTGACGCTTCTGGACTCTTTTCATAGGAAAATTGGAGAATGTGATCCCGCCCGTGTCAGTTGAAATTTTGACTTTTTTCTCTTTAATTTAATAACATAAAAGTTCAGCATAAATATGCTTTAAAAATCAATAAATTGCATAAGAGTGACAATAAATTATAAAAGAGAATTAGCTTACAGACGAAAACGAATAGAATTAAATAGTATAAAAAAAATCTATCAAGTCCGTGAAATTTAGCCTTTAAAGAATAAATATTATTCACCTTATCTTATTCGCTTCTGCATCATCATACAGAAGCAACTTTAAGATAAAATTTATTTATACTGCTCAATAATTTATTCGATTGACAGTACCCCAATATGTCAAACCATTTGGTTATAAGATGTTTCGCTTACGTGGTCCTCGACTTTTTAGACTTCTTTAGATTTCACCATTTACAAATTGTGCGTCTCGTAATTCTCACTTACACATAAGTGAGAATTAATAAGTTTAATAAAAACACTACCTTGGTTTCGTTCAAATACCAGAGTCTAAAACTATTTGACCAAATTGCATACGCAACCTTGACAAGCATGTTGTTACGCAAAGTTATGACTCTACGAAAGTTGTACATACTCACTAGATAGATAATAATTGCTCAGTAGTAATTGCAAATTCATTTTTAAGAAATTAGATATTTTTATATAATTATGCATTTACTGTTTACAAAATTAATTAAACTTACCTATTACATTAAACGTTTCAAACACCCAAAAGTATTTTTTCACATAATTAACTTTGGAATCGAACAGAACTATCAAAGTTGCTTATAACCCTTAATCAACCAGAAAAGAGTTGATAATCTTTTAAGGACTGAACACATTTTTATGAATCAAAGCTATGAAGACTTTTGTTTAAGTCTGCATTTAAACAAATAAAATATTCATCAGTACATCCCTTTCAGAGTTTCTACGCCACAAGCTGACACAAATTCAGAGATATACACATTTTATTTATAACCCTCCACGCTTCGCTTCAGGGTTCAAAAATATTAGTGATAAGACTTAATATATATGTCCCAAAGACGACTAACGTTTTATGCAATTCTTTTAATTATATATAAATGAGAAGTAAATAAAAATACAAAAATAAATTCATACTATATTACTTAATATTATGATCGAAAATTTATTTAATTATTCTTATTGCGTCGCGGCTTTAATCAATTTGAGTATAAAATTACATTAAATACTCACAAAAACGCCAAAAAATCCAATTTAATATAAAGTATCATTGAAATTTATAAACAACGTACGTAAGTACGCAAATAACTTTAAATGTTTTTAAGTATCTTATAACATGTATAACAATGAATCAAGAGACCCGAGTTCGATCCTCAAGTGGCCGTACCAATGGGTTTTTCTAAAAACCTATGTACAAATTATATCGTTGTATTGGACATTTATGTCTTTAGACGGTGACGGGCTCACCACCTGTCACGTTGTCCCGAAAATATCTTCGGTGGAAGGTGGGTCGAAGGGACATAAATGTCTAGACTAGACCTCTGTCTACCCCTGTATTGGGAATTGCGTGAAGATATTTTATATTTTATTTTTTTTACAATGAAAAATATGTATCATAATAAAAAGTCTCGATAGCCGAGTGGTTGGGTGATCGGAATTTAGAGTCATGAAACCCGAGTTCGATCCTCAGATAGCAGGCTCTTATCAATGGGTTTTTCAAACTTATGTACGAATTATATCGTTGGCTTGGACATAAAGACAGCGACGGGCTCACCATCTTTCACGTTGTAGGAGGTGGATCCAAGGGACTTAATTGTCTAGACTCAACCTCTTTCTATCCATGTATTTGGAATTATTAGATAAGCGTGAAGATATTTATTTATTTATTTTTAAATATGTGTAAAGGAATTATTTTATTATTATTATAATAGTTAACCAAACTATACCTCTACCTCTACCGAGGCGTCCTGAATGAAATTTAATTCACCTAATAAGTCGCAGTCAATCACTTCAGTTTCCTTTAAGTCGACATGACAAATACTTTAAATTAATTGCTTTTTTAACCATCAATTTCTTTGAATAACTAATTAAAAGCATTTTATTGCCCTCTGGGGCTTCAATTTAAGAATTACAAATTTCAATAAAACATTTTCTAATTGAAATCAATTTATTGTTTGCACAATACAATGTGAAAGTAGAAAAGAATATGAATCTTATAATGACTTGCACAAGATCAAAAATAAATATACTCACGCGTATTCCCAATACTGAGGTAGATAGAGGTCTAGACAATTTCAAGCCAAGGTATTCATCGGTCAATATTTTCACTTAGGCACATATAGGGATAGATAAATATTCATATATATACAAAAACATCAATCACTCGAGTACAAACATTTGTATCTATCAAACAAATATTTGTCCCTAGCGGGATTCGAATCCGATTAATTAAGTCACGATAGCCGAGTGGTTGGGTGGTCGAAATTTCGAGTTAAGAGACCCTAGTCCGATCCCCAGGTGGCTGCCTCGTACCAATGGGTTTTTTTAAAAACTTACGTACGAAGCATATCGTTGGCTTGAACATAAAGACGGAAACGGGTTCACCACCATTCGTCACATTGTCCCAAAAATATCATCGATGGAAGGCGGGTCGAAAGGACTTAATTATCTAGACTAAACCTCTGTCTATCCCTGTATTGGGAAGAGATTCGAATCCACAACCCTTAACTTCAAAGACAAAGTCACTACCAACACGGGCATCGGGTCATCTAATTTCGTTTTTTATTGTTTATCTTCGTATTTCATCAAAACGGCCGGTGAGGTCCACTGCAGATGGTTGTCATGTCATCTGTCGGTAGGTAATTGCATCTTCAAGGCCTTTCTCTTAGTCACCTCTTACGACACCCACGGTACGAGAAGTGGTCGCATTACTCTTAAACCGATACCACACGTGGTACTTTATAACTATAAGTTCATAATTTAACAGCATACACAGTATTATATGTATATATGAGATAAAGAATGAAATAGATAACACAAAAGGTGATTTACAAAAAAACCTTGAATGGGATTCATACATCATATTTTTGTCTTTACTAGGCTAGTTATTTTGAATTAATACTAAGATTAAGGAAATTATAATTATGTACAGTAATTAAAGGTTATCAAATTAAAATAAATTCTAATTGTATTTAAATATAATCTATTGTTACGGTTCGTAAGAAGTGATTTAGAGTAAACGGCTTCACACAACTAAAAAAATGTAATACACAAAATATTTTTTTATTCCATATATTATTTATATATTATAATTTTTTAGTCCATATATTAATTCGGAGAAGTTTTTGAAAGGGCTTAATCTATAAAGAACACAATAATTATTCTATTCGACATTTAAAGCTCGCAATAATCTTAAAAAGCTCTTGACATTGACTGAGGGAAAGAACATTCAGTACAAGTTCACAGAAACCGTGTCAGTGAAAGTAACAAGTAACGCCATCTTTGCTATAATCAGTGAACTAACGGATATTACAGTTCCACGTGTGATTAGCATTTAAGAATATATCTTGAGACAACATAAATATTTTATACTAGTGACTACTCTGTGCGTCTCATGTGTATGAAAAAATTCAAATAATGATACAAAATTCTTTACAACTGACTACCTCAGCCAAAAAACCTACAATGTGTTTCGAAAGAAGAAGTTTGTCATGGGTATCATCTCCGAGAATTAAGATGTAATGCCGCAGAGTCCGTAATTAAACTGTCTCTCTATACCTTTCACACCGGAACACCACACTGCTTTTTGGCGTATGAAGAGTGAAACAAAAGGCAGAGAAGGAATCTACCACCTTTAGCAAGCAATCATCTTATTAGGTTTACTTTTAGTATTTTGAATTTTTTATTTATTCATACAGTTTAAGATTAAGATCTATATAAAAAATAAAAAGGCCGAAGTGGCCAGAAGCTGCTAAGTTCTCCACAAGATGTAGTGTGGGTAAATAATTGTTGTGTGTATTTTTACAGACAGACATACAGATAAATAGATAGACACTTATACAGACATCATTTTAACGGAATGTAGTATTCTATCTCTCAGGTAACTCATTTAAAAACATCTTTAAAAATTATTACAATTATATCTTCAAACGAAAAGTTTTCCAACACATTGCTGTCAATAAACATTAATATTTAATAAATTATATATACATAGCTAATTAACGCCTGCAAATTAAAAATATCGTAACAAATGTAAAATTTAAATTATGTGATATTTAGAAACTGTCGAAGGTCGTAGGAATGTCCGAAGACAAGTTGCTAAATCACAATCTCTATTACACTGATACCAAAAGAGCATGCATTTTACAGTGAATATACAAAGAAGAAAGATTGAACGTAAGTCAATAGAATTCTTTCTACTTAAATTCAAAATTTCCACAATCCATTTGATTATAATTATTTTTTATTATACATAGTTATTTTTAAGAATATTTTCTAACTCAATCAGTATTCGCAGAGCGAGAGTTTTGGAGAGCCATTGCTTAATTATATTTAGCTCGCCGAAAACTGACTTACAAATCTTGCGTATATTTAAATACTAGATGTAGTAAATGGCAAACATATTAAGTTTGTTTGATTCGGAAACATCGACGTTTTCCATCGGCATTAGAACGCAATTTTTCATGACGCAACAAATGACGTTTACGTCCTTCTAGACGCGTGGGGGGAGCTGCCTGCCATTGGCGTGGTTATGGCGCGAGATTTAATTTCATTTCGGATAGCGACTCGTGCGCACTTTCACGTAAAGCTCAGGTTTTCCCTTTCGTTCGTTGTAAAGAGATGTGCCTGTGATTTTATCAATAAATAAATTAAAAAATAATGACGTTACGCGCGGAAACTGATTTTCGGTTAGCATAAAATCTTTTATCATTTACCTATAATAAAAATAAAGTGATTTTTTAAATATTTAAGTTTATAATATATTTGTTTAATTTAAAAATATACCTTGTTTTAGGTAACAACTTGCCTCCTGCAAATTGTAGCTGTGGTGCGGTCAATAGTGATTACGGACCTAACTTTTCAAAGTGGGGTGTGAGTGTCCAGTGTTTTTGAATATTAAAAAGTGACTAGTGCCAAAAAAAAACTGTCAAAATGTCAGGTTTCGTGAAAATCGCTATCGACGACTACTACTCCGATAGTAACTGGACGACGATCATCAACAAGTATTGGATGTTAGCCGAACGTGTTTCAGGTACTTTTTATATTTTATTTACGTCGTTTTGTGAAAGTACCAATTTAACACTTATGTAAATGTCTCTTTTTTTATAACAAATATTGCTACGGTAATATGGATGCAGATTTTTGTAGAGTTAGTTTTTAAAAATCCTACTCGGCTATCGCGACGAAGTGACGAAGTCACGATAGCCGAGTGATTGGGTTGTCGGAATTTCGAGTCAAGAGACCCGAGTTCGATCCCCAGGTGGCAGGCTCGTACCAATGCGTTTTTCAAAAAAAAACTTATGTACGAATTATATCTTTGAATTGGACATAAAGACCGCGACGAGCTCACCACCAAAGGGACTTAATTGTCTAGACTGGACCTCTGTATTGGGAATTGCGTGAAGACATTTTTTTTAGTTTTAAAAAATATATATTAAAGCCTCACCACCTGTCATGTTGTCAAAGTGTGTCGGAAGTACTTGATTGTCTAGACCTCTACCTAACCTAGGATTGGAAAATTGCGTGAAGATATAAAAAATACTTGAGTCTACTATCGTCTTCGATGATATATTTTAGCCATAGGTAGCCGAGTTGGCATTGAACCTGATGGATGAAACTAAGCCCCTGAAACCTAGGGTATTGCGGATTCGAATCCCGTCAGGGGTAAACATTTGTATGTTTATATATATATATATATATATATATATATATATATATATATATATATATATATATATATATATATATATATATATATATATATATATATATATATATATATATATATATATATATATATATATATATATACATATATATATATATATATATATATATATATATATATATATATATATATATATATATATATATATATATATATATATATATATATATATATATATATATATATATATATATATATATATATATATATATATATATATATATATATATATATATATATATATATATATATATATATATATATATATATATATATATATCTTCACGCATTATATATATATATCTTTGTGATTGTATATACATGAAATTCTATAGTGTTGTTAGCGCTACTAAAATGGCGATAGGCTAACCACCTCCCAGGTTGCAAAAATAATATCCGGTGAAAACTCGTTTCTCTAGACCTCTGCCAACCCCAGTAAAGTAAAATGCGTCACAATGCAAAAAAATTCCTTTGTGCTAGTTCCATAATTAACTAAGCGTAAAGAATATATCAAACGACAAAATAAACTGTTGTCGTAAATATTTCATAATATGTTTAAATTGAAATTATTAAAACCTCTTGCTTAGCATTTTTTGAAATAACTCGACCAGCGTAATAATGTTTTAGGTCAAATGAATACATGACATACTTTCGTAGTTCTTGTTTTTTTTAACAAGAAACACTAAATACCTATTATAATGATTTAGAGAATACTTTGCATTTAGTTTCATGTTCATATCGTTGGCTTGGACGTAAAGACGGCGACTGGCTCACCAACAGTCACGGTGTCCCAAAAAATGCCTTCGATGAAAGTTGGGTCGAAAGAAATTAACTGTCTACCCACATATTGGAAATAGCATGAAGTAATTTTTTAATATATAATTGTATTAAGAGGTAAGTCACGATAGCCGAGTTGTTGGGTGGTCGGAATTTCGAGTCAAGGGACCCGAGTTCGATCCCCAGGTGGCGGGCTCGTTCCAATGGGTTTTTCTAAAACCTATGTACGAATTACATTGTTGGTTTGGACAGAAAGATGGCGACGAGTTCACCACCTGTCACGTTGTCCCGAATATATCTTCGGTGGAAGGTGGGTCGTAGGGACTTAATTGTCTAGACCTCTGTCTACCCCTGTATTGGGAATTGCATATTAAGAGGTGTTAACATTTTAAATTAATCTAGATAGATTTCATGTCTGATAAAATACGTTGCATCATCGTCATCAATACTGCCCATCTAAAGCCCACAGCTGAAGATAGGCCTCCCCCAATGATTGTAACGTAAAACAATCCTGTATCATTTGCATCCATCAACTCCCCGCAACAAAATACGTTTACTTAAAAATATTTATCAGAAAAATATTTTAGCGCCACCAATTGATGACTCGGAACACTAATCATTAAACAGAAGTTAATCTTTTGTCATAAATCGTGCCGGTTGCAACTTTTTACCTTGAGAAACTAATTCCCACGCAACCTCCGCTAACTATTTACATATTTTTCGCCAGCCACTAGATTTTATGACTAATGACAGTCCATTTAAGTGAGATAAACAATTTGTTGTTATGTGATGTTGTGAATAAATTATGTATGATAGTGGTGACTACGAAGCAAATATTTAAATTCAGAATCTTATTCAATTTGTTGATTATGAGTGGTGACTGATGAAGAGTCTTTCACACTTTCTTTAAAAATACCATACCAATACAATCTTTGAGGTACTCTTTCTGTGAAGCGAATAGAGGAGAAGACATTAAGTCTTGCATTTTACCGAAATTGACGTCTCGAACTGAAAACCTTTGGCAGAAACTAATTATAATCATTAACTGAAAAAGCTTATAAGTGAATAAATGTGATGATGAAATATCTTCACGGCAAGCCCCTTACGATAAATATCTTTACGGCAAGGCCTAGTAAATTAATTTATCATTAAATACTAGTATTGGTGTTAGTAGTATTTATAGTAGTATTCGTAGTTATTAATTTATACATTAATTTATTTTCAACGAAATCAATTGAAATCTCGGTTCTCGTGACAGTCGCACGTAATTATATAAACAAATATGTGTTTTTCTAAAACAAAATTGTAATTGTTTTAATTAAAAAACAGTTTTCATATGTCAAGGTTCCATTGTAGAATCGATGGCCTAGTTCGTATTGGCTTAGAAGCTGTGATTTGCAGGTTCGAAAGCCGTAAGGGTTAAATGTTTGTGTGATGACTAGTCATAGATGTTTAGATCTTCATATAGATGTCTATCTTAGTAATAATTACATCGTTCGCTTCGACACCAAGACACCTACAGGCGCACACTGTCAGGTTGTCCGATGAATAAGTTCCGGTCATATGAAGGTCGAAAGGACTAAATTATCTAGACTTCTGACTACCCCAAAACTCCGAGATAAATAATTATTTTTCGGATCTAAAGAATATACATAAAAGTTAGAAAAATAAACATAAAGCAGTGTCACTGTGGAATTCGCTCCCGGTTGACATAAGGCGGGCTCAGAGCCTTGAATTATTTAAAAATAAAATCAAACTATATTATTTAGGGAAATTAATGAGATAATTTTGATTTTTTTCTTTACATATGTCTTTGTTTTCGTTGTTTTTCACTGTTTTTTTTTCGTTGGTAAAGTGTATTTATTTACACATCCCTGGGAATTTTTTTCTTAATATTCTCTATGAAAGGTCTGCCTGGAAGAAATCGCTATTTAAGCGATAAGGCCGTCCTTTGTACAAACACTGTATATAAAATTTTTAAATGTATATCTTGTTAATAATATTTCTGTTATGGTGTGTGAAATAAAGTGTATAAATAAATAAATAAACAAAATAGAAAGAAAACTCCAAAAGAAAATTCTTACATATTTCTTGCCAGATATACTTTGTCTCAAAACGACACCAAATTTGAAAAATAAGATTTACATATATAGATAGGGACAACATCACATACATGGTCCGATCCCAATGTAAGATGCTAAAGCACTTGAGGTATGGGAATCGGAAAGAACGAAGGCACCACAAACACCCAGACCCGAGAAAATGTAGAAAAGTGGTTTCTCTACATTAAATCCGACCGGGAGTCGAACCCGGGACCACGATGTGGCGACTTAAAAACCAGTGTTTACGCCACTCGTCCACGGAGGTCGTCAATTTACAAATAAAGTTTCTAATTGCAGTGAAGAAATATTTTATGCATGTATGTATTATGTGTGTATGTTATATTTTTACACATCCCGGCGTCAACGGAGCTTGTTCACGTAAATTTTAAAGAGATTTTCCTTCAACGATGGGACTGTGGTAAAGCCAGCAAACTAAATCGCATAAAACAGTTTTACTGCTGATCGCCCGAAGATCGAACCTGATTTAATTGGGTATAAAACAAGAGCCCTAACAACATGTCTATTAAATATAATGTAATTTAATTTAAATTATTTAAATTCAATTTGTATGATTTGATCCTAAGACATTGAAATGATTTGACAACCTCCGTGGGATAATGACGTTCACATCAATTTTCAGTGTCCTCAGTTTGGAGGCCCGGGTTTGTTTCCCGAACGAGTCAAAGTAGAAAAGTTTTCTATGTAGTCTTGGGTCTGGGTGTTGTCTTCGTTATTTCTAACTTCATAACACAATTGCTTTAGCTATTTATTTTGTCGTCACTATCTATTTACTTATTTTGTTTATTTGTTTTACACCCTAGAGATAAAACTAATTAGAAAGTAACAAATATCTCTTCTCGTCAGTTCCTCTTGTCGAAGATGCCCAATAGCGACATACGTTACTCATATATGACACACTTTTTAACTTTCTTAAACAAACATTTGTTACACCTATTAGACGCAACAATGACTTTTAAAAACATAGTCATCTTTAAAAAATGCTTTGTGAGAAATATATTTCTCTTATTTATATTCTAACTTACTTTCCTTGAGTAACAAAAGGTCTGTCTGGGATCTATATCTAAACAACTGATATATAGTACTCTCAAATACGTCTAGAGCTTATTTGGAACAATGTAACAAGCGGTAAACCTGCCACTATCATAGTGCGCATAAATTTATGTACTATACAAATCATACAAAATATGGAGTTGGTACGAGCAATCAAAATGGAGAGTTATCTCTATACGGTAGCGTAACAGAGTAATTTTTTTACATAAAATAAGTACATGACGGTCTGTAATATTCCTCAGCAGGATCTAGGTTTTATCCATAATTGCCTAGGTTTGCCATAATCACCAGGCATACCAATCGGATTGGCTATCTCGGTACGAAATATATTGTTCATATTCTGAATCTTCTACTCGTCACCGGTCTGCAGAACTTTGTTCTGGTATTTTGCGATAAGGTTCACTTAGTCGCCTCTTTGTTTCTTTCACGGGAAGAAAAGGAGTGGCACTTTCCTATGCCGATAACCCACAGCAATAGAGTGTAAGTCACAATAGCCGAGTGGTTGGGCGTGCGGAATTTCGAATCAAGACCCGAGTTCGATCCCCAGGTGGCAAGCTCGTACCAATGGGTTTTTCAAAAACTTATGTACGAATTATGTCGTTGGCTTGGACATAAAAATCTACGGGCTCTCCACCTGTCACGTTGTCCCGAAAATATTTTCTGTGGAAGGTGGGTCAAAGGGACTCAATTGTCTAGACTAGACCTTTGTCTACCCCTGTATTGGGATTTGCGTGAAGATATTTATTTATTTTAACGGTAGTTCGTGCTCAAATTTATTCAATAGTCAGATTTAAAATTTTATTCATAAAAACTGCGATAAGTTTTTGCTTTGTGGGTATTTTCAACATAAACTTTCAAAAAATTTGCTCGAGTAATTTATTAAAAAAAAAATAAAAAATGTTTTTAAGAATATTTGTATATATATGATTTAATTAGCATAAGTGATATATACTCTTATAATTGCAGCAAAAAGCCAATTGCAATTATCATACACTGGATTTCTGTACTATATAAATATAATTAATCTATACTGTAATGCCGGAACAACCACTAAATACCAATATATAAGTATATAATACGTTTTTTCTTTATAGAAAAGGGAGGCAAACGAGCAGATGGCTCACATGATGGTAAGTGATTACCGCCGCCCATGGACACCCGCAATACCAGAGGCTTAGCGGATGCGTTGCCTCCCTTTGAGTGCCCCCTCCAGTCCCAGATGGGGGAGGGGGGTGTGTGGGCCTCCGGTTACCTGCACTCACCAGACGATACGCAGAAGTTTGTTAGACTTCTTCTTCACTCCGATATTTTGTGAAGTCGTGGTACTTCCCCGGTCGATCCGGCCCATTCATGCAACAACAAAAGCTGATGCGTGGCTCTACCATTGTAAAGTACTATTTACCATTTAATGTACCATTAGAGAGGATACTACGGCGATAGACTTACTTTATGTCACGTTATCCCAGTTGAAAGTGAGTCGAAAGGACTTCATTGTCTTATTAAATAACAATAAATAGATAAATGAAACAAATATTTTGTAATTAATAATAACACAGTTTAATTACAAGGATTAGGCACATGTTTTCCTGTGGGTGTAGTCAGTCATAGCCCTAATACAAATGGCAAACAACAACTGACGGGATGGCTGTTTAGAAAAATAAAAAATATGACACAAAAATTCAGCAGACCATTGCAGTGCTGCAGCGTCTAAGTTGCAAGATGTCTGGTGATGATCGCAGTATCGCCAATCCGCTTAGACGTCCTGCGTGGTTGAGTGGCGTACACTCCGATTTCTCTATTTTCCCGGCTCTGATGGTCCGATTTCCATTCCCGGTTTTATTATATTTATGTTTAAAAAAATTAAATATAAAAATATTTTGATTATAATATGTATTTTTATTTTTAAATAAATACTTAAATAAAAGAAAACCGCAGTATTGATCGGTAGCAATGGCCACCCACCGTACAGTTTTTATATAAACGTTACTAGCGACTGTTCGAAGCGGCTGATAACAAGAACGCCGGTTCTTTTATTTTCTCTAGGTTAATTTGAACTATGCAACGTAGAAATACAGCTGGATTTTTTGTTAGAGTATCATGGTAGTTTTATTTTTTAATTAATAAAGTAATCTTAGTGTATATTAAAAAATATGTTTTTTTATACACTTAAGTCCTTGCGACCCAATATCCCATCGAAGCTCAATAAATAAATACTATGAAAAAATAAAAGTTTTACGTATATGTTTAAAACTTAAAATTTGGTGTTGGTCATAGCGTTTCTGAATCGGAGAAAGTACCCACAGCCGAATGAATATATTTTCTTATGCTGGTAATAAAAGCTGCCCACGTGTTTATTGGAGAGAAATATAATAAACACAATTCACTTCTAATGTTAGTATCGTATGATTTAGTCACTAATTATAGAGCGGCAATAGCCTAATGGTTTAGGGTGCGGACTGCGAAACATGACGTCGCAGGTTCCGGCCACGCCATTTGACTATTGACATAAACCAACTCCAGACACAAGCATTGCAGCTTAATTGGAGTGGTTAATAGGCATACTATTAATGTTATTCGGCATTGCTATTATTCTTTTAAAAAAGAAATTAATCACTATTTACATATTTGTCGATAAATTTATTATTTATCTATCTTCGCACAGTCTTTATCAGATCTTCGCACACGCACAGTCCCTGACAGAATAGCCAGAGAGAACAGACCGCCAAGTATCACGATCCTTACATTCCTCTTTCGCTTCTTTCAGATTTATCATTATCTACATACATGCACGTCTCGGTATCCGAGTACTCTTGGCATTTGTCGTTAAAAGTATCAATCAAATCAAAGTCTCTGTTTTAATAGATTAAAAAAATTAAATATCTTCACGCAATTCCCAATACAGGGGTAGACAGAGGTCTAGTCTAGACATTTAAGTCCCTTCGACCCACCTTAGACCGAAGATATTTTCAGGACAACGTGACAGGTGGTGAGCCCGTCGCCGTCTTTATGTCCAAGCCAACGATATAATTTGTACATAGGTTTTTAGAAAAACCCATTGGTACGGCCACTTAAGGATCGAACTGGGGTCTCTTGACTCGAAATTCCAACCACCCAACCACTTGGCTTTCGTGACTTCGTGATGTTTTAATAAATGATAAAAGTTAGTAAGTACTTTAATGCATAAATTTGTTTGAAATGTTTTAAATAACATTTTTATTATAGTTATTAGTTGGTATATTAGTTTTATATAGTTTTGCACATCCCTAGTTGTTGATATAAATGATATTTAGAAAAAGTAAAAAATTATCTTAATAATCATAACAGCCTTTGTGTACATCTTAAAGTTATTTACTCGATAAAGTTTGTTAAACGACTGTAACATAATGATTCCTTTTTCAATACCAAACTTCACGCAATTTCTCATATTGCGGGGTGTGCAGAAATCTAGGCAGTGACCACCATTCGGTCCACTTTTTACCGAAACTAATTTGGAAACTTGACAGGTGGTGAGCTTATCCCCGTCCTCTATAGTAACATATACATACATTCATATTTACACATAGAAGAAAGTTAAGTCAACTATCAAAAACATACATGTCTGTGCTATTTATCATCTTCGTATAACCTAGGCTCAAGTTAGAACTGTCGATTCTAAATAATGATAAATCGCTTTCACATTCTGATTTCTCGATACGTCATTATTGTGCTAAACAATGTACAACATTATGCGTTATTATTATCATCTTGTAAAAACTTTCCAATGATATCTATGATTGAAAAAAAGCCAATTTTAGTCTTAACAACAAAGAGCTTTGTAAGTTATGCAAATATTTAAAGTTTTCATACACCTTTTGTTTGAACGCGTTGATGTCTTTTACTCAAGTAAAATTTTAGAAATTTTATTTAAACGTATCACACACTCATACACATACATATACATATCCAATATCCAAAAACATATACAAGTCATTACTTATCGACAAATTACTTATATAGCTTATTATTATATACTATATAGCTAAGTAATTACTTTTTAGTTTTTTTACAATCAATGACATGTGGACGGAAGATAACTTTTTAAGAACGTCTCTTGGAAAAGTGGGCAAACAAGTGCGTACTCGTTTAGTGGAAGCCAGCCCGTTCACTACTTCAGCACTTGTAAAAATATTTCAAATAATCGTACATCCTTAACATCTATACATATAAATAAAATTAGAGTGTCTGTTTATAATTTTGAAATAACCGTTTTAACTACTTGTACACATGTGTACACATGTGTATATGGTATATACACCATAATAAATTTGGTTTACAATTTTTGTCTGTCTGTCTGTTTGTTCAGGCTTATCTTTGAAACGGCGGGATCGATTTTAACAGGACTTTCACTGACAGATGGCTAATGTTACAAGGAGTAACTTAGGCAAAATTTAAGAAAAATAATTATAGTCCCGATTAAGAGTTAAACGGCAAGCAAAGTTACGAGCGGTAATTGCCTAATGGTTTAGGGTGCGGACTGCGAAACATGACGTCGCAGGTTCAGGCCCCGCCATTCGACTATTGACGTAAACCAGACACAAGCATTGTAGCTTAATTGGAGTGGTTAACAGGAATACTAGTAATGTTATTCGGCATTGCTAGTATTCTTTTAAAAAAAGCCATGGGGGGTGGCAACTAGTATTCAATATTATTTGTCACAATTTCTGTAATTCGTACAGGAATTTAAGATACTAAGTTTTACATCATTTGTAATTAAAAAGGTCTCAAAACAACTCTGATTTTAATTTATTACACTTGATATACAACATTTGCGTTTAAACAAATAAATTTATCATAGGCACTGAATTAATATACATATGTATATGGATGTGTGCGCCTCTTAGTATGAAATGTAAATGTGCGTCTTTATTATATACCGAAGTGACCGTTATTTTTGTGCCGTTTTGCGTTTTATTAAAAAATTCTCAATCCGCGGAACGTTATGCAATGCTGTTCCTTTGTAACATCTTGAAAGATAATATGACTTTTTATTGCAATTGGAACAAGTTTTATTCAGGCGTAAACTGCATATTGGCTGTTAACTGTTTAGTTTCTTGTAAACTGTGAACTGCAAAAAGTCAGACCGCATTGAGCATTTTAATATACAAAATATTGGTAACTTTAATTGAATCTACTTCGGCCAATGAACTTGTTTGTTTAGGTCATCTGAATTCGGGTCAAGTGACGCGAGTTCGTACCCCACGTGGTAGGCTATTAGCAATGAGATTTTTCAAAATTATATGTGTGTGTGTGTATACAGTAAATACAGTTTTCTAACTAGTGCATTTTATTACGTAAACATTATTAAGTGCTTTTTTAAAGACGACTTTATTATGCATTTACTATTTTCGAATATTTATACGGAGGCCTGTTTCTTTTTAAATTTAATATTAATGTTTCTTTCTTCGCGCCTTGTGAAGGTACACAAAAAGATATCAGATTCTCCACTTTGAAAATGTTCTCCATAAGCGCTACGCTTGGTAAGCTAATTATTGATCGAAGAAAACAACACTTGACACCGTATACATTACGCTGTCAAGGTTCGATCCCCAGGTGGCAGGCTCGTACCAATAGGTTTTTCAAAAACTTATGTACGAATTATATCTTTGGCTTGAACATAAGGACGGCGACGAGCTCATCAACTGTCACGTTGTTCCGGAAATTCCGTTTCCATAATAAAAGTACTTAAGCTGCTTACTGGGATCAAAGCTATGTATGTGATGTTGTCCCTATGTATATATAAATGCATATAAATACCTATAAATATATATAATCGTCCGTCACTCGAGTACACACATTCCCATCCATCAAAGAAAGGTTTTCCTCTTGCGGGATCCGAACTCATACTCCTTTGCTTTGTACGCAGGGTTATTGCCATCTAGGCTATCAGGGCCCCATAACTTAATTTCTATAATATTGGGAAACGAGACATTCATTATTAAAGAGATTCTTTGCATTCACTGCAACAACCTTACAATAAAGTCATCCGAGTTACTCTTTGTCATTATAACAACCTGTTGGTTACTGAATTCTTATCAGCTTAAGTTGTCCTCAAACTATTTATGTATATGTATATATATATATATATATATATATATATATATATATATATATATATATATATATATATATATATATATATATATATATATATATATATATATACCACGACCATACATATAAATCGGCCTGTTAAAGTCTAATAGATTTGCCATAATCGCCACGCTAAGCAAGCGTGGCGATAGCAGTACCAGACCATTCGCATCTCAGTCGCTGCTGCCCATATTCGGTCAGATTGTTTTAAAATAAATAAATATCTTCACGCAATTCCCAATACAGGGGTAGACAGAGGCCTAGTCTAGACAATTAAGTCCCGTTGACCCACCTTCCACCGAAGATATTTTCGGGACAACGTGACAGGTGGTGAGCCTGTCGTCGACGTCTTTATGTCCAAGCCAACAATGAAATTCGTACATAAGTTTTTTGAAAAACTCATTGGTACTGCCACCTGGGGATCGAACTCGGGTCTCTCGACTCGAAATTCCGACCACCCAACAACTCGGCTATCGTGACTTCTCTTCTCTCAGATTATTTTGTCTCATATTTTCAGATATGGTTATCCCGCTATAATTTCTTTTCAATACCTTTCCTGTCTTGTCTAGCCATTAATAATGCAGAGGTAGACAGAGATGTTTTCAGACAAAATCACAGGTGGTGACCCCGTCGCCGTCTTTATGCCCAATACAACGATACAAATCGTACGTAAATTTTGAAAAAACCTTTTGGCTCGTACCTTGAAGGTCGAATTCAGGTCTCTTGACAAGAATTACGACCACCCAATCACTCGGCTATCGTGACTCATACTTTGTCGATAACATCTATTACGATCGTATTTTACTTTCCGGGTTGTCTATTCTAATCTGAGTTTCATCATCAAAAAGGCAAAAAGGCATCAAAATTTCTTTACTTTGACGCTCCGTCAACTATTATATTCTGATTTGTCGTCTTTTCTGTACGTTTATTAGTACTTTTTAGATACTCAATGAGGTTTTACTCCAAACTAGTGTTGGAAAACTGAAGATTTTGAGGGTTACTTCCAATTGTGGCATAATAATGTGATCAGCTTAGAGTGGCGTGGACTGTTCGCGAAAGGACAGTCAGCAATCTGTTGTAATATTTCCGAACAGAAGTTAGAACAGTAAAATTGAAAATATGATATTAGTGCCGATACCAATAACAACAATGTTCTTGTTCTTTTAGTAATCTTGCATATCTTTCTTAATCTTTTAATAACCTTCTATAGCTATATTTAAAATTATTTTTCAAGCTATGTAATAATGTAATTAAATCAATAATAAAATGTATAACCTAAAAATAAACTGTTCAAATCAGATAATATACTACAACAAAAATTAATTACAAAATCTTTGTCATGGTCGTATAAACAGTGGCATGATTTCCATTTCCTTTTCCAGTTAAGAAGGCAGTACCGGCCTAATAACTTCTTGAGAAAGCGTAACTACGTTATTGTGATAAAAAGACCCTGCTGAGGGTCTTTACGTGCGTGAAATAAAAAAGGAAAACAAAACAACAGCTCGCGTTTAGCGAATTTCCACTGCTAAGGGCTCGCTTTGAACATTTGTGTAACGATATTTGAGCAGGGGAAATTCCACCATTTTGATTTTGACTTTTACCCTTTAACTTTGGTGCATTGCCATCTAGAAGAACTATGGTCAACTATGATCATGCTTCATCCGATTTCCTACAAAATAAATTAAATAAATAAATATCTCCACGCTATTAAAAATATTGTGTATTGGGAATTGCGTGAAGATATTTATTTATTTATTTAATTAAAAATACAGGGTCTACCCCTGAGAGGACTAATCTAGACAATTAAGTCCCTTTGGACAACATGATAGGTACTGAGCCCGTCGCCGTCTTGATGTCCAAGCTAACGATGTAATTCGTACAAAGTTAGAAAAACCCATTGGTACGTGCCTGCCATCTAGGGATCGAACTCGGGTTTCTTGACTCAAAATTCCGACCACCCAACTTCTCGGCTATCGTGACTTTATAAGTTAGTTATCGTGGTTAGTTATTGGTATAGGTTTTTTATAAGTTAATAAAAGTTTTCTCTTAATGAGCTATTGAAACATTTTTTTTTTTGGTAGTCTAAAACCTTTCCCAAGCTTAGACAAGACTTAGGCTCCTTTTTATCTTCAAACGCGCGCAAGTGCTAGCTAGTACTATTAAATGTACTAGTAAACAGAAATATTTAGATTAATTCATCGGTTTTGTTTTGTAATGAAGTTTATAATTTTCAGATCCCCGAGTACAAGGATGGTTCCTATTCGACACGCCACTACCAACGCTCGCGATGGTGGTGGCATACCTTGGCTTCGTGATGGTGGCCGGTCCACTTTGGATGGCCAATAAGAAACCTTTCAGGATACAAAACACCCTAGTTGCGTATAATGCGGGACAAGTTTTACTATCACTGTACATGTTTTATGAGGTTAGTTGAAATTTTTTTATCATTTTTTTGGTTTTTTTGCCTCGATAGTCGACTGGTGTCTAGAAGAATCGAGAGTTAAAAAGTTCGTTTCCAAGGCGGATTATTAGGACTGACGAAGTACTGACTTTTACGAAACGCATGTGCGATTTATATCTTTGACTTGGTCACTAATGTCACATTGTCATGGTTTAATTTGGATTTAAAAAACTAGTATAGTAAAAACTCTGAGTCTAGTAGCCTCCACCCCAATATTAAAATGCACGAAGACCAAAAAAATTTAGACTGCAATCTACCTTTCACAAGAGCTTATTAGTATCAACATGGAAGTAAGCTTTGTAAGGCACTCTCTCTTTGAAGTCACTTTGATATAAAACTTCCACATTATAAATGTATTGTTAAATGTAGACACGCTCTATATGTGCGTGTATAAGACGACCTGATAGCTTAGTTGGAAGTAACAGTACTTTCGAAGCTAAGGGTTGCAAATTCGAATCTCGCTAGAGGGCAAATATTTGTGTAATTAATATAAATGTTTTTACTTGTTTTGTTACGTCATTAATGCTCATATGTATAAACGAATATTTATCCATGCAAATAAATATGTATATAAGTCACTTACTTATACTTATTTACTTATCTTCACTCACAATACCCTGACGGAGTAGCCAAAGAGAACAGATCGCCAAGTGTCACGATCCTTACATACATCTTTCGCTTCCTTCACATTCATTATCCTCTTCGTACATGCACGTCTAGGTATCCGAGTACTCTTGACCCTCCCCTCTTCAAGTAATTTGCTTACATGGTATTCGAAAATTAGTTTCGGTCTACCTCGACACTTTTAAATTTTAACTTTTGCACTATATATTTATTTCACCATTCGGTCTTCACTCAGTCGCTCAACGTGAACAAACCATCGAAGCACACCCTTATCAATTTTTGTGATAAGGTCATCGAAAGATGAAAAACCTGGTTTGAAAAACCTGCCATATTGCAAATCTCTTCGCTTTCGGTCGGCCATTGTAAGGCCGCACATTTTACGAAGAGATCGCATCTCCTCTGCATTCAACTTGCTTTTATGCTTCTTCTAGTATACCCAGGTTTCGCTGCCATATAAAAAAGTCAGTAACAACACTGCGTTATGTAGTGCAAGGCGCGCACTTTTCACTACTCCTTGCCCTTTGACTAACGCAGTCAGGGCACCAATGACTTTGTTTCCGGCAGCCTGTCCTCTTATAATCCAAATTTAGTAAATAAGTCACGTTGTCTCAAAAGAGTTTCAGTATAAAATGGATCGACTTCGTTGTCTGGAACTCTGCCGACCCCAGTAAAAAGTAGTATAAATAATCAGAAATAAAAATCATATGTCTGTGTATTTACATATCGCTAACTCATAAACTACTCTTAAATATAACAAAAAATTTTAATTGTGCTACCTACAATTTCAATGTAGCTTATTGCACATCAGCAACACCCTTTTTTGGTTTTTGTGTTGTTGGGTTTTTTGTGTGGGAGTAGGGTAAAACGAACTAAAAGTACACCTGATGGTAACTGGCTACCTGCAAATAATTTCAAAAGAACCCCGAGGACTGTAAATAAACTAGCCATGAAAACGCAGTGGTATGGTGGTCGAGTTTTGTACCCGGATTCGATCCCCAGGAATAACTTTCCTCCTGGGGATCGAACCCGGGTACTACCCTTAGGTTGCTAAAGTGTTTGCAAGGTGATTGAATATTTCTATGGCGACATGCTATTCCCACAATCACATTGTCCTTAATAAGCTCCGATAAAATGTGTTTCGAAAGGACGTAAAAAAAGTGATGAAAAATATCTTCACGCAATTCCCATTACAGGGGAAGACAGAGGTCTAGACAAATAAATCCATTCGACGCACCTTCCACCGAAGAAGTTTAATGGGATTGGGATAACGTGACAAGTAGTGAGCCTGTCACTGTCTTTATGTCCAAGCCAACGATATAATTTGTACATAATTTTTTGAAATAAATCTCATTGGTACGAGCCTACCACCTAGAGATCGAACTCGCACTCGACTCGTCTCGAATTCCGATCACCTTCCCGACTATCGTGACTACTTTGAATAGTCGAAAAGACTGAACCTTCTAGAAAGCTGACTACGCCAGTGTTGGGAAATACGTATAGATAAAAATTATAATTTACTGCTTATTTTTCGATAAAAAAAAGGAAACAGAAACGACATTAACTCATACTTATGTGAATTATGCATCTGATATGAAAATGAAAAAACAAACCTATGTAACAGACCCTCGGTTCAGGCACTTCTTGTGTCACTATTTTTTGTGCTTCACGGTGGCTGAGTAGACAAATGGTTTAATGGTGTTCCGTGACGTTTTGGTTTGTTTTTAATCTTAATTTTGTCTTATAGTAAATTGACATTAACGACCTTAGAGTTATAATATTTTATACATGATTATACTGATTTTCCCATCTGCCTACAATCTATTTCTTCTTTACCCAGGCTTGACTGGAAGAAAATGCTATAAAACGTATTTGCAAAAAGGGGTAAATAAATAAAATAATATATTACCAGATTCTTTTATATGTGAACAATTATCTCTAAATGAAACTTATGTAATTTTTGTATAAAATGTTGTATATTTTGAATAGACAATATCAAACTGCTCAACCTCCTCAAACTGCTGCAATTCTTGCATACTACACTCATTTCGTTTTCTTTTGTATTCTCTTAACTTTCGTCATATATCTTATTATCATAATGATGTCGCGATAGCCGAGTGAGTGGGTGGTCGGAATTTCGAGTCGAGAAACTCAGAGAGTTCAATCCCTTCGTGGTAGGCTCGTATCAATGGGGTTTTCAAAAACTTATGTACGAATTACATCGTTGGCTTGGACATAAAGACGGCGACGGGCTCACCACCTGTCACGTTGTCCCGAAAATATCTTAGGTGGAAGGTGGGTCAAAGGGACTTAATTGTCTAGACTAGGCCTCTGTCTACCCCTGTATTGGGAATTGCGTGAAGATATTTATTTATTATTATTTATTTATCATAATGATCGAATCTGGTCAAGAAACCTTAGTCTTGATCTTCTCCTTTTAGTGGGATGAAAAACAAGTATACAGCCTACTGGTTGGTTAGTAGTCACTGCAACTCGGGACACTTACAGCCTATTTCAAACGGATAAAGGGCATTATCACCCCCAAACGGAAAGATGAAAGACTTTTTAGCAGTAATAAATAAGCCGGAATACAAGCTTACAGCTTGCTTAGCTTAAACTTGGTGGCAGAAATAGACAATAAATAGGTTCCGATGCAGGCTACTTTTAGACAGAAACGTATTCTAACCTTCGAAAGGTGTCTGGTAAAAACCTTTTACATTTCTTTTTTAAGAAAATTCTAAACTTTGTTAAATCTTCCAAGATACGATGACGACGGAAACTCATATTAATAATTGCGTGCATTCTCCTTGACCGTATTAAATAGAACATAGATACGCGAAGTCTGCGTCACTGATTACGAAAATACGCAGCCGGTTGAGCGTAAATGTCCTTCATGCTCCAAGAGTTCTGTGTGACTGTGAAGAAGACGCTACACAAGAATTTGATTCAACAATTTTCCTAAAAATTTCTGTTTCCTGAAATTTCTCTGAGCAATGAAAATATCCCACGTTATTATTTAATAATTTAGTGAACCAATTAAACATTTCGTATTTCAATTACTTTGCTAGACATTTTAAGGCTTTTACCACAAAAATTATTTCTTTACATATGTCTGTAGCCGCCTCTTACGACACCCACGTGAAGATTAGGTGTAGTTAATTACACGGCAGTGAACTCTCTCGTTATGTATGTACACATTTCAGGGTATTTCTCTTACTCTCTCTTGTTAGAAGAAGCCCCCGCGAAGGACTTCCCTTCCTTCCATGACGTAAAATTAGCTCTCTATCTTTTAAGATAAGATCAGTTAAAGAACTAATACTTATGTTGTCACTACAGTTTACTGACAATCAACAAAACCTATGTGAAGAAAACGCAAACGAATTCTTAAGCAGGCCTATTGCCGTTAGAGACAATACAGCAATTACGCGTTGAATTCCCACATCTGCATTGTAATGCCACCTTATTTTTTGTAACGTCACAATTTTGTTCTCAAGTGACAGCAAAATGGTATGGTTTGAGATCAAAATACTTTTTCGCCATCTTAAAATGTTACTGCTACCAGTTATCAACTGCCTAGTTATATTCGTATATTCCCAATACTGGTATAAACAGAGGTCTAGATAGTTAAATCCTTTCACCGAAGCAAGTTTTGAACGTGACAAGTGTTGAGTCTATCTCGGTATTAGTGTTCATGTTATAAGGACAATATACTTACATATATAAAATGATTATAAACTTATATAAACATCCATGACTCGAGTTCAAACATTCATAATCATCTCACAAATATCTATCCCTAGCGGATTTCGAAACCACAATCCTTGGCTTCGAAGGTGGGATCACTAGCAACTAGGCTGGACGTTAGCTAGTTACACAGACTCTCTTCTATTGGATGGGTGGCAAAAAGTACAAGTAGTTCTTATCAATCTTATGGTGAGTGATTACCACCTCGTAGTACCAGATACATCACACCTTAGATGCTGCTGCTCGTGACTGGTCTGCTTCATTTTGTTTGGTTTACTTCTTACAACCAATTATAAAATATAAAAATCAGAAAATAAGTGAAGACCAAGTCGTGGTAGGCTGAGACTAACTTACGCCGACCATGTGACTCAATTACTCAAAGACGGTAGGTCAACAGTACTCAGATACCTATAAAATAAATAAATAAATAAATATCTTCACGCAATTCCCAATGCAGGACAGGTAGACAGAGGTCAAGTCTAGACAAATAATTCCCTTTGACCCACCTTCCACTGAAGATATTTTCGGGACAACGTGACAGGTGGTGAGCCCATCGCCGTCTTTGTGTCCAAGCCAACGATGAAATTCGTACATAAGTTTTTGAAAAACTTATTGGTACTGCCATCTGGGGATCGAACCCGGGTCGACATTCCGACTCGAAATTCCGATCACCCAACAACTCGGCTATCGTAACTTCAGATACCTAGACGTGCATATATGAAAAAATGAAGAATTTGAAAGAAGCGAAAGAGGCATTTAAGCATGAGGGATTGTGCGTGAAGATAATTAAGTAAGAAAACCAGGGTATGATACATATATTGATATTAATTATGTAATTGATATTCTTCGAACACTAAACATTCAGGCAGCATAAGATAATTTGCGCACGAACATAACGCATAACGCAGAAAGATTGATTTTACATACGAAAATCTTATATATTATTGACGATCAAGACCATTTCACGATCTTGTACTGCTACATATACTTTATTTTTTTGCTGTTTTTTTCACTTATTTTAATTACCGCACTATTATTATATTTAATTACAATTTTCTTAGGTTTGTGTTTTTATAACTATTGTGATTAGACCGTGTACAAACGCGTTAATTTATTTCATTCATCTTTCAAAATAAGCATAATAAATAATATGTGGTTGATTTTAAGTCACGATATAAAAATGAACTAATGTTTTGAAATAATAAAGTATTTATTTTGTTTCAGCACTTAGCGTCGGGATGGTGGGGCGACTACAGTTTAGCTTGTCAACCAGTAGACTACAGTGACAGTGAGAAAGCTAGGCGGGTGAGTAATTTTTTTATTTTTTCCATTACTTAATGGCTTTCGTCCTCTGTGGCACACAGACCTTCTACGTTAGTAAAATTTGCCATAATCTCCACACATGGGAAGCGGATTTGCGAACTATGTAAAAAAAACTCGCCCTTAGACAATTCAGCCTATCATTTGTAGGTTTAATTTAAAAAATGTCCTCACACCATTCTCAATAAGGGGGGAAATCTACACAATTAGGTCCTTTCTACCCTAAATATAGGTAATAGGTAACAACCTTTCATTTTGACTTTTTTAGGGACCACGTGACATGTGAGTGTTAGGCTGTTGCCATCTTTACGTCTAAGCCAACAATAAAAAAAGGCACATGAGTTTTGATCAACCGATTGATACGAGTTTACCACCTAAGGACCGAACTTTGATCTTTTGACACGAATACCGTTCTATCGTGATTTTTTGCTTCGTGGCTATGCTGAATTTTGGTTTAGTACATTTTGAAGTAATAATTCCAACATCTTTCAATTTTGAAAATTGTATTGTTTGTATCTATCTATTTTAAAAGCTGAAATATGGCGTTATACGACACCCATGTGATTATTTGGGTTGGAAAACGCTGATATCCCAAGTTTTTAACATTAAGTACATGTATTAAAATATAAATACGCCTACCAAAATTTTATAAATCTTCAATAATCACAACAGTGTGTTACTACATACCAAGCCACATCATTGAATTAAGTAAAGGTACAGTTAGAAATAGCGGAAAGTAATGTTACCGATGAAAGTTCATAACATTTTGTGCATTAACGATTTTCGATTCGTTTAGTAAAGTTTAAAGGAACTGTAGTGTCCAAATTTTAATTTTTTTCTATTACATATAGAATTTTTTTTTTAAATTTCCAGGATAAATGCCCCAGTGAAATAGTTGGTCCAAATTTAAATACTCTAGCTTCGTACACTGTAACCGTTTTCATTATTACGCATCAAGAGATGCGTAATAATGGAAACGGTCGTCCTCCTCGCCCTTAACTTGGCTAGCTAGGCAACAGCGAAAAATGTCAACGCAGTCGCAACACATATGTGGGTTATAACGCAGTTATCTGGTTATTTGTAATCAGGGTTTAATAAATGACAAAGGCATGGGATATATATACAGTAGAAAATGAAACGTTGTCACGTTATCAACGAATTCTCGTAGTAAAATGTCTTCGGTAGAATGTGGGTCGAAGGGGCTTAATTTTCTAGACTAAACATCTATCTACCCCTGTATTGGAAATGGCGTGAAGATATTTTTTTTTATAAGATTAGAGACGAATTTTCACGTCTGTGGACATCTCTATATCGAAAACTCCGTATATAAATTCTCTACATATCTTTCAAACTAAAATATGTAAAATAGATAGTAAATGCGAAACCAGATGACATACAAATATATCGACCTATGAAAGTCCAGGGCAGGGCTCCATAACCACCATGCTTGGCAGGCGGCTAAGCGATCGCATAATAAAACACCTTATACCTAAGACGCTGCTATTACTCAGTAGTCTGTTAAATTTTAGTCTGCAACCAATATTTAAAAGTTTAATATATCATTATCAATATTTATTACAATTAGTAAGTTCGTCCAAAGATCAGGATTGTATAAAGTTATTATTTAAACAGTAATTTATGTCCCAAATAATCTTCAGTGGAAAGTGGGTCGGAAGGACTTCATTGCCATGATCTCTAACTATACCTGTATGGGATATTGCGTAAACATATTTAAAAAATATGTGTTCAGCACAGAAAATATTTTATTATTATATAGAAAATATTTATAAAATTATAATAATTTACTTGTTAAATTCGATGCCTATTTAAATATGTAACCGAGCATTTTCATATATCTTTTATCACGTGCAAGAACGGTATGTTTGCTCATAGATACAAGTGTTATTATTCCGCAACATCCTCATAGAAAGTGAAAAAGATGAGATGACACTCATTGAAGTGACCATAGAGTTACAAGAGCTAGAAATGGCTGTTAACCAGTGCAATGGCACCAACGTTAATTACCAATATACTATGGAAAAAACATTCAATAGTCACAAATATGTTAAGATAAAATTTTTATAAGCTTTAAATTTCACTTTTAAAATTCTATTCTTTCCAATTCCACATCAAAGGAGTTTTTGATGATGAATTGTTCAAGTAAAAGTAAAAAAGTATCAAGTAAATCAAAATAAATCATAAATCAAAATATCTATATTAAAATCGAAACTGTAACACTTTGTACTGAACACTCTGCATTCATTACCAAATAAATTGATACTAAAATAAAAAAAAGAAAACCTCATTTTTAATAATATTTTTAGACTTTATATTTTGGCCAATATAAATCAGTGATTACCAAAATATAATTGTTAAATAATTGTTCAAGATATTAAAATATTTTAAAATAAATTATTTTCGAGACCTGTCTATATATTTTCACTCTGCGTGTCTTTCAAGTTCAGTCAATGGCACTTGTCTCACACCATACCTACTGCAGCACTTTCGAAAAGTTGTTTGTTCTATGTGCGTGTCAGACCGTAGAGAAATGACACGCTATCCATTTACAGTAGTTATAAGGTGTGGTAATGGTGGCTAAAAAAAAGTCACACTTTTTCGATAATTAGTGGTAGTGTGTTAATCCCACAATTGTCATCTAAAAGAAATCTGCAAATTTTATTGTAACGCAAATCAATTCTAACAAATAGCCGAATCTAAATAAGAAAGGAGCAAAATTATATCTACAGTTGTTTTTTAACATTCACGTGTAACGTTAATAGAAATATATGAAAAGATTAGTGTCAAAGTTTAGATAAGATATATCGGCATATGATGAGGGCCCAAAATTTTTTTTTTTTTTTTAATATACCGATTATTTAGGGATTTTTTTTAGGAGGTTTGATTTTCTACATCGTATTGTCATAGTTATCTTCTTCTACCGTCAACTTCTGATCTGATAATTTTTGATCTAATTTACACAGAAAGTGCGCTGATAAGAGCACTGTACCTTGCAGTCTTGCGCTGGTATATTTGGTCTATGGTCGTGTCTAAAAATAAGTTGCCAGGAATTAAAAACATCGCGACAGTATTATGGAGCTTACGGGTTATTCTCTGATCTTTGTACGTCTAACAAGTAGTACCGTGGATCAACAAAGTTCAATTTTATGAAGTATTGGATCCATATTTTATTTGTGGTATTGGGAGTCTGGAGAAGGGGAGGCTATATTTTATTCCGGTAAATTAAAGAATCGCTGAAATTACGATATAATTCGAGCAAAAATAGTTACGATAGTGGTCGGGAGGTCGGAATTTCGAGTCAACAGACCCGTGCTCGATCTCAAGTGGCAGACTCGTACCAATGGGTTTTTCAAACCTAAGTATAAATTATATCGTGGGCTTGGACGTAAAAACGGCGACGGGCTCACCACCTGTCACGTTGTCCCGAAAATATCTTCGGTGGAAGGTGGGTCGAAGGGACTTAATTGTCTAGACTAGACCTCTGTCTACCCCTGTATTGGGAATTGCGTGAAGATATTTATTTATTTATTATTTTAAAAAGTAGTGAGCAGGGTCTCGATAGCAGTTACCAGTTGCCAATTCTATTGGTCCTACAAAAGAAAATAAAAACACCCAATTTTTATTACGATGGTCAACGTAACCAACTGTGAGATCAATAAAAATATTGGAAATCTTAAAACTGTCATTGCTGTCGCTACCATATTTGGAAAAATATCTATGAAAGAATTTTAGAGCGAGGGGCTCACCACCTCTCACATTGTCCCAAGTATGCTTCGAAAATGTGAAAATTAGGACGAAAAGGACTCCTTTGTCTACACCTCTGCTTACTCTGGCAAGGGAAATTACGTGTAGATCTAAATTACGTGTAAAAAAAGTTAAATTTTGCTGTTTCTCAAAACTTCGTGTTCTTTGACCGCAACCTTAAAGTTCTCGCAACAATGAACTTGCGTTCGATCAAGTTCGCATTACGCAGTGAAAGCGACCGGTCGTGGCCAGCCGACTGCACTGTAATTTTTCTTACGTCACCACTGCAAGAACAACCACCGTATGCCGACGAAAGTGAAATTTATTGAGCGGGCAGATGTGAATTGGTGCTCATTGTGACTGGGATTGGAATTCTATGTGAATAACAGCGATACGAATTATTATCCATATGAATATTTCTAGGTCATTCATTGAATTGTAATTCGAAATAAATTGGCAATTTAAAATATAAACGATATTCACCACGTCACTTACAGATATTTTGCAGTATAATTACAACGCTTTGCAGGCTGTATTTCTGTGCTTATAAAAAAATTAAATAAACATAGTTTCTACGTGCTAAATATAGTTTTTGCGTGCGGCTTCGCTCGCGTGGCAATAAAAGTTTAAACATAATTACAAATATTAGTAGTATTAGTAGTATTAGAAGTACTAGTCCGTAGAAAAGTCATAATTTAACTATTTTCATACAACATGTCGCTACACAAGTCATTACAATATGTAACTGAACATGTATTTTATTCTCTAAAACATGTATAATTTATAATTATGAGTAATGTAGTTGGAAATGGAATAAATACTAAATGAAATACTGTTTTACAATAAGCGAAATTACTATAATAATAACAATATACTATATTGTACACCAAAGTAGGAACAATACAAAAAGAAAAATATGTATAAAATTTTGGATAACAAAACGCGACCTTATTGCTACATAGCAATTTCTTCCTGGCAACCTAAGAAAATTACCAAAAACAATTATTAACGGGTACATGAAAAACCAACGGAAAGATAAAAAAATAATAATTAAAATTTATTTAAAATTATTCTCGTAGTTAAATAAACAAGCAAAAACCGTAAAATGAACGTAGCTAGAGCTATATAACAGTTTCAGACATTACTCATCCTAACTTACCTGTCCGGTAGTTGTGGTATGGTATACGGGTATGCGACCCCGGCTTCCCTAGCTATTACTGTCCTATCCCTTGCCTTCCTGGGCGGTAATATCCTACCTTTCCTAATTCCCACCTTAACTTACCAATCTTCCTTTTCTCACAACCTATACTTCCCTTTCCTTACTCCTATTCTCTCCGCCAATCCAACGTCTGCCGTGCGGATGGATGCATGGCTAGGGGCAAGCCTAGTCGTTAGCGTGCCACACTGCCCTGGGACCGGGCGACCCAGAATTAGGCTAGCCTTACCCTGGCATGCGGGGCTCTGCTGGGGTGGACAAACCTTTCCCTTGCTACTCGTGGGAACGCAATGGTGAATTTTACTTACCAAAATGGCGGCGATGTGGTTCGCCACCCATCACGGCTCGTTTCTCGCAAGGGCGAAAAGCGGCCCATGGAGAGCCGCTTCGCTACGTTGAATGTAAGAGGAGGAATGGATGGTAAGGTAGATAAAGTATGTCAGATGATGGACGAACGATGTATAGATATCCTGTGCGTGAACGAAACCAAGAGGAAAGGATGTGACACCACGGTTCATGGTCCCTACACAGCATACTGGTCGGGAGTCCCCAAACCAGCCGAGGCTGTCAGGAGTTGGTGTGATTCTTTCCTCTCGAATAGTTGAATGTGTGATAGAGCATGAATGTGTAAGCCCAAGACTCCTCTGGGTTAGGTTAAAAGTTGGACTCACCCGCTTGTTTATCCTTGGGGTTTATGCACCGACGGATCTGCGAGGGGTGGGTCATTAAAAGCCCAAAAGAGAGAGAGGAATTTTGGGATAGCATGAGAGAGGTCTTGAATAAATGCGGAGAAAATGAACGGATCGTGATGTTAGGGGACTTTAATGGGTGGGTTGGAGTAAAGCGTGATGGGTATGAAGGAGTACTGGGTACATTTGGGGACGAGAGAGTGAACGAAAATGGGAGAAGCCTACTTGAAGTATGCTTGAATGGAATCTGTGCGTGGCCAATACAATGTTTGATCACAAAAAGATCCATTTGTATACAAGAATTGAGGGTGAGTCTAGAAGTATAATTGATTTTGTTATTGTGGATCAAAGATTGAGGAAAACCTGCTAGACACTCGAGCATACCGCGGTGTAGGCCTTGACACAGACCACTTCCTGGTCATAGCCCGAATACATGGCATCTTTAAACGGTGGCGACACCGAGGAGCCGAGCCTACGAGTGTTTTGGACAGAATAAAAGTGGAAAATCTACAAGAAAAGGATAAGAAAGACGAGTATGTAGAGAAACTGATAGAAAGTTTTAAAGGCATAGAAGAGATATGTGTGATTGAAGATTTGTGGGAGACATTTAAGAAAGGAGTCGTGAATGTTGCTGTTGAGGTATGCGGAGTAGCTAAACGGAGGAAAGGAAGAAAGAAGTATAATGTGTGGATGGATAAAGATGTACAAAAGGCTGTGCAAGAAAAGAAGAAAGCGTGGTTGGATTGGTTAGCAACAAAAGCTAACCAAAAACTTCAAAAGGCGACGAATGACGAGATAAAGGAAGCGAGAAAGAAGTATAAAAGATTCAAATCAGCTGCGAAAGATGTTGTGACTAGAAAGAAAGAAGAACAAAAGGATGATTTTGATAGGAGGCTCACTGAAGATTTCCAGTCAAACATCAAGTTTTTCTGGAAATCCGTCAATACAGCCAGAGGAAAAACCTCTACCTCGGAGCTGAATACAATCAGGAGTCAAGATGGGAGCATTATAAAAGGAGAAGAATATGTGTTAAAGAGATGGAAAGAGTATTTTGAATGTTTATTTGAAAGAGAGGAAGTGCAGGTACAACACCCGGCACCTTCCATGGTTAATATAAATGTTGATGACAGTGAGATAAGCGTGGATGAAATAGTAAAAGCGTTGAAAAGTATGAGATTTGGTAAGGCTGCCGGATATGATAAGATTACCGTCGAGATGCTGAGGACTGGACAGGGCTTAGTGGCTAGTCAGCTGTACCGCCTTTTCAATATGTGCTGGCAAAATGGGCAAGTACCGGGAGACTGGTGCAAAGCCGTAATCGTGCCATTATATAAGGGAAAGGGGTCACGGCAGGACTGCGTAAATTACCGCGGTATAAGCCTTCTCAGCGTCGTCGGTAAATTGTATGCGAAAGTGTTGATTGAAAGGGTTGTGAATGAAACGGACGAAAAAGTATGGGATGCACAAGCGGGATTTAGAAAGGGAATGGGGTGTACGGATCAGGTCTTTTCCTTGCGGTGCATAGCCGAAAAGTGTCTGGCTAAAACCAGAAGGTCTATTGCACGTTCGTGGATTTAGAAAAGGCCTATGATAGAGTGGTGAGGAATGAATTGTGGTCAGCATTGTCCGTGAAAGGTGTCAGCAGTATCCTCATACGAGCATTGCAATCTCTTTATAGGGATTCCTGTGCTTGTGTAAGGATAAACAGGGCGTACACTGAATGGTTTAATATCGAAAAGGTGTTAGACAGGGATGTGTAGCGTCACCGTGGCTGTTTAATCTGTTTATGGACAATTGCTTGACAGATTTAAAAGAGAATGAAAGTGGGTTGAGAATGAATGAGTTACTCGTCAAATGTTTTCTCTATGCTGATGATCAAGTATTACTTGCGTCTTCAGCCGAGGAGATGCAGGAGATGGTAACTGCTATGAGTGAAGATTTTGTTAGGAAGGGGATGAAGATGAATGTAAAGAAGACGAAAGTAATGGTGTTTGAAAGAGATGAGGTCATGACAGACTGCAATATAGTGATTGGAGATGAACAAATTGAACAGGTGAATGAGTTTGTGTATCTGGGTTCAAAGTTCACAAGAGATGGAAAGTGTGAGAGTGATATTGAAAGAAGAGTGAATGCAGGAAACATGGTGAATGGAGCTTTGCACTCCTTTATGAGCAGTCGGATGGTGTCTAACAAGGCTCGTTTGGCTGTGCATAGGGGTTTTGGTTCCGACACTCATGTACGGAAGTGAAAGTTGGGTATGGCAGAAGAAACATGAAAGCAGAGTAAATGCAGTTGAGATGAGAGCATTAAGAAGTATGTTAGGAGTTAAACTGAGCGACAGGATAAGGAATGGTGAAATAAGGAAACGTTGTGGTCTGAAAGAAGATGTAGTGACTAAAATTGAGAAAGGTATGCTGAGATGGTTTGGCCATGTCGAGAGAATGAATGAAGAACGATTGACGAAAAAAGCATATAAGGCGAGTGTGAATGGAAGTGTAGGAAGGGAAGACCTAGGCGGACGTTTCAAGACCAAATCAGGGACGTCCTGAAAAAGGCCAGGTCAAGAGTACCCTGAATCGAAGAGAATGTATGAAGGAATAATGAAAGTGGACGAAGCGAAACAAGTATGTAAGGATCGTAGCAAGTGGAAAGAAGTGGTCTCTGCCTACCCCTACGGGAAAGAGGCGTGATGATATGTATGTATGTATGTATGTATTACTTAATTCGAAAATGATTGTGAAAATTAAAATATGATTGTGTATAGGTTATGTGTAAAGGTTGTCTGGAAGAAATCGCTTTTGTCTTGTGTCACCATAATCTTGCAAAATTTTATATTGTATATAGTAGAGTATTTTATCTATCCAATATTATTTTATAATTATGAGTTATGTAATTGGAAATTCAATAAATACAAAACAAATTTTACCATAAGAAAAATTATTGTATTCACTGTCGATGCTTCTTGAACTAATAATGTAAGATAAACGCACTTGTAGTAAGTTTCGGACATTCTTTAGGATAATTCGAAAATGATTGTGAAAATGGCATGACTGTAAGCAGCGAAATTTTGTCTTCGTGGGCTGAGACTTCTGAGAAACCATTATGACCGAATCACTTTTTGTTTAAATTTTGCAAGAACAGCAATGAATATATGGGGAATTTTCCTTAATAAGAATACTCAAATGAAATATATTAAAACAAAGTCTTGAGAACATATTTACACAGACTAGAGTTACAAATTGAAATTACGAATAGTTTCAATACAGAAGGCTACACATATACAAGCCTAATTAATTAATTTAAATACGAATTTATAATATTATTTGAAGTCACGAGAGGCGAGTGGTTGGATAATCGGAAATTGAGTCAAGTGGCCCGAGTTCGATGCCCAGGTGGCAGGCTTTTATCAATGGGGTTTAAAGAGTTTTTAAGAGTACGATTTATGTCGTTGTCTTGGACATAAAGATGACGACCAGGTCACCACCTGTTACGTTGTCCCGAAAAATATCTTTGTTGGAAGGTGGTCTGTCCATGCCTATATTAGGAATGGCGTGAAAAAATTAATTAATTAATTTTATTTATTTATAACGACGAAGTGTCCAAATAACGTTTGCATTTTTTGCAATTTGCATTTTCTACAAGATCTACTACGGGGAGTGCTCCGAGGAATTGTTCGGATTAATTCCAGCCGCTGAATTTCACCATCGTACCTTACGGCATAGTCAAAAATTTCATCAACACCACCTTGATGCTTGGCATTCCACCACAGTTTTTCGCGGGATTTTCTGCCACGCACTTGCACTTTGTGGAATGAGCTGCCATCGTCGGTTTTTCCGCACCGTTACGACCTAGGGACCTTCAAGAAAAAAGCCTATACCTTTCTCAGAGGCCAGCAACGCATCCGCTATTCCTTCGGTATTGCAGACGTTCATGGGCGGCAGTAATCACTTACCATCACGTGTGCAACCTGCTCGTTTGCCTCCCGTTTCTATAAAAAAAATACGTCTTGAACGAATACATGCGATTGGATTCTGTGAATTTTTTTTAAATATGTCACTACTTGGCAGAGTTCTATCACAGCCGTAAATTTAAACATATTCATATACACTACGACAGTAACTAATCTATATATCTAACTATAAAACTTTCAGTAACTATACTCGTATATCAAAGTTCTGGTATTATATTATAGAATGATGAAAGTTACAAAGTTATGTCGAAATTCAGCTCAATGAGATAGCAAATCAGGGAATCAGACACGAACTTAGTTATCCCAAAATATTGAAACGAAGATATCAATGAATAAATATCTAAATAAATAAACAAAGCTTTAATTATTTTTGTTAGTTTCACCATTATTTTCGTGTCTATAATGTTTGTTTAAGTTGCTAATTGTATGAAAGCTGTAGTGACCAAATAAACAGTTTATCTATCTATCTATCTATCTATCTATCTACATAAAACATTCATCACAAACATTGGTCTGATCCCAAAGTAATTAGATTAAGCACTTGTATTATGGTATCAGAAACAACGAAGGCACCACAAAAACCCAAATAAAAATACCTTCACACAATTCCCAATACACGGGTAGACAGAGGTCTAGTCTAGACAATTAAGTCCCTTCGACCCACCTTTCACCGAAGATATTTTCGGGACAACGTGACAGGTGGTGAGCCCGAAGCCGTCTTTATGTCCAAGATAACAACATAATTCGTACATAAGTTTTTGAAAAACCCATTGGTACGAGCCTGCCACCCGGGGATCGAACTCGGGTCTCTGGACTCGAAATTCCGACCACCCAACCACTCGGCTATCGTGACTGTTCTGTACAAAAAGTTTTTCTACACCCGACAGAGAATCGAATCCGGAATATCAGAGTTGGCGACACCATGAAAACCGGTGTGTAAGCCACTCGCCCACGAAAGATAATTCCGGTCCCTTAAACTATTTAACTAAATCTGTTTCTCTCTCACAGATGCTTCATCTTTGCTGGGTGTATTACTTCTCGAAGCTATCAGAGTTTGCTGACACAATATTCTTCGTGCTGAGGAAAAAGAAGAGTCAGATCACTTGGCTTCATCTTTATCATCATTCTCTGACACCGTTCGAGGCCTGGCTGCTCGTAAAATTCATCGCTGGTATGTTGATATTATTTTAAACATATACATAAATACATTTTTCGGATCCCAAAATAAGCAGCTTTAGCGCTAGTGTTATGGAATTGGAAACAACGAAGGCACCACAAATAACCATACCCAAAAAAATTAGAAAAAGTTTTTTTCCTACATTGACCCTCTCTGGAATCGAATTCAGGACCTTAGAAATGGCGACACCTTCAAACCGGTATGTACGCCACTCGTCCACGGAGGTTGTCAGATTTTAATATGTCCTTCATACTGTTTTTGGTCTTTACGAAGATCCCAATATCGGAGTGACCTTTTGACCTTTTCACCATTATTATTTAGTAAATAACTATATCCAGAGCCATATAGATAAGATATATGGCATTGAAAAGGAAACAGGAAATGAAGGAAGGGAAAATGATATGGGCTGTGATGGAGAAGCACATGCTACTAGTTTGCTACGCCAAAATTAATACACATGGGCGGCATTCGAATCCGGAACCCCTGCCGTACGGTTGCGATGTTTAAGAACATTTAGCGGCGGTGAGCCTCCCGAGCCACGTTTCATATATGCATTATTTGAAGTTTTAAATGTCTATCTTCATTGCGACTCTTATGGGAGTTTGGCGACATTTGTTAGAAACTATCCTAGCTTCTAACACAATGTCCACAATTTTGTTTGTTGTTCAGTTGTCTAAACATAATTTGTATATTTAATTTGTTTTCAAATGGCTTTCATGCACCATTAGCAGAATACGAGTTTAAAAAAGCACAGAATAAGGGCAAAGTAACATAATAAGGGAATGCCGTCATGATGCATCCTATATAGAAATATCGCAACTGAGAACACGCTTTGCATCGCACTAATTGCACCAATCGTAGAGATATATTTAAGATCATTCATTCAACTTTTTAAAGAAATTTCATTCTTCTGTCTGCGGTAATTTATCAAGCAAATTTCCGATGCCCTTTTAACTTTTACCACTCAATCGAGATTAAAATGTTACTCTCGCCTGACACGAAAAAGGAATGTCACATTCATGTACTAGTATATAATTTTATTGTGGCCATTTAAAACGATTTGGTCAGATTTTATACCATATAACTGAGTTAGCTTATGCTACGTTGATTTTGATCGGTTTTTATGGAGTTTTTTTAGCACTCATTAAGTTAGAGTCTATTCATCGAAGCTAGGTATACAACGCTTTAAAAGGCATATAAAAACTCCTGATGGCGAAGCTAATAGAGATATTTAATAATAAAAAAGAGGGGCGTCATTCATACATGACAGCCAGTAGAAGTTCACTGCAGGCAGCTTTAGTCGGCACGCTTGACAAGCAGATTTGCGCTCGCTGTACGAAATACCTCGCACCTTAGCCGCTGTTAACCGTCACCGTTTTGCTGGTTTCCCATCATTTTTCGGTAGCTAATGGCGTTTACAAAGCGTTGCCCTTTGTCGCCTATTATATGGATGAAAGAAACGAAAAGAAAGGGGTGGTCGACGGGCTTGTCATCTGTCATATTGTTGCAAAAATGTCTTCGGTGGTAGGTGGATCGAAAGGACTTAATTGTCTAAACCTATGTCTACCCCTGTATTGGGAATGCCGTGACGATAAATATTTATTTCTTTATCTAAACATGTCACTTACTCCAATATTGGGAAATTGATAATAATAAAAAAATATCTTCACGCTCTTCCAAATACAGGGGTAGACAGAGGTCGAGTTTAGACAATTAAGTCCCTTCGACCCACCTTCCACCGAAGATATTTTCGGGACAACGTGACAGGTGGTGAGCCCGTCGCCGTCTTTATGTCCAAGCCAACGATATTCGTACATAATTTTTTTTAAAAGCCCATTGGTACGAGCCTACCAACTGGGGATCGAACTCGGGTCCATTGTCTCGAAATTCCGACCACCCGAAATTGATGAAGATGGTTATATAATATATCTTCTATATAATATACAATAATCTTTCGAATATTATTAGTTTATTTTACGAATTATTAAACAGTCATGATAACCGTGTGGTTGGATGGTTGGGGTTTCGAGTCAAGAGACCCGAGTTCGATCCCTAGATGGCAGGCTCATAGCAATGGATTTTTTTCAAAAACTTATGTACGAATTTATCGTTGGCTTATACATTGAGATGGCGACGGGCTCACCACCTGTCACGTCGTCCCGAAAATATATTGGGTGGTAGGAGGGTCGAAGGGAATTAATTGTCTAGGCTCGACCTCTGTCTACCCCTGTATTGGAAATTGCGTGAAGTTATTTTATATTCTTTTATATATTACTAATAAGTATTCGTAATTTAAGAATATTATTATTGAAAATGTTTTTTTTTTATATATATGGTTTAATCGTGCATAGTTAGTATCATTCACAAAGTAACATACTTAAAATCTGTTTCTAGGTGGTCATGGCACTTTCTCCAACATTGTGAACAATCTGGTGCATGTCATAATGTACAGTTACTACATGATGGCTGCTATGGGACCTCATTATCAGAAATATCTCTGGTGGAAGAAGCATCTCACCACTCTGCAACTGGTGAGTATTACTAAATAAAATTAAAGCTAGTTTTCAGGCCAGACTTTCAATGTTTTTATAATCTTAATACGCTTAACCTGCGTGTAGATATTTATTTATTTTATTTATGTATATGAATAGATATACGGCGCATACGCCAAAATAACTTTACAATTTTTGTCTCTCTATCTGTCAGTTTGTTCCGGCTAATCTCTAAAACGGCTGGACCGATTTTAATAGGAGATTCACGGGCAGATAGCTGATGTTATAAGTAATAACTTAGGCTACTATTTTAGAAAAATAATTATTATTCCGATTAAAAGTTAAACGGCGAACAAAGCCGCGGAGGACAGCTAGTCTCCAAACGAAAATCTATAAAACAAATTATGTTACTTTAATATGGTACTTTTAAATATATTTTCCGTAGTAACTTCGGGATACAAAGTATTCCGAACATTCCCGGGTTAATTTGAATTTGCAACAACTTATCAAAACCAAACAACTGTTTTTCGAGCCTCAGTCAGAAACATACAGATGCGGTATTTTAAAATATAAAAAAGACATAAAGATCTTCGGTGAAAGGTGGGTTAAACGACTTAATAATCTAGACCTATGCCTGGCCCAGTATTGAGAAGAGTCTGAAGATTTTTTATATCGACGAGAGTATGATTAAATATGATTTTGCTTGACGAGTTACAATTTGTTGTAGTAAAAGGTCCCTAGTTCAAGGTTTCTAGTCCTGTTATTTAAAGGACAATGCGAAGATTAAACCTCGGAATAAAACTTGTTAAATAATTTTATTGTTAACTACTCTCAGTCCGTGAAAACCTTAGTTCAACAAACAAGTACAAAAGTGTGTTTGTTAAAGTCCATATAAAAGAATATAGTATAAACAGTTTTAGTGCAAAAAAAATCTGAAAAAATACGCGTTAAATTTAGATTCAGGAAAAATTTTAAGCGCCTTATCCCGAAAGTTCTATCATTCACAAATTCAAAAAACAGTCACAAATAAAATTTATTGATTGGATTATTAAATTTATTGGTTGTTGCAGCAAATCACTAAAATACAATATTAAGTTTTTCAAAGAAGATACTTTTTATAATGATTTCTTGTATTTACGCGAATACTACACATTTTAAATAAAACGGAGTTTATCGCGTTTGTAATTAGTTTTTCCAAACTAAACGTCGGGAAATAAAAAGAGTTTGTAAAAACTAATTAAAAACGCGATAAAATCCGAAAATCGTTTTATTTAAAATATATACTTTTTAACAATTTTCCACAGATGTTAGAGATCGTTCAATACCACCACACCTAAAACAACCAGTGACTGGATCTTGCGCAAATTTCTTGGATACGCTCTAAACGGCTGAGCTGTGTTGTTGCATTAATCTCATGCGCAATAAAGTTGACCCCATTAAAATTGATCAAAGTCTCTAAACACTAATAAACGATCGGTACAAGTTTAAAAATTTAATTCATATTGCAGATAGTATGATTTTTTGTACATGTATGTACCATATACATATAATCATAAGGAGTTATCCCTGATGCGATGGAGTACACCTTGTACCGGGAATACTTCGTGGAATAAAATACCCCTTATTTGTGTTTCTTCGAGAAATTTAGTGACATGATTCTCACATGAGTCTTATCGCATCCCAACCTATTTTTTACAATTGCGCGTTGCAAATTTTTACCCATTCGTTTGACATACCTTTGCCTATTTTAATTATGAAAAGTCAATCTTCGTTCAAGCCGTATTTTGCCAGTTTGTATTAAATCTACTGATTCATTAGATTACCAAAAATAAAACTGATTTTAGATATTTTTTTTTATAATGACGGAATAAAATAAACCGCACCCTACTTAACATCATCCTATTCAATGTTTACGTCCTTTGTTTTTGTATTAATATGTATTTTGCTTATACTTCTTTTAATGTATACATTAATGGTTGGTGTTGGCAAAAGGGTACTTATGCACTAACTACACAATATCTATTAATGGATTCCTTTTCTATTTCTGAGACAACCCTACACAGTGCATTTATGCCTTAAATTTAAATTTTCATTGGTTATTGATTTCAAACTATTTATACTGCTATCAGACGTCTTATTGGTGGAAAAACGACAGGTGGTGACAACACACCACCTGTCGTTTTTCCATCACCTGTCCAAAGAAGCTTCGGTGAAATATGGGTCGAAAGGACTTAATTTTCTAGCCCTCTGTCTAACCCAGTACAGAAAAAATGCGTGGACATATAAACAAAAAATATCTCTTAATTCTATACGATGAATACGTTTGTATTTAGCACTTTTATATTTGCCTAACACCTCTCACTTCTGCATTAAACTTTGCACAGACCAACGGCCTCACCATTAAAACATAAATCATGTACCTGTTGTTCACTTACGCGAAATACAGAGTGTTTCGACATGAATGACATTGAAAGACACAAAAAGATCTAATAATAAATTGTTAAGAACCGGAGCGATAGTGCTAACGGAGTTGAGCGGAGGCAACATTCAAAATTACAACATTACAAGTAGCGGAACGCCGTATCCTTTCTCTGCAACGCAACCGCTATATACGACATTCCGTTGGCCGTGCGCTCGGAAATGGCGGAAAGCCTTAGTATCCGCGTGTGCGTACTCGTATGTGTGAATTATTTAAGGACGCGATTATTTAGCAATCGGACACGTTCCTAGAACTAGATTTCCCTTTATAAACGTATGTATTGAAGGTGAAAATTTACAACAGTAATTTGAGCAGCTTAAAATAAAAATTGTAAGAAATCTGTGTCCTGCGAACATTTATTAAAAAGATTTTTTAAAACTAGTTTGAAGAAGTGCTTTGTTTTATAATATTATAAAAGTAATAATATACATTTAAAGAATAATGTAGATTATCTATACATATTAATTAAATTGGAGTGTCTTTTTGAAATACTGAAATAACCGTTTTACTAAATGTATCTGAATGTACACGGCACATACACCAAAATAACATTTTTTTTTAATTTTTGTCTCTCTGTCTGTCTGTCTGCCCTCAGTCTGTTTATTCTGGCCAATTTCTGAAAGGACTGGACCGATTATGATGGGATTTTCACTGGCAGATAGCTGATGTTATAAGAAGTAACTTAGGCAAATTTTAATTTAGACAAATAATTAAGTCCACATTTAGTAATAAACCGCGAGCAAAGCCGCGGGAGACAGCTACTCCATACATATAAATAAAATTATGTTTGTTTGTAATACTGAAATAGCCGTTTTTACTACATGTATATGAATATATACAGTACATACACCAAAATAACATATTTTTAAATGTCTGCCTGTTTGTTCCGGCCAATCTCTGAAACGGCTGTACCAATTTTAACGGAACTTTTAACTGGCAGATAGCTGTTGTTATAAGGTGTAACTTAGGCTACTTTTATTTTAGAAAAATAATTGTGGTTCCGATTAAAAGTTAAAGGAGAAGCTAGTAACTAGTAGTACATTTAATGTGTGGTACTCCCTCTCTTCCTGTGTATATCGTTAGAGAAGATGGAGTCTTGGAAAAATGGATAATGACATATTACAATGATAAAAATAATGTGCATATTTAAAGGGGTTAGGTCACTCATTCATACTCAGATTAATCACGAAATGTCTAAAACCACCTTATATTATATAAATGAAAGTTGATAATATATTTATATAAATGAAAATTGAATTATCTCAAAAGCTCCTTTACTGCAGGCGAAGCCGCGGGGAAAAGCTAGTATTGACATACAGTAATTGAAAAATTATTGTTAATTTACAAACTACGATCAGCTCAGGGGTTACTACCTAAATATATCGATCTGATATAAAAAACTACTTTGACTAATGTTCTCTCTGACTACCCTGTCAGAGCCTACGTGTGAAGGTAAACAATCAAATAAATATCGGGTGTATGAAATTCGATCGTTCTTTAAAAAAAATATGAATTGCATTACAATCACTTTATTTTACTGTCTTAACGGCATCATAAGCACAGTAATTACTTTTCAAATTATACATTAATTGCTTTAACATATCTGGTGGGATTTGTTTAATTTATCTTCTTTTGTATTAAACATTATGCAGAGTACAACACTTTCCGTATTCATCACGAAAGTAACAATTACCGATATGAATTAGAAAGTCATTGCCGTATCAGACACCACGAGAACAACGCTATACTTATTAGTTACAAACAATGAAGACAAATTATTTTTATTGTAAATTATTGATATAATAAATGTCTTCACGCTGTTCCCAATGCCAATGGGGTAGTCAGAGGTTAAGAAAAGTAAGTTCTATCGACACTCCTTTCACCGAAGACTATTTGGGACATCGTAAAAGGTGGTGGTCTTTATGTCCAAGCCAACGATATAAATCGTACATAAAAGTCATTGGCACGAGTCTACCTGTGTAGCGAACGCGGATCTCTTCACTCGAATTCCGATCACCCAACCACTCGGCTGTCGTGAATCAAACAAAAATTATTGTAAATTATTAAAAAATAAAAACCCTTTAAAATAGATTTTTTTTAATTTACTCTGCATACCAAGGTCATGTACAAAGTGAATAAAAATATACACACTGTCTCACAAGAAAAGCTTAACTAGTTACAAATCATATACAATAATTATAAGTAAATTTACATTGACAGTCGAAGTAAATTTAAATTTATAAACAAAATTTATTGAACGTACTACAAACGACACACGCCCGTTCGAGTCTTTCCTAAGAACAACTAAGTAAGTTATCGAAAGATGACTGCATGGAGCGAGCTTAAATATTGAGACGGCGACGGTCTCACCGCCTGTTACGTTGTCCCAAAAAAAATCTTCTGTGGACGGTGGGTCGAAACAACTTAATAGTCCAGACCTCTGTCTACCCCTGTATTGGGAATTGCATGAAGATATTTTTTTCCATGTAAAAATCACTAACTCACGTAAAAGCATTCATATTCATCACACAAATATTTGCCCTTAGCAGGGTTTGAATCCGCAAACCTGAGCTGTAAAGACAAGGTCAATGTCATTGTCATTATCAATCAAGTTTAGTTCCTTCAATGAGAGGTCCAATAGCTGTACTCTAATCGCATGCCACAAACTATCATCAGTCTAATTATTTTGGTCTAGAGTTAATCGTTATACTGCTATTCGACACTAGTTCGCTATCTAATGGGAGTGGCCTATGACATACTTCGGAATTTTACAGACTGTGGATGTTTAAAAATGGCTAATTGCAATATAATATGACTAACCTCGGCTTTAATCACGTCTCTATCCGTAGAGAGAGAAGAAGGCAATTAAGTAAACACTTATCTCATAGCAGCAAAGCGAGCAAGCCACCTCGGAGTTTTTTTTATTTAGGAGTTTCTAAATATCTAAGCATCAGAATATAAGTTTTAGAAATCGATAAAATTTCACAAAATCGATAAAATTTCACAAATTCTGTATAAAAAATCGGTTACGATTCTTTTCGTGAATATCTGAACTACATTGTTACCCAATTTATATGATGTAATGACGACCCCTGAGGTCCCGGGTTCGATTCCCTGTTGGATCAAGAAAAGTGTTGGAAAGAAAACAATTTTCCTACATTTTCCCGGGTCTGAATGTTTGTGGTACCTTCATTGTTTCTGATTCCATATTACAAGTGTTTAAGCTACTTACTTTGGGATCAGAGCAATGTATTTGATGTTGTCACTATCTATTATTTATTTATCCATTTATTATTTATGAACAGTAAATAAGTTAGTAAACTAATTAATCAACAAATACGTAATTATAAAATAATTAATAAATGTTTAAACTCGTTTGTTACAGATACAATTTTTCATGGTACTTTTCCACTCGATTAGCGCCTTGGTGTACGATTGCGGATATCCAAAGTAAGATTTTTTTTACTCAACCTATAAATATTTTAATATTATATACTATTGAGTGTATTCAATATCGATTTCAAGCGATTTATTTAGTTTATATATTACTGCTACCCATGGATGCCGAATATCTCAGAATATTACCTGCTTCTTTAAAAAAAATTGAATAAAATGAAAGAATGGCAGTAATGGCATTTTTAAGATATTTCAAATCATCTTCCTCTTCACCTTGATAGGAATGTTTTTTTAAAAAATTCTATTATTAACATAATTTTAAGTAATCGCAGTAAAACTAAATTGCAATAAAACCTTTTTCGGTACAAAACCAAATTTGTGCATATTTTTTTAAATTAAATACGTTTCTTTCTTTGTTTTAGGCTCATCGCTGCAGGTCTGATACTTCATTCGTCAATCTTCATTGTCCTCTTTACGAACTTCTACATCCAAGCATACAAGAAGGACAAGACGAAGCCAATTGCGGTCAATAATAACAACAAGGGCGAGGGAACAACTAATGGTGACAATAAGAACAGTGAATGCCCGATTACTAATGGACATATCAGGACTAATGAACAAATGAAATTAAACGGTCACGCCCCATGCAATGGTGTTGCAACCAACGGACATATAAGTAACGGTCATATCGCCAACGGTCACATTATAAACAATAGATTAACAAAAGAAAGTTTACACGAATTACCAACCAATGAAACTGAGAGTCACTTGAGAAACGGCCAGGTCAATGGCTATACTCTATGTTTGACAGATACGGAAAAAGAAAAAGTGCAATAGTCTTTTTGGTTCACTTTTGACATTTACCGTTTTAGTAATTGGAGTGAGTTTTTAAGTCAGAACAACTGAACGGGTAAATTCATTTGTTTTATTTTGTAAAATGTACGCTGGGTCAAAGAGGCTGCTGTAGATTATTTTTTGTATAGTTATGATTTTTTTTAATCGTTGATGTGAAAACTATAAAAGACGGCCATAAATCAACCAGTATTTGAGGAGTTAACATTTATCATTTTATGTTAAAACAGTAAAATACTGGATCTAGTTTGAAGCAGTAATAACTTAAAAAAAAAAACAAAAATAGAACATTAACAAAGACTAACAACGAAAATAAAAAAATACAGAGACAGTCGTAACTAGAGAACCTGGCTCAAAAGATTTTACATGAATCACGTCGTATAATTACCGTAAGCAATTAAATTTCTTGTGTATAAGAAAGTCGGTGTTCCACTAATATTATATACTATTGAGTGTATTCAATATCGATTTCAAGCGATTTATTTAGTTTATATATTACTGCTACCCATGGATGCCGAATATCTCAGAATATTACCTGCTTCTTAAAAAATTGAATAAAATGAAAGAATGGCAGTAATGGCATTTTAAGATATTTCAAATCATCTTCCTCTTCACCTTGATAGGAATGTTTTTTAAAAATTCTATTATTAACATAATTTTAAGTAATCGCAGTAAAACTAAATTGCAATAAAACCTTTTCGGTACAAAACCAAATTTGTGCATATTTTTAAATTAAATACGTTTCTTTCTTTGTTTTAGGCTCATCGCTGCAGGTCTGATACTTCATTCGTCAATCTTCATTGTCCTCTTTACGAACTTCTACATCCAAGCATACAAGAAGGACAAGACGAAGCCAATTGCGGTCAATAATAACAACAAGGGCGAGGGAACAACTAATGGTGACAATAAGAACAGTGAATGCCCGATTACTAATGGACATATCAGGACTAATGAACAAATCAAATTAAACGGTCACGCCCCATGCAATGGTGTTGCAACCAACGGACATATAAGTAACGGTCATATCGCCAACGGTCACATTATAAGCAATAGATTAACAAAAGAAAGTTTACACGAATTACCAACCAATGAAACTGAGAGTCACTTGAGAAACGGCCAGGTCAATGTCTATACTCTATGTTTGACAGATACGGAAAAAGAAAAAGTGCAATAGTCTTTTTGGTTCACTTTAGACATTTACCGTTTTAGTAATTGGAGTGAGTTTTTAAGTCAGAACAACTGAACGGGTAAATTCATTTGTTTTATTTTGTAAAATGTACGCTGGGTCAAAGAGGCTGCTGTAGATTATTTTTTGTATAGTTATGATTTTTTTTAATCGTTGATGTGAAAACTATAAAAGACGGCCATAAATCAACCAGTATTTGAGGAGTTAACATTTATCATTTTATGTTAAAACAGTAAAATACTGGATCTAGTTTGAAGCAGTAATAACTTAAAAAAAAAAAAACAAAAATAGAACATTAACAAAGACTAACAACGAAAATAAAAAAATACAGAGACAGTCGTAACTAGAGAACCTGGCTCAAAAGATTTTACATGAATCACGTCGTATAATTACCGTAAGCAATTAAATTTCTTGTGTATAAGAAAGTCGGTGTTCCACTAATATTATATTAATTATAACCATTCATTGACATGCCTGGTTGATGTTCAAATCTTATCTGATAACAGTTATCTGATGCACGAAACATACTGACGGGTTTTCAAAGAAAAGTACGACCGTTTTTCTAACTGAAGTATCCGGTGTTTGTACAAAATAGCGCATATAATTTTTTTAAATAGTGTACATAAATGTAGTGTACATATATTGTAAAGAAATAGTGTAAATAATATAAAAGTTTTGTTGTGTATACAATAATATTGAATCACATTCAGATTTATTAGGTGCGTCGGATACTTCTCAGGTTGTAAATAAGATCGACAATGTAAGTAACGAAGTTAAGGCTTTTATTGAATCAATAAAAGTAAAATAATTATGTAAAATAAGGTTTAATTGCTTTATTTCAATTACAGTTTTCAAAAGGTGCATGACGTTTTCCATGTCACTATTAATTATTTTTCCACTGTGAGCTATATCATGTTAGTAATAGTTTAGACTGCTTAAAGTTACATTATGTTTTAATATAAATCTACAAAATGTAACACGTTATATGAAAATATATTTTTTCTAAGAGTATTAATTTCTTTAGGTAAAACAAGCATCACAAAATTATTTAGAATTTTTTACAGGTTTCGTATTTTGATTATATTTTTTTTTTCAAATAAAATCATAAATTAATTTGAAGTTAAATTTATGATTAATTTTAGAATAATCGTCTTAATTTTCTCGTTCTTACTACCTCATCTCTATTATCTTATGAAGTCTACTCCGTCCACATAAGCTTTATTAGTCATAGTTAGCCATAAATTACTTACTTACTTTCGTAATAACTATACTATAAGTGACATTATTGTTTACCACATGACAAAAAAATTATTTTGTGGACAACATACTTACTCTGCACCTATTTCGTTATCAAATCAGAAACGCCGAAGATACCACAAACATCTAGACCCGAGACGATCAAAAAAAAGTGGTTTTTTCTTTTGAACAGTCCGTGTGTCAAACCATACGCAGAACTGACGACATCTTTAAACACCGGCGTGTAAGCCACTCATCCATGGAGGTCGTCACTATACGATACACTTAGTTACAGTTTGTATAAAGTAGAAGACCATAACTGTTTCAATATATTAACCTTTGTAATTAAGCCTTGTAGCTTTTATAGCTTACTGACTTTCTACATTTGTAACGTTCACATTATGTCAATCTTTACGGCAAAACTATTAATAAAACACACTTTCATTCAAAAATATTTCTTATATAATGTTTACCATGAAAATAGCTTTAATTTTGACAAATAAATCAATCGAATAAATTGTAACGCTTCGTATTGTTATAGCTCCCGGTGGAAGAACAGGGTGATAGATCCCAATAGGCATTAATGAGGGCCGATGTATACCAGTCAATTTTAATAAGTAATAATGTATATTTTGTATAAATAGTGATCTTTATGCATGTAGCCATTAAGAATTAGGGATATGAATTATTATTTTTTTTGTAAGAAAAAATATATAAACTTTTATACGTATAATAAAATGTACTCAAATTTAAAGTGTTTTAATATACCCTAACTGAAAATCAAAAAGTTTTTAATGAATGTAAATTGTTTTACTTATTACTTCGTAAAAAAATATGCTGACGAATACAAGCAAACAAGTACAAGTACCACCATTAACATCAAAATAGTCAATCATAAGTCCACTACTGAACATAAGCCTCCTACAAAAATTACTTCATAGAACTGCCTTGTACTTTTTTTTTAATAGAAAAGGGAGGCAAACGAGCAGGTGGCTCACTTGAAGGTAATTGATTACCGCCGCCCATGAACACAGCAGAAGCAGATGCGTTGCCGGCCTTAGAATCCCCTCATCCCCAGAATTGGGGGAGGGGGGTGTGTACTAACTGCATCCAACTTCGCAACTCCCCGCAACATTGTGCAGGTTGTCACTCTGTCTTGTAAGTGGTCGTCCTACACTGCATTTTCCTACACGAGGTTATCACTTGAGAACTTTCTTTTCCAACCCTTGTCTTTCTACGCGCTATAAGGCAGGCCCATCTCAGTGTAAACTTCATTTTTCTAGTATGATTTTACTTCGATTGTTTGCTTACTCGAGTCACAATAGCAGAGTGGTTGCGCTATCTAAATTTGAGTTAATTGACACCAGTTCAATCATCCTCTGAAAGATTCGTAATAGACGTTCATAGTATAGTTTTGACGAAAATGCTGTGCAATTTTTGTTGTTGGCTTGGACACTGGGACCCATCACGTGTTTCTAAATAAACCCTGATGATAATTTGAGTTGATACAACTAAGCAGGTCGTGTGATATCTCCAACCTCCTTTATATCTACCACTTTCTTAGCGTAGTTGAAGCAGTAGACTACAAAACCAAAAACCTTAGTCTAAAAAGCAAGAGCAGCCGTAAGATAGAGGGATTACTGAAAATACGCGTAGAATGGTGACGGGTAGCAGCATCTAAATTGCAAGGTATCGGATACTGCAATCGCCAATCTACCTGCCAAGCATGACGATTATGGCAAATTCTCTTCAGGGAAAGGCCAATGTCTCGAAATGGACAGGCTAATAAAAGGAGTAATAGTAGCAGAGCTTATTAAAAATTTTCTTAATCCTCACACTTTTTCCAATGATTATTCAGGCTTATGCTTAGAATCTAACAAAAAACTCACTAGATGTTAATCAAATGCTTGGTGTGGACTAATACAGACGGGGTGAATTCAAATCACGACATACCTACTCATGATAGTGAAAAAAATAAAATAAATAAAATAAAATAAACGCAATTCACAATACAAGGGTAGACAGAGGTCTAGTCTAGACAATTAAGTCCCTTTAACCCACCCTCCACCGAAGATATTTTCAGGACAACGTGACTGGTGAGGCAGACGCCGTCTTTATGTCCAATCCAACGATGTAATTCGTACATATGTTTTTAAAAAACCCATTGGTACAAGCCTGCGACCTGGGGATCGAACTCGGGTCTCTTGACTCTAAATTCCGACCACCCAACCACTCGGGTATCTTGACTTTTTGAAGAAAAAAAAACGCTTCTTATTCTCTTTGTTATAAATAAATATAACAAAATTGATATTTATGCTATAATATAAATTTTCTTATACATTCTTTTTCGAGTGTCAAAATGATCAAATTAACAATTTAGGAACAAAGGGTTTAATTAAGTAGAGGGGTGATATGGAGGCGTTTTTTCTGATAAATGGTGTAACCAATACTCAGTCCTCTTCACATACCTTCTTTTTCTTCCTTCCTTCCCTATCCTTTACTGATTCCTTTCCTAAGTATCAGATGTCAATAAGAATTTTATTTTTCATATTTACCGTAAAGAAAGAAACAGTGCCTTTAGCGACGTAATATGATAAAACGTCAAAAAGTTTAAATTTATTTAAAAAATCTTAGGAAAAGAGCTAATTATTGTAAATAGATTTGAAAAATCACTTCAGTGGCGACATCTAGTTCTTACACGGAGTACTCTTTGTTCATACTCTTCGCTTGTATACAAAATGTGTAATCTTTGACGTAAACCCGTTAAGGTAACGCAAGATGACGCTATAAACGAATCACACATAAAAAGTAAAGTTATGTTGGTTGAATAACAATAACATTAAAAAAAATATTATAGAAACTAGTGTTAAATTTTTGGTGCCCAAATATTATAGTTCAAACTATTTAGTAAACATGAACCCCCAATGGACCGCGATATGGCCATAAATTAAACAAAATAAGTAAATAAAATATCTTCACGCAATTCCCAATACAGATTCCATCCAAATACTTGATTAACAACAAACGTATACTAAATAATTAATTCTTACGTACGTATTCTAAATAATTTATTCTTTATTTTTGTGTGCCTTTATATATGCCTACATATGAAAATTAGGTTTAATGTGATATTTATGCAGATAATGTTTGTATATCTGTATGTACATAAATATATAGATATACATATACATGTATATTTATGTATTAAAATGTACATATATTTATTTATTAATGATATATTACATTTAATTTTAAGCGATATTACCACCATTTATAGTCCGTAAGTATTTCCAAGATTGTAATAAAAAAAAGTTAACTGCAACAAAGAATTATTTATCAATCGATCTATCTATCTATCTATATTAATACATCATGTAAATTTTATAAAAATGCAAATTAAAGTACGTAGTTATATTTAAGAGATGTGTGACAAATGATTTCAAATGTATATACATACGTATTCCTAACTTACTTTACTAATTACAACCTGCAAAATTCCACTGTTTATACAGTCCTGTTTTGTAAAAAGAATTTGTTATAAAGGTCACGCTTGTCAAGCGGGTTGGCGATAGTAGAACCTGATACCTGACACCTGTGTCAGGTCTTACTAACGTAAGGTATGTCTAGTATATTTTTAACAGTGGTAGAGCCACGCATCAGCTTTTGTTGTTGCATGAATGGGCCGGCTCGACCGGGAAGTACCACAACCTCACAGAATATCGGCGTGAAGTAGAAGCTACCTGCTAGTTTACCTACCTTTTCTTTAAAAAAAAATATTGTTAAAATAAATAAATTAATATCTTCACGCAATTCCCAATACAGGGGTAGACAGAGGTCAAGTCTAGACAATTAAGTCCCTTCCACCGAAGATATTTTCGGGACAACGTGACAGGTGGTGAGCCCGTCGCCGCCTTTATGTCCAAGCCAACGATGAAATTCGTACATAAGTTTTTGAAAAATCCATTGGTACAAAATTTCGACCACCCAATTACTCGGCTGTCGTGTTATACGTAAATCGTATATAAGTCTAAAAAATCATTGGTACGAGTCTACCACCGGATTGAACTCGGGTTTGTTCACTCAAAATTCTGATCACTACAAATCAAAAGATGTAGTTATAAAACATTGTAGTACGCTTTGAGAAAACTGTCTATGTACTAATATTCATACATACACATACATAACGGCCTGTAAAAGTCCACTGTAGGATATTGGACTCTTCATCAAAGGAATTAAATAAATAAATAAACGGAATTCCCTATACAGGGGTAGATAGAGGTCTTGTCAAGACAATTAAGTCCCTTCGACCCACATTGCACCGAAGATATTTTCGAAACAACGTGACAGTTGGTGAGCCCGTCGTCGTCTCAATGTCCAAGCCAACGATAAATTCGTACATAAGTTTTTGAAAAACCCATTCGGGATCGAACTCTCGCAATCGACATCTCGCAACTCACGAGTTGAATAAATTGGTTTCTTGTCCCGACATGTAGCCATTATTCCTTACAACTGTTGAAATGGATTATTTTAAAGAAAGAAAGATATAGTGTAATTATATCAATTAAGTTTTAAAATTTTTGTAATTATACTTACTTATCTTCACGCACAGTCCCTGATAGGGTAGCCAGAGAGAACAGATCGCCAAGTGTCACGATCTTTTCCTTACATACTTCTTTCGCTTCTTTCAGATTCATCATTTTCTTCATACATGCGCGTCGAGGTATCCGAGTACTCTTGACCCTCCCCTCTTCGAGCAATTTGCTCACATGGAATAATATTTATAAATACGAAATAGTTATTTTTATCCGATCGACAGTTTAGACCTTGAATAAAACTTTTGAAAACTCTACATACTCGCTTTCCATTCAATGTAGAGTTTTGTTCAAGTTCATATTTCTTAATATTCTATTGTTGTATTTATTAACTTTTATAAAACTGATAATAATTATCGCATAACAAATGCATTTATTATGGAAACTTCTATTTTAATATGAATGTATTTGTTACGCGATATTCAACCTTAAGTTAGCTCTAAATTGGAGTCTTGACAGGCCGTCCGCAAAATAGAGAAGCTAAAGAAAAAAAAGGGGAAAATTCTTACTTTCTTCCTCAAGATTAATAGATATTCATCACTATTCGGCAAGGCCATGCCACTGTTTCAGTGACATTACCTGTTCGTAGATTAGGATAAGCTGTCAATTATCTCTATCACGAAATAACAGTGATATTGAAAACGAAAGGCGCGTCATTCAATTCTGTATTTTCCAAAATAAGTCATTTCAAGATCATATTATAAATACAATTTTAAAGGGTCAACTCATTACTAATATTTGATATGCAATATTCATTTACCAATTTTTTAACAATGTATTTAAAATACAAATTATTCAAAACTCAATATTATTAGTTCAAAAAATATCTACAATTTGTGTTCATTAGATTTTACAAATCTAGCTTATACCAAAAATGTGTACGCACGGAAAATTTAATATTTTTAATTTCTCAAATACAGGTTAAGTTTTTTTGAGTACAAATTTTACAATACTCAGGTAGAATTAATTTTTTTCTCTACTTTTTTTTCTGATAAAATGTTAATTGGTAGTTAATTGACTCAGGCGTTACTTTGCGGAAATTCATTGTAAAGTTGTTATTGAAAAAATTACGTCGCAACCCTCCGCATGCAAATATCAAAAGGTATATACCTGGTCCGAAGAGAAGAAGAGCACCACCCTCCCTCCCACTGATGCATGCACTAATTCCAATGTACGCACCACCACCACCACTACACTCAAACCAGGTAACATATACCACCACCGAAAACGCGACAGGTGTTTCGCCTCAAAACAAGGCATTATCAAGGGAGTAGACTCTACGATGAGCGACCGCAGAGTTTGACTCTGCGGTCGCTCATCGTAGAGTTTTCGGTGGTGGTATATGTTACCTGGTTTGAGTGTAGTGGTGGTGGTGGTACTTACACTGGAATAAGTGCATGCATCTGTGGGAGGGAGGGTGGTGCTCTTCTTCTCTTCGGACCAGGTAACATATACCTTTTTATATTTGCATGCGGAGGGTTGCGAAGTAATTTTTTCAATAACAACTTTAAATGTTAATTGGTTTGGTTTCTAAAATGCATATCCCATTTGTAAAACATTGGTCTGAATTCCTTCTCCTAAAGTAGATTATAATAGGATAATAGGATCCTAATAGGAGGTCGAGACTTATAATCTACTTTTAACATACGTAAATATTTTTTTTGTATATAGAAAAGGCCGGCAAATGAGCAGGCGGCTCACGTGATGGTAAGTGATTACCGCCGCCCATGAACACCCGCAATACCCGAGGCATATGGAGGCCACTCACCGCCCGCCCCCCCAAAATTGGGGGAGAGGGGTGAGTGGGCCTCCGGTTACCTGCACTCACCAGACGAAACGCAGAAGTTTGTTAGACTTCTACTTCACGCCGGTATTCTGTGAGGTCGTGGTACTTCCCCGGTCTAGCCGGCCCATTCATGCAACAACTAATGCTGATGCGTGGCTCTACCACTTTTAATGGTATATTATATTCCAATAAAAATGGAAAAAAATATAACAAGGAATAAGCTGTATTTAAGGATCGTGGCAATTGGCGATTTGTTCGGCGAGACTATGTATGTTGATACATATTTTATTATTATTTATTTAACTTTTTTTAAGCTTTCTTTAAACCAAAAAATAATATCTTCACGCCATTCCCAATACTTCGACTGACGATGTCCTTCATTACAGCCTAGTAAAGATAAAAGATGGCCCTGTGGTATTAGATTATACCACCCACTTTCTTCCCGGAGTTGCCGTAAGAGGCGATAAAGAGAAAAGCCTTAAAATACTAATGATAGATGACGAGTATAGTATAGTAATCATCAATTATATCGAAAAAAACTAGACCCGACTTCAGCATGAGCATGAATGTTTGTAGTCGAGTCATGGACGAATATAGGAATATTTATCTTTATTAATATATATCTAGGTTCATTGTGGCAATGGCTTGGACAATTAGACGACGAATTAAACAGGTTTCGGTGAAAAGTGGGTCCTATGTCTACCCCGGTATTGGACAATGCGTATAGATTGTTTATCCTTGTTTTTTTGTTTTTTATTTTTGTTTGTTTTTTGTTTTGATTTGTTTATCTTTAATTCGTGAACGAATTAGTATCGGCATGTAGTTTGCACATCTTAACAAACATTTAAGAAGAAAGCCCACATTTAGTTATACTGGGTTACTGTTGCTGCAACCAGAGGGGTGCCAACAAATCTCGCATAGTTTCATCTTTCATCCATTCAAAAGTAATTGTTATGCAGAAAAACAGATGGCGCTACGATCAATGAATATGTTAAAATAACTTTTTTGCTGTGAGACAATAGTTTTTAGCTTTAAATGAAATTTGAGTTATTAATATTATGATTTTTCAGTTATTAAAAATATTAAGATTCATGTACATTGTAGAAATCGACTTTTTTGTACATCATTTTGTTTTAAACAAATTTAAGCGGGAACTCTGTTCCCGGTGTGCCCAACTTAATTTAATTTAATTATTGTAATTTTGTAGTAAAATTTGAAACAATATTTAACCAACATACCATCAATAAATTAATGAATATTATATTGTTATTTCATCCCTAGAAAAAAGCTACAATCAATAGCAAAATGTTGAAACGGAACGCATTTACGCCGCGCGCCGGCCGGGCTAACCCCTCGCCCGGGGTAATATATTTCTCATCTCTTCTTCAGTCGTCCAAATGCGCGCTTACGTTGCGCACGTGTAACCCCTCGCAACAATTCACGTTGCTTACATAAAAATACAACAAAATAAACTAAATATTTTTGACATTCAATAACAATGTATTAAAAGTGTGTTGACGTGTTCTAAACAGTGAGTTGTTGTTATAAATATGTGATAAAACTTGTTGTTTTAAGTGTTAACGATAAGAAGCTTTGCACCCAGCGTCCTAGTATCTTGAATAATGATATGAAACAACATTTCGTACGGCGATAAATCGGTCCTAACTGTGCACTACAATTGGTACGTTATCAAATTTGGGGTTTGGTTTATTAGCAAACAGATGCATAGTATATGTTAAAAGCGACTAAAGTGGAAGAGTCGTGTAATATGCTAATCAGTTGCTTTCTTTTGACCACCCCACAAAAACCTCTGCACTAAATACTGCAGTGCGATTTGTGTTGCAAATTTTAATGTTTATAGTACTCGGACGTAGGACTGAAACTATATAATGAAACTTAGCTTAGTACCCTACATCCTTAGTACTCTATATGCTTTAAACTTATTGTGTTTATAATTTATAACGTATAAGTAAGGCCTTCAAAAAGTTTTAAAATTAAGTATTTATAAAAAGAAATTATGGCTTATTACGTAATAAAGATTATAAAATGTATACAACAATAAAATTATATATATAATATTCAAATGCACAATTAAATGCCAGGAGGATTTAAAGTATTTTAAAGGTGAAAGAAAAGAGCGCAATTTTCTTTGTGCGAGATTATAGAACTTGCAATAATTTTCTTGTCTGCATCAAGTCTAAGCTGGGACTGGTTTAACTTGGCACACTAAACTAACCGCAGTACTAAAGTAAAAAATAAAAAAAAATATTATGTTTCTTCCCTGCCAGCACTTTTCTCAAGATTGCGAATAATTAATAGATTTTAAGAAAATTTTATGTTAATTTATCGTAGTCAAGAATGTAATTTGGTATTTTTTAATTATCATTGCTGACAGAGTCGACAATGGAATTCTTCGACTATTTCCGCTCTCTCCTACATTATCCTCCTTCCGCGGTCGCTTTAATAAACTCAATAAGCGAATTTGTGTTCGACTTCAGTAATCGTTTGATTGCCCTTTGAGAAAAAAGAACCTCTGCAATGTTTAATATTTGTCAAGGGAAAATAAATCGACATTTCTTAAATTGCGTTACAAGAAAACAACTTGTATCATTTTTATTATATTATTTATTCTGCTTCGAATGCTCGCTCCATTAAACGAATAAAAGTTCATATTATATTGTAATAATTTATGGACGATTTGTTTTTCTTTGTTGGCCGCAGTGTTTTTCAAATATTTCTATACAAGTAAATTAAATTCGAATTCCAAGTATCAATAATTATTAATATTTATTCTTACTTGGCTTACGATTTAATTCTTTTCTGAACTGTAAATCACAAATAATATAAATATTAATGCAAATATCTCCAAAAAATTAAGTGTCACTTGACTGACATGACTATATAACAAAAAAAGAAAAAGAACAACTCCAATGAAAGAAGATTACGAAAGTGTTTTCACCCTTTACAAATAAGTGGGAATACTTCACAACGAGCTTACGACCTAATCCGAGAGAGGGTGGCCCGAGACCTGGACAGTTACAATTTTTTAATCCACATTTCAGTAGATCTTTAGGACAATGCAACATGTGGTCAGCCTATCGCCGACTTAGTGTTCAAGCCAAGCTATTCAAAACGTTCATTACATTCGAAAATCATTGTTACGAGCCATTTTCCTCACGAGCATTGAATTAGTCTCTTTATCCAGATAACACCTCATGGCTACAATAGTTCTTATGGTTCGCATTCAGTGAATACACAAGATATCATTTTGATGAAGAGACTGGGGATTGAATACCTAGGTAGAAAGAGTCCATCTTTTATGCCATTTCTTGTCGTGGTGGATTAAATACAATGCCAGATCTAAACTGTACATACCGATCAAAGGTGATTAGCGTAAAGGTATTTAAATATAGCAATTATCCTTCTAAATTAATTTCAATCGATTACCAAAGAAAAAATAAAAGAAAAACTTCTTTCCATATCTTAACTACCAGATAGTAGCTCAACTGACTGGTCATCAGATAAACCATTAATTGAATTAATTTGAGCTGATAAAACTAAAAATTTGGGAGATGAGGGAAAAAAACAATCAAGTAATTCCCAATACTTGGATATACAGAAATCCACACAGTTAAGTCCTTTCGACCTGTAGCGGACGATGTGTTGCCGGAAAAGTGCAGCTACCTGCCAGATCGAGTGTTCGTGACCAGGGGAGGATGTCTCCTCCGCTAGTGTGCGCTATCGGTAATCATATATAAGCTTGTATCGCGATGTAGGATGTCGATGTGTTTTCCTGAATCTGTCACTTCTAGCGAGCTTCCAATATGGAGACATGGATGGTGCCACAAAGCCATCTTTCATCGGAGACGTTTTGTTGGGATCACGTGACAGGCCTGTCACCGTCTTTATTTTTCCATGCCAAAAATTCATTGCTTTCCCACCTGGGGATTGAACTCGGGTCTCTTGAGTTCTATTTTGATCACCTAACCACACGGCTTCCGTGACTTATACCCGATACTCGAGGCTCGAATAAAAGTACACAAAGAACATAAAATTGTGTTTGAAACTATTTCCAAGTCACTACTAAAACACCTGCAAAAGTCCATTGCAAATCATGATCCTCTCATGAAGTCATGGAGAACTATATAAATATATATTATCTTCACGCAATTCCCAATACAGGGGTAGACAGAGGTCTAGTCTAGACAATTCAGTCCCTTCGACCCCCCTTCCACCGAAGATATTTTCGGAACAACTGACAGTTGGTGAGCCCGTCGCCGTATTTATGCCCAAACCAACGATATAATTCGTACATAAATTTTTAAAAAACCACCACCTGTCACGTTGTCCCGAAAATATCTTCAGTGGAAGGTGGGTCAAAGGGACTTCATTGTCCAGACTAGACCTCAGTCTACCCCTGTATTGGGAATTGCGTGAAGATATTATTATTATGTAAACGATAATTCGTTATTACGAGCTAATGACCATTGAAAATATTTCAACAATGCATATATTTAATGTAGTAAGAGTATTAGTTTCCTTCTTTTATACAATGTAATAAAAAAATATCATGGTGAACAGATTTTAATGAGAGCATGCAAAATAACACCCGCTTTTGACAAAGTTCTTTCGCAAAGCTCTTGAAATCAAAGAATATATCCAAATTCCAAAAGTACCATGGTTTGGTGCTACTATTTTTTAAACCGTGCCACTTTTCATAGATCCTACGCTTGTCTGGAAAGCTTTTGGCAAAAAGTTAGCCTTTGTTCGTTTACATTTTCTAAGGTGCAATAAAAATATGTAAATAAAATAAATAAATCCCATCATCAAATCAAATAATTGGCAATACTACAAAGGTATCAAGATATTGCGGATGTATATGAGCATGGGTATTCACGGATCAGGTGACCCGCGTGTCGTGTTTGACTTTCCAAAAAAAATCTAACAGTTTGTGTTTATTCCAACGAAAATGCCCCTCTGAATATTTTTGGTATTCGCAAATCATTGAAATAACAAGTTACTTATAGTTAATAATATTATTAGTATACATTCTATTTTAAGATACAATAGCTGTAATACGTTTAACCATGGGGCAACTAGTAAAGGTATAATTAAAATTGAAATTCCATTTGACATAGATTGAAAATTTGCAGACTAAATCCAAAACTTTAGACGAAATTCAGCATTCTAATCATTTTACACTTCATGATATAAACTGTATAACCTGTAATCATCAATTATAGAAAACAAAGGAGTGTTGGTTGACTGCTTCTATACCTCGGAGTCTTCTAGGTTAGGTTAGGTTGCTTCCGGGAGGGGGCTATCTTAGCCAAGCGAAAGAGGGGCTAAGGTTTCGTTCTGAACGGAGATCCTGTGACCCTACCTCAACGCTGATGGTGACCACAGTGAGGTTTTAATCGGTGGGAGTCTGACATAAGCCAGCTCTCGTCCAGGAGGCTGGGTATCCATAATGGATTTCCCCATGTTAAAAAAAGGTTAGTAAGTAACACGCACTATCCTATTTCTGCCACAAAACAGCATAACACTGTTGGCTTTTTCTAAAGCAATCACTATCAAACCATTTCCTCCTAAGAAAAATAGGATTATTGTATTATGGAATCGAAGGCAACGACAGCAAGTTACCACAAACGCCCAGACCTAAGACAAAATAAAAAAGCCATCCGGAAATGGAATCCAGGACCTCAGAAACCTTGAAAATCGGTGTGTATTCCACTCGTCCACAAAGGTCCCCAAAATTTAACTACTAAACCGTGGTGTACAGCTTGTATTATCTAATACAGATAATTGGTAAAAAATCTCTACGGCATGTCGGTTTTTACAATTAGTTCGGATGATGATAGTTCCGTTATATGTTACATTTTTTCATAGATCTTTTAAAGAATATTTCTATCTTTTAAAACAGTGATGCCAAAAATTAAAGGAAAAGAAACACTGTATGCAGCGGGCCTCTCATCACTGTATTCAGATAAAGCGAATTTCATCTACGCTTCGTTTACCCTCAGTGCAGGTTGGCTGGACTCGGTAAACAATGGAAATCCATTTCGGAATTGTAAATTCGGATGCGATGCCCGATTGATAAACGGCGTCTTCTTGTACAGGACGTGCCAACGGATACCGACGAGAGAGCTGAAATATCTCGAATAACGTAAACCAAATTGCAATGCATATTTTGCCCTATGTTTACTATGAAATTAATAAATAAATATTTTTGCGCATTTCTCCATAACGGGTTAGTCAGAAGTCTAGGCAATTTAGCTTTTTCGCCCCAGGTTCCACCTTAGCTTATTTGGGACAAGTAAATGAAAGTCTTTGAAATGCCTACAGAAATATGTGTCAGATGGCGAGCCTATCACCATCTTAATATTCCATTCCAATGATATAATTTTTAATAAAAACATTTTACTAATGGCAAAATAGAGCTATTAACCAATTTTAAGCAAGTTATATCAAAGTACGTTTTAAATAGTCTCATATTTAAAATCCAAATTTGAAATTAATTTCAATTAATACACCGGTGATAGGAGACACAGCCGTTTTGGTATAGACATAAAAATGTACATAAAAAAATAAACTAAACAATGATTTCTGTGAAATTCTTGTGTTGATTTTTATTATGTTAAAAGTCTAGTTCGCCTTCTTCAAAAAGTCTTTAATTTTCGTTTTTAGTCTTTATTTTTCGACTTCAGCATATAAATTTTTTATGTATTTTAATTACGAGATTTCTCTAACTTAAGTAGAAGCCGGCGAAAAAATCTTTGTAGGTAGCCTTTTTCTCCTTTCTTTTTTTCACGTGTTATAGATATAAACCTTTTAAAATAAAACTATTTTCGCATTTTATCGCGTTTTTAATTAGTTTTTACAAACTATTTTTATTTCCCGACGTTTCGGTTGCTTTACCACCGGCCATCTTAGGCCGATACCATACAAAATCACTACTAATAACCAAAACATAATAACTGCAGTTATTTTTCTGTTAAAGAAAACAATTTTCAACTAAAACCAACTTCTACAATAATTAGAACAATAAGAAATAGACGGTGGAATGAATGTAAAACACAAAAGCGTTAAGTAATAAATAAGCTGTAATAATAATGAATGCGCTAAGAAAAACCGATGCGCCAGCAGACGCCGAGCCAAAGGGAATAAAAGCATCATGTGAACCCAACAAAAATAAGAAAAAGTATCTATCCAGTCTACGAGTCATTCTTCTTGCTGCGGAAGTTATCAACATTTGGAATGTTTTCTTTCGTATGTACAATCAATCCGGTTCTTGGACGTATACGATTAGATCTTATGAAATTTAGATTATCCGAGGCTTAAAATATTCGATAACTTGTTTATGTAACTTCAAATGAAAACTTACAGGTATTATTGATGGATCCGTTTTTACGTTTGGATTTTCAACGCTCAACGGTTACTTTTTTTACGATTATTTACATGGCGGCATTCTCCGATAGGCGGTATATTTAAAGCCAATTATTCATAGTTCAATGTTCGCTTCTATTATTACGTGTATCTGAATACAGAATCTATTAAGTTCTATTTTGTGTGCAACTATAATACTTTTTGTTCTCTTTAGATAATGTATTTTTATAATACTTATTCACGATAGCCGAGTGGCTGGGTGATCAGAATTTCGAGTCGAGAGACCCGAGTCCTATCCCCAGGTGGCAGGGACGTACCAATGAGTTTTTCAAAAAAACTTATATATGAATTGTATCGTTGGCTTGGATATAAAGACGGCGGTGGACTCACCACCTGTCACTTTGTCCCAAAAATATCATCGGTGGAAGGTTGGTCGTAAGGACTTAATTGTCTAGACTAGACCTCTGACTACCCCTGTATTGGAAATTTCGTGAAGATATTACAATACTTAATCAAAATAATCCTTACTGTGAATTAATTTAAAAAGTACTACAAGCATAAGTTTTTGAAAAGCCTATCAAATAAATCAAATCAAATTTATTTATCGATATAAGTAACAGACATTACATTCATTGATTATAATTTTTAATCTACTACAGTTTCGTTACAAGGTTCCTCTTAAGAAGTACGTTATTATTAAAGTGTTACTAAAATATTAAATTGTTATGCGACAAATATCTTAAATAAATTTAATCCCAACCATAAGAAGGGAAACCACAGAATAAGTGAGTGTAAAATTTGCCACCGCAAATGAAATATTTCTAACCGAACAAATATTTATATTAAAGCAGTAAATTTATTATTCTTCACAAAAACGTTATCCCTCCCGGACTACCTGAGCACGTGAGCGATCATGCGAAAAAGTGGGCCCACGGTTGGTTGTATCTCTTGATTGACAGCTGACAGATCTAGTTGAATATCCCTTTTTTCGTTTCAAACATAAAAAAACAACCTCTCGAGTCTATTGAATAGGAGTTATAGCAGACGCAGCAAGTTTTTGTAGCTAGTGATACTGCACGTGCCGCCTTTCCGAAATGAATTCGTAAAACAAACTAGTGATAGACTGGTTGACGGACGATTTCCCTAAATACGTGCGCTCCTGATGGCGCACTTTATTTAAAGACTGATGCTTATTTTATGTGGGTTGTAAATTCTCTCTTGTTAAGTTTGGAGGTGTCAGGGCGCTATGCGATGTTTTATTTATGACCACTCACGGCTTTGTGTAGCTGTACCGCTGAAATTACATCTAGTGTGTGAATTCATTTATTAATTATAATAAACAGCGTTATGATTTCGAGTTATGCTCCGTTGCTATTTGTTTGCGTGATATGATTTAATTTTCGTTTGCCAAGTCTATACGTTTATATGTTTCCAGTTAATTACGAAGGTCCTTAGAGGGTTATATTGGTACATTTTCACTAGCAGTAATTATTGTGTTGGAATTTAACGCTATTGTTTATGTAAGAGTAGGTAGTAGTGTAAGTATGTAATATAAGTGTATATTCCGTCATAAATTTAACACTGTTCAACATAAACAGCAACATAAACAGCGGTTGAGAACTGAAATCCGATTGGTAATCACTTTTTCCATATTTAACCTTAATAAATCTGAACACGGTTAAACCCGTGTCAAATGCAATACGAACTATTTTAAGTTAGTTGTTGAAGTCGACGGACATATTTCTTGTATTTTAGTCCCGTTTACGGATCATTTGTTAGTAAATGGTTTCCATAGCCCTTATATCTTAGTGAAATAATATTTCTACCGTTAATATTGTAGTAAGTTTTACAAAACCATAATACATTTACATATTCTTATATTAAAACTAAAAGCTAATGCAAATCCACTGGTGATTCTGGGGTATCCTCTTTAGAGAAATGTCTACGTTTAGCAGTGGACTTCTATATACCGTTATTTATGCATGATATGTATTATGTGCTAGTATGAAATTATCTTCGATCGATTTGTTTTCGAAATCTTACATTATTCCGCCATCTTCCTTAACCGTACTCAAGGATTTTTAATGTGATTTAGTTAGTCACCTCTTACGACACCGGTGTGAAGAAAATAAATGTTTTGTAGTTATTTTACTAAGCTCTTATTGGAAGATAGCAGACGGAAAAAACATTATTATTTCTTCTTTGCAAATGTCAAGAGTCACTATTCGATAACAAATGTGCGTGATTGAAAGATTTGTATCTGCATTAATAAAATGAAACGTATATATTATTATATTGACCTCGATGTCCGAACATGGGTAGATATCAAAGGCAAAGAACGCTAAAGAAATTGTTTACGATCTCAGCCAAGAACTTTCTCGGTTCAATGGAAATAAATAAGTTTGATTTATTATAGACTACTTCACGTAACAAAAGTCAGTCTCATTGGTTATTGTTGAGTAACAAAAAAATACCGAGGGAAAATTTAAAATTACTATATTTTACAGCAAAATTTATTTTTAAATCGTAAAGGATGAAATAGTCATTGATATACAAATGTTTTTAAGATTTCCTCTTGTCCTTTGCCTACGAAGATTATAGTTTCAAAATAATTATATAATACGTTTTTACGTTTGGATTTTCAACGCTCAACGGTTACTTTTTACGATTATTTACATGGCGGCATTCTCCGATAGGCGGTATATTTAAAGCCAATTATTCATAGTTCAATGTTCGCTTCTATTATTACGTGTATCTGAATACAGAATCTATTAAGTTCTATTTTGTGTGCAACTATAATACTTTTTGTTCTCTTTAGATAATGTATTTTTATAATACTTATTCACGATAGCTGAGTGGCTGGGTGATCAGAATTTCGAGTCGAGAGACCCAGGTCCGATCCCAGGTGGCAGGGACGTACCAATGAGTTTTTCAAAAAAACTTATATATGAATTGTATCGTTGGCTTGGATATAAAGACGGCGGTGGACTCACCACCTGTCACTTTGTCCCAAAAATATCATCGGTGGAAGGTTGGTCGTAAGGACTTAATTGTCTAGACTAGACCTCTGACTACCCCTGTATTGGAAATTTCGTGAAGATATTACAATACTTAATCAAAATAATCCTTTCTGTGAATTAATTTAAAAAGTACTACAAGCATAAGTTTTTGAAAAGCCTATCAAATAAATCAAATCAAATTTATTTATCGATATAAGTAACAGACATTACATTCATTGATTATAATTTTTAATCTACTACAGTTTCGTTACAAGGTTCCTCTTAAGAAGTACGTTATTATTAAAGTGTTACTAAAATATTAAATTGTTATGCGACAAATATCTTAAATAAATTTAATCCCAACCATAAGAAGGGAAACCACAGAATAAGTGAGTGTAAAATTTGCCACCGCAAATGAAATATTTCTAACGGAACAAATATTTATATTAAAGCAGTAAATTTATTATTCTTCACAAAAACGTTATCCCTCCCGGACTACCTGAGCACGTGAGCGATCATGCGAAAAAGTGGGCCCACGGTTGGTTGTATCTCTTGATTGACAGCTGACAGATCTAGTTGAATATCCCTTTTTTCGTTTCAAACATAAAAAAACAACCTCTCGCGTCTATTGAATAGGAGTTATAGCAGACGCAGCAAGTTTTTGTAGCTAGTGATACTGCACGTGCCGCCTTTCCGAAATGAATTCGTAAAACAAACTAGTGATAGACTGGTTGACGGACGATTTCCCTAAATACGTGCGCTCCTGATGGCGCACTTTATTTAAAGACTGATGCTTATTTTATGTGGGTTGTAAATTCTCTCTTGTTAAGTTTGGAGGTGTCAGGGCGCTATGCGATGTTTTATTTATGACCACTCACGGCTTTGTGTAGCTGTACCGCTGAAATTACATCTAGTGTGTGAATTCATTTATTAATTATAATAAACAGCGTTATGATTTCGAGTTATGCTCCGTTGCTATTTGTTTGCGTGATATGATTTAATTTTCGTTTGCCAAGTCTATACGTTTATATGTTTCCAGTTAATTACGAAGGTCCTTAGAGGGTTATATTGGTACATTTTCACTAGCAGTAATTATTGTGTTGGAATTTAACGCTATTGTTTATGTAAGAGTAGGTAGTAGTGTAAGTATGTAATATAAGTGTATATTCCGTCATAAATTTAACACTGTTCAACATAAACAGCAACATAAACAGCGGTTGAGAACTGAAATCCGATTGGTAATCACTTTTTCCATATTTAACCTTAATAAATCTGAACACGGTTAAACCGTGTCAAATGCAATACGAACTATTTTAAGTTAGTTGTTGAAGTCGACGGACATATTTCTTGTATTTTAGTCCGTTTACGGATCATTTGTTAGTAAATGGTTTCCATAGCCCTTATATCTTAGTGAAATAATATTTCTACCGTTAATATTGTAGTAAGTTTTACAAAACCATAATACATTTACATATTCTTATATTAAAACTAAAAGCTAATGCAAATCCACTGGTGATTCTGGGGTATCCTCTTTAGAGAAATGTCTACGTTTAGCAGTGGACTTCTATATACCGTTATTTATGCATGATATGTATTATGTGCTAGTATGAAATTATCTTCGATCGATTTGTTTTCGAAATCTTACATTATTCCGCCATCTTCCTTAACCGTACTCAAGGATTTTTAATGTGATTTAGTTAGTCACCTCTTACGACACCGGTGTGAAGAAAATAAATGTTTTGTAGTTATTTTACTAAGCTCTTATTGGAAGATAGCAGACGGAAAAAACATTATTATTTCTTCTTTGCAAATGTCAAGAGTCACTATTCGATAACAAATGTGCGTGATTGAAAGATTTGTATCTGCATTAATAAAATGAAACGTATATATTATTATATTGACCTCGATGTCCGAACATGGGTAGATATCAAAGGCAAAGAACGCTAAAGAAATTGTTTACGATCTCAGCCAAGAACTTTCTCGGTTCAATGGAAATAAATAAGTTTGATTTATTATAGACTACTTCACGTAACAAAAGTCAGTCTCATTGGTTATTGTTGAGTAACAAAAAAATACCGAGGGAAAAATTAAAATTACTATATTTTACAGCAAAATTTATTTTTAAATCGTAAAGGATGAAATAGTCATTGATATACAAATGTTTTTAAGATTTCCTCTTGTCCTTTGCCTACGAAGATTATAGTTTCAAAATAATTATACGTTATTATACGTTGTTTACATTTATGAACTTCGTATTATATAATTAATTTATATCGTTGGCTTGGACGTTGTATAGAACTCTGTCTACCCCCTGTGTTGGTGTGAATTTTTTTAACAATATAATATTATTACAAATAAATATTTATTTTAAATTACAAAAAAAAAATAATTAAATATCTTCACGCAATTCCCAATACAGGAGTAGACAGAGGTCCAGTCTAGAAAATTAAGTCCCTTTGACGTGACAAACGGTGAGCCCGTCGCCGTTGTTAACTATAATTTTTATTTTTGAGTTTCAACAAACTCTCACACCTATCTACATAAGCGTACAAGTCCAAGCCAACGATATACACCGAACATAAGTTTTTGAAAAAAACCCATTGGTACGAGCCTGCCACCTGGGGATCGATACGAGCCTATATCGAACTCGGGTCTCTTGACTCAAAATATGATCATTTACCCAGTAAGCTATCGTGACTGTAAAGAAGATATGTAACACGTAAATATTCGATACTAATTAACCTGAAGACAGATAATGGAAAATAAAGTAGCAGTTTATATCAGTTCCTCTTCTGTTATCTTGTATCTTCGGAACGAATTGGCATATCATAATCAAAATAAATAAAAATATCTTCACGCAATTCCCAATACAGGAGTAGACAGAGGTCCAGTCTAGAAAAATTAAGTCCCTTTGACGTGACAAACGGTGAGCCGTCGCCGTTGTTAACTATAATTTTATTTTTGAGTTTCAACAAACTCTCACACCTATCTACATAAGCGTACAAGTCCAAGCCAACGATATACACCGAACATAAGTTTTTGAAAAAAACCCATTGGTACGAGCCTGCCACCTGGGGATCGATACGAGCCTATATCGAATTCGGGTCTCTTGACTCAAAATATGATCATTTACCCAGTAAGCTATCGTGACTGTAAAGAAGATATGTAACACGTAAATATTCGATACTAATTAACCTGAAGACAGATAATGGAAAATAAATTAGCAGTTTATATCAGTTCCCCTTCTGTTATCTTGTATCTTCGGAACGAATTGGCATATCATAATCAAAATAAATAAAAATATCTTCACGCAATTCCCAATACAGGGGTAGACAGAGGTCTACCCCTGTATTTGTCAAAAAAAAAATCTCCCATGTAAGGTGAGTCGAAATGACCGATCCCTATAGAGATCTAGATCTCTATCTACCCCTGTATTGAGAATGGCGTGAATATTTACGTACACCGACTGTTTATCCATAAAATCTAATTACTATTTACACTGCATTGTAATTTAAACCCTCTATGAACTTTCATAGCATCACATTTCCTTTAAGAGCGATGCGCGGAATTACACAGGTCCAACATGCCACTTATTTTCTTTACGAGGGCGTAAAGCGAGGGACATAACGCCATTTTGAAATTCCATCTAATACATTCTGAATATTTTGCGGTTGGCTACGTTAATTTTTTAATGAGAATTTTCAAGTAGTCAGTTTCCTAGTAACATTTATGGGCGATCGGAATTCGAGTTAGGAGATTGAGGTTCGATGCATATGAGGAAGGACCTAAAATTTTTCGAACCATGAAACCTATGTACTCTATGTATACTACTTAACTTATATACATAACTTTATACAATTTGTATGGTTTAGTGATACACTAAGATGGCGATAAGCTCACCATCTGTCACGTTTTCACAAATAAATGCGGATGCGAATCGAAAGGACTAAGTTGTTAAGACCTCTGAACACCCCAGTATAAGGTATTAGTATGTATTAGTGGGTATGAGTCTGCTTTGTTTTGGATTCTCTGCCTTGCAGTATGGGTCAGTACCACACTCTACTACCATAGATAGCCTAGTGGTCGGGGCGTTCGCTTTAGAAAGCGCACGACTCAGGTTCGATGCCTTCACAAAAATTGATAATAGCTACTTAATGTATTGATTTTTACATAAGCGTACAAGTCCAAGCCAACGATATACACCGAACATAAGTTTTGAAAAAAACCATTGGTACGAGCCTGCCACCGGGGAGCGAGCTCGGGTCTTTTGACTCGAAATTCCGACCACCCAACCACTCGGCTATCGTGCCAAATGGTTATGGAGTACGAATATATTTTTAAATAAATTTCTTTTATTTATAAACAAATAAGGAAATTTATTTGTTTATAAATAAAGAATTTTTATTTGCTTAAAATTAAATTTACAATATTTACAACCTAATAATAAACCCTTGCTCATGGCATAGTACCGAAATGTAACACTCATCTGTTTTCGAATTGATTTTCTTCGTTTTCTATCGCATGGGTTCTTTTTGGAGTTTTAATTATATTTTAGTAATTTCGGAAATTGTATGTTATTTAGTCTAATATGTAATGACCGTGCTTTCGAAGCTAAGGGTGTGAGTTCGAATAAAAACATGTATTTCTAAATGAGAAGTAATAAGTTTCTTTAAATGGCAATACCGACTAGTCGAAGCATTACGATGAAGTCAATTCGAAATGAATAAAAGTGCCTGCACCGTTTCGCACTGTTCCCAATGTTACTTCTAGCTCGCTCAAGTGTTTGACCGACTTATTTCCATATGAATTGAGACCCTTACTACGTGCAATAGCAATTTATATGTACCTTATCTAGTACTCATCACATGTACAACATGGTTCAAAAATAAATAAATATCTTCACGCAATTCCAAATACAGGGGTAGACAGAGGTCTGGTCAAGAAAATTAAGTCCCTTTGACCCACCGAATTCGGGACAATGTGACAGGTGGTGAACCCATCGCCATCCATATCCAGGCCAACGACATAATTCGTACAGTGATAGAGCCACGCATCAGCTTTTGTTGTTGCATGAATGGGCCGGCTCGACTGGGGAAGTACCACGACCTCACAGAATACCGGCGTGAAGTAGAAGTCTAACAAACTTCTGCGTTTCGTCTGATGAGTACAGGTAACTGGAGGACCACCCCCCCCCTCCCCCAATTCGGGGGGGTGGGGGGTGGGGAGGGGCACTCTAAGGCCGGAAACGCAACTGCTATGCCTCTGATATTTCGGGTGTTCATTTGCGGCGGTAGTCACTTGTCATCACGTGAGCCATCTGCTCGTTTGCCTCCCTTTTGTATTAAAAAAAAAACATAAATTTTTGAAAACCAATTGGTACGGCCTGCCACCGGGGGAGCGAGCTCGGGTCTTTTGACTCGAAATTCCGACCACCCAACCACTCGGCTATCGTGCCAAATGGTTATGGAGTACGAATATATTTTTAAATAAATTTCTTTTATTTATAAACAAATAAGGAAATTTATTTGTTTATAAATAAAATATCTTCACGCAATTCCAAATACAGGGGTAGACAGAGGTCTGGTCAAGAAAATTAAGTCCCTTTGACCCACCGAATTCGGGACAATGTGACAGGTGGTGAACCCATCGCCATCCATATCCAGGCCAACGACATAATTCGTACAGTGATAGAGCCACGCATCAGCTTTTGTTGTTGCATGAATGGGCCGGCTCGACTGGGGAAGTACCACGACCTCACAGAATACCGGCGTGAAGTAGAAGTCTAACAAACTTCTGCGTTTCGTCTGATGAGTACAGGTAACTGGAGGACCACCCCCTCCCCAATTCGAGGGGGCACTCTAAGGCCGGAAACGCAACTGCTATGCCTCTGATATTTCGGGTGTTCATTTGCGGCGGTAGTCACTTGTCATCACGTGAGCCATCTGCTCGTTTGCCTCCCTTTTGTATTAAAAAAAAAAAAACATAAATTTTTGAAAACCAATTGGTACGGCCTGCCACCGGGAGCGAGCTCGGGTCTTTTGACTCGAAATTCCGACCACCCAACCACTCGGCTATCGTGCCAAATGGTTATGGAGTACGAATATATTTTAAATAAATTTCTTTTATTTATAAACAAATAAGGAAATTTATTTGTTTATAAATAAAAATATCTTCACGCAATTCCAAATACAGGGGTAGACAGAGGTCTGGTCAAGAAAATTAAGTCCCTTTGACCCACCGAATTCGGGACAATGTGACAGGTGGTGAACCCATCGCCATCCATATCCAGGCCAACGACATAATTCGTACAGTGATAGAGCCACGCATCAGCTTTTGTTGTTGCATGAATGGGCCGGCTCGACTGGGGAAGTACCACGACCTCACAGAATACCGGCGTGAAGTAGAAGTCTAACAAACTTCTGCGTTTCGTCTGATGAGTACAGGTAACTGGAGGACCACCCCCCCCCCTCCCCCAATTCGGGGGGGTGGGGGGTGGGGAGGGGCACTCTAAGGCCGGAAACGCAACTGCTATGCCTCTGATATTTCGGGTGTTCATTTGCGGCGGTAGTCACTTGTCATCACGTGAGCCATCTGCTCGTTTGCCTCCCTTTTGTATTAAAAAAAAAACATAAATTTTTGAAAACCAATTGGTACGGCCTGCCACCGGGGGAGCGAGCTCGGGTCTTTTGACTCGAAATTCCGACCACCCAACCACTCGGCTATCGTGCCAAATGGTTATGGAGTACGAATATATTTTTAAATAAATTTCTTTTATTTATAAACAAATAAGGAAATTTATTTGTTTATAAATAAAGAAATTTTATTTACTTAAAATTAAATTTACAATATTTACAACCTAATAATAAACCCTTGCTCATGGCATAGTACCGAAATGTAACACTCATATGTTTTCGAATTGATTTTCTTCGTTTTCTATCGCATGGGTTCTTTTTTGGAGTTTTAATTATATTTTAGTAATTTCGGAAATTGTATGTTATTTAGTCTAATATGTAATGACCGTGCTTTCGAAGCTAAGGGTAGCGGGTTCGAATAAAAAAACATGTAATTTGTACCGTTTGTAATTTGTACCGTTGCCTTACACTGAGATTTTCTATATCCCGAACTCTCCCTCTCTCTCTCTCTCTCTCTTTCTATGTAACGACTCTATGTAAAGATTTTGATTTAAAGAAACGTTTTACGTTGATTACGACCATATTATCAGATGTCTGGTATGCTTTCGCTGAAATGCATGCAAATTCCAGCTAAAGACAAATCAGATAGATGTTTCATATAATCTGTATATAATGTATTTAACCTTTCATTATTTTATTTTTACGTTTTTTGCCAAATGTAGGGTTAAGCAGAAGTAGACGATGCAGTCTTTTCAACACACTTTTCACCAAAGCTTATTTGGAGATAATGAGACATGTGGTGATCCTACCTTCGTCTTATTATCCAAACTAACAGTGCAATAAACCTTCACACATATATATTTATACGAGCGGTCCTGGTTAGAAGTAGAATCTACCTTAGAATATATTCGTGGTGCCATCTACGGGGCCCTTGATGAATCTAAACCATTCTCAACGCCACTTCAACACACGAAGAAATTATCCAAATTGGTCTAGCCGTATGGGTGGAGATCAGTCACATACACACGTAGAGAACATATGCGAAACAGAATTATATGCGGGATTTATTTCTTTCTGCCTCTAAATATTAATAAATTCAATCTCTCGATTGTGGCATGCAATGTCATGATTTAAAATTTTATATGGGGGCTGGCATATCCAAAAAGGACAAAAGCCCCTAAATAAATAAAGAATATAAAAATATTAATAAACTTTATTTTGTTGTTGTGCATAAATAAATTAAAAAAAAATATCTTCAGGCCATTCCCAATACAGGGGTAGACAGAGGTCTAGATAATTAAGTTCTTTCGGCCCACCTTCCATCGAAGACATTTTTGGGACGTGACAGGTGGTGAGCCAGTCTTCATCTTTAAGTACAAGACAACGATACAAAGAACTTTTAAAAGGGAAATAACAATAGATATTTCCTGAAACGTGTTTCGTCCGAAATTATCTTCACAATTCCATTTATTTATTTTTATTTATCTTCACGCACAATCCCTGACGGGGTAGCCAGAGAGAACAGATCGTCAAGTGTCACGATCCCTACATACTTCTTTCGCTTCTTTCAGATTCATCATCTTCTTCATATATGCACGTCTAGGTATCCGAGTACTCTTGACCCTCCTCTCTTCGAGCAATTTGCTCACATGGTCTTCGAAAGTTAATCTCGGTCTACCTCGACACCTTTTAATATTAACTTTCGCGCTATATATTTTCTTCACCATTCGGTCTTCACTCATTCGCTCAACGTGCCCAAACCATCGAAGCACGCCCTTATCCATTTTTGAGACAAGGTCATCTTTCAAACCTGCCATATTGCGCATCTCTTCGTTTCGCTTTCGGTCGGCCATGGTAAGGCCGCACATTTTACGAAGAGATCGCATCTCCTACATTCAACCTGCTTTTATGCTTCTTCTGGCATACCCAGGTTTCGCTGCCATATAACAAAGTCGGTACCAACACTGCGTTATGTATTGCAAGGCGTGCACTTTTCACAACGCCTTGCCTTTTGATTAACGCAGTCAGGGCACCATTGACTTTGTTCCCGGCAACGACACGCCTGTCCACATCTAAATCACATCTTCCATCCCGGCTAAACGCACTCCCCAAGTATACAATTTCATTCACCTGTTCTAGACATTCCTGATTTACCCAAATTTCGCACTTCGTTCTTTCTTCGTCCCTTTCAAATACCAGAACCTTAGTTTTATTAGCATTCAAACGGAGACCATTAATTTCACATTCTTCTTTCATACACGTGACTAATGCCTGCAGTTCTGCCTCTGATGGTGCTATAAGCACTGCATCATCAGCATAAAGCAGACAATTTACTTTTATGTCACCCAATTTCACACCCAAACAGCTATCTTTCAGCTTCTGTAAACAGCTGTCGAGATACAGTATGAATAGCCAGGAAGACATGACACAACCCTGTTTTACGCCCGTTTGGACGCTAAACATGGGTGACAGGTCATGCCCTACCCGCACACAGGCTTTACAGTCACAGTAAAGTGACTGCACAGCACTTAGCAATCGACCATCCACACCATACCCCGGCAACAGTTCCCACATTTCTTCCTTACAACCTTATCAAATGCTTTCTCAAGATCCACAAAAGCACAGAAAATCTTCTGGTTAGCAGCCAGAAGCTTCTCCGTGATCATGCGGAGAGAAAACATTTGATCCGTGCATCCTCTTCCAGGTCTAAATCCGCATTGTGCCTCCCATAGAAATCTTTCCGATTTATCTTGCATCCTACGTGTCAAAACCTTCGAGTAAACTTTACTTGCTAAACTGGTCAAGCTGATCGCCCGATAGCACCCGCAGTCATAATGTGAACCTTTACCTTTATATAAAGGCACTATGACCGCGGATCGCCAATCATCCGGAACAGCCCCCGTTCGCCAGCACAAATTGCACAGCAGATGAAAGCTGTCCCAGACGCGAGGCCCACCATACTTGATTCCATTTCAGCAGTAACTCTGTCTAGTCCCGCAGCCTTACCACATTTCAAACTTCTAATCGCACATTCAATCTCTTTCATACTGATGACCTCAGTGTCATCGAGGTCCGAGTCTGGCGTACCAGCCACGGCGTCACCCTGGATCCCTCAAATGCATGCAAATTCCAGCTAAAGACAAATCAGATAGATGTTCCATATAATCTGTATATAATGTATTTAACCTTTCATTATTTTATTTTTATGTTTTGCCAAATGTAGGGTTAAGCAGAAGTAGACGATGCAGTCTTTTCAACACACTTTTCACCAAAGCTTATTTGGAGATAATGAGACATGTGGTGATCCTACCTTCGTCTTATTATCCAAACTAACAGTGCAATAAACCTTCACACATATATATTTATACGAGCGGTCCTGGTTAGAAGTAGAATCTACCATAGAATATATTCGTGGTGCCATCTACAGGGTCCTTGATGAATCTAAACCATTCTCAACGCCACTTCAACACACGAAAAAAATTATCCTAATTGGTCTAGCCGTATGGGTGGAGATCAGTCACATACACACGTAGAGAACATATGCGAAACAGAATTATATGCGGGATTTATTTCTTTCTGCCTCTAAATATTAATAAATTCAATCTCTCGATTGTGGCATGCAATGTCATGATTTAAAATTTTATATGGGGGCTGGCATATCCAAAAAGGACAAAAGCCCCTAAATAAATAAAGAATATAAAAATATTAATAAACTTTATTTTGTTGATGTGCATAAATAAATTAAAAAAATATCTTCACGCTATCCCCCAAAACAGGGGTAGACAGAGGTCTAGATAATTAAGTTCTTTCGGCCCACCTTCCATCGAAGACATTTTTGGGACGTGACAGGTGGTGAGCCAGTATTCATCTTTAAGTACAAGACAACGATACAAAGAACTTTAAAGGAAATAACAATAGATATTTCCTGAAACGTGTTTCGTCCGAAATTATTTTCACAATTCTATGTTATAAGAAACCTTCGCGCAAATCATAACCGACAAATTAAATTAATGAATCTGAAATTTAATACCGGAAAGATATCTTGTTTTCAGCAATGAATTTATTTGGAATAATAATTGTATTTGATTCTTAATATTTAAGCGTCAATAACCAAATCGTCTAGGGTGCAAAAGTCATGATAGCCGAGTGGTTGAGTGGTCGGAATTTCATGTTAATAGACCCGAGTTCGATCCACAGGTGGCAGGCTCGTACCAATGGATTTTCCAAAAAACTTATGTATGAATTATATCGTTGGCTTAGACAAAACGACGGCCACGGGCTCACCACCTGTCACGTTGTCCCAAAAATATCTTCGGTGGAAGGTGGGTCGAAGGGACCTTATTGTCTACACTAGACCTTTGTCTACCCCTGTATTGGGAATTGCGTGAAGATATTTATTTATTTATTGTTTAGGGTGCGAGCTGCGAACATAACGTGGCAGGTTCAAGCCCGCAATAGTAAAAGGGTTGGTAACTTCTTAAGGAGATACCACACATCACTACCCCAACTCGAGAAAACTTTACATTGAATAAAATAGCTTTGTAGTACTCATTTTCACATACATTTTTGTAATTGTAACAAAAGTTAACAATTCTATTTACTTTTTCGCGAAATTCAGGCGGGATATGTAAGGAATTAAAGAGAAAAACCGACCTGAGTTTCCTTTTCAAATTATTTTTATGATGTTGAGAAAGAAATATTATTATACATTTTAACGGTGGTGGAGCCACGCATCAGCTTTTGTTGTTGCATGAATGGGCCGACTCGACCGGGGAAGTACCATGACCTCACAGAATACCGGCGTGAAGTAGAAGTCTAACAAACTTCTGCATTTCGTCTGGTGAGTGCAGGTAACCGGAGGCCTACACATACCCCTCTCCCAATTCTGGGGGGGGGGGGCATTCTAAGGCCGGCAACGCATCTGCTATGCCTCTGGTATTGCGGATTTTCATGGGCGGCGGTAATCACTTACCAACACGTGAGCCACCTGCTCGTTTGCCACCCTTTTCCATAAAAAATATATATTTATAGACACAAATATTTTCCCCAGCTAGATTTGATCCCCTAAACCTCAGCTTAGTAATAGTATTGCTTAATAATAAGAAGATCCTCAATAATTATCCTCTAAGAAAAAGTCCGGCTTATTTACCTCATTATGTACCTCACATTTCTTGATACCCAATATCTTTCTGGGGGGAGCACACATATATACTTCCCAGCACAACACAACCCAGCTCGGCTGACCGTATCGCGGTCAAAAAAAACAACCAGACTTGTCCTTACGTATAATAACATTAGTTATGAATACAGAATAAATCAAAAGATTTCAATGACTTTCTCTTATTTAATGGAATAAATTGTTTCTAAGAAAAATAATATTTTCTCTACAAACACTTAAGTTAAATGATATTTTTATAAATTTCTCTGCAAACAAAAGAATTTTGTTGAGTCTTCAAAATATTTGAGTTACTTTTCTGAGCTTAGTTTATGTTATTATTGTCCCTCCTATTCATAGTTCCGAAGGATAACTTTCTGTCTCGGTTTCTTAAGTACTTTATCTACTTGTAATACTTCTATTAAAAGTTATAATCGTCTTATGGCTGGCTGTGTTATGTCATGAGAATAATATGAAGTAGTGAAACGTTCATTACTTGAAATTTTATTATCAATAAAACACATAATTATTACACACATACATATATATATCAGTCTGTTAAAGTCCTCTGTAGGTCATAGGCCTCTCTCATATGGAGGATTTTCCATAATCGCTACACTTGGCAAGCGGATTGGCGATCGCAGTACCAGACCACTCACACCTCAGATGCTGCTGCCCATCTTCGGTCAGATATTTTTGCAGGTTATCTCGCCGTCTATCGGTTGCCATAACGAAATTCAAGACTGTTTCCCTTAGTCGCCTCTTACGATACCCTCGGGAAGAAAGGGAGTGGGAATATTCTTACGCAGTTACCACACGGATAAGTTAAGTTATTTAGTTATTTTAATTATAAGGCAATCACATACTTTTCTCAAATTCCAAAACCCCCGACGACCTCCGTCTACGAGCGGCGTACACAACGGTTTACTAGAAGTCAGCTGGTTCACACGGGGTTCGATTCCGGGACGAGTCAATGTAGAAAATCACTTTTGGTCTGATAATTTAATCGCGCATAACTGCATATATACCCGTATATAACAATCTCCAATTTGCACAATCGGTTTGGCAACAGACGATTACGGATTATACTCTATGATAACTAGCGTTTACAAATAATACATTTCAATGGATGTTTGTAATTTTTTAATTTTATTTCATTTCATACATAAGGACCTTTTAAAGTCGATTTGCCATAATCGCCACGCTTTACAGGCGTATCGGCGATTGCAGTTACAGACAACTCCCACTTCTGACGTCCATCTACGGTCTGATTATTTTTATTTGGTATTTTAAGTATTGCTCTAATTTCGAGTGACAAACATAGTTTCCTACTCTGTTGTTTATAGTTTTCTCTAAACTTTATATTGATGACGGAATTGTGTAACATATATCCATCCACCTAAATATTGGTATTTAAAATAATTGTAATTGTTAAACGTAGAAATTGTAAACTTTTACAACTATCAAAGAGTATACAATCGCACTACTAAGTAAAAACTAGAGATTAAAAACTATAGTCAGCTCTGCCAGTAACATGTCAAAGAATACATTGTATCGATTAAAACGTACCGATTATATACTCTTTGGTATCGGTCAATAGCTATACACATGTCAGTGCAGTTTGCGATGGAGTCGGCTCGAAATGAATGAACGCTGCTCCTTCTATTCCAGCGTTTGACCGACTTATTTCCAAATGAGTTGGAACCCCTCGCAGTGCGCAATAGCAATTTATCCGCATTTATATCGTGGCGTATAGCTGATGGAAATAGACACCTTTGATTGTTTCTCCCTTGTTCTATTATTGGACCGTTACTTATGTAAATGTCTGTGTTACAATAAATAATAATAAATAAATACATATATAGATAGAGACCATATCACTTACATTGCTCTGATCTCAAAGTAAGTAGCTTAATCAGTTGCGTAATGTATATCGTATTATGTAAAGTTACGGATATAGAGCGGGAATTCGTAATATCTTCTGGTTGTCGCCAATGAAATAACAGACATCAATGAACAAATATATATTTTTTTTATAGAAAAGGGAGGCAAACGAGCAGGTGGCTCACGTGATGGTAAGTGACTACCACCGCCCATGAACACCCGCAATACCAGAGGCATAGCAGATGCGTTGCCGGCCTTAGAGTGCCCCCCCTCCCCGTATTGGGGCGAGGGGGGTGTGTGGGCCACCGGTTACCTGCACTCACCAGACGAAACGCAGAAGTTTGTTAGACTTCTACTTCACGCCGGTATTCTGTGAGGTCGTGGTACTTCCCCGGTCGAGCCGGCCCATTCATGCAACAACAAAAGCTGATGCGTGGCTCTACCAATGCACTGTCTATGTATTGTTTTTATATTGAATTCATACATACTCAACGGCCTGTACTTTTGCTATACGGACGATTTTCCATTATCATCACGCTCTGCAAACGGATTGGTGGTTGCAATACCACACATCTCTCTCATACCAATCACCAGTTTACTTGATAGTTGTATGTTATAAGATGGTTATGCCAACTCTGGAGCACACATCCTCAACACAATAGGGGGATTCTATCGGGCCCACTCGACTTTTGGATGTCCAGGGAAAGAAGTGCTTTACGCACTCAGCTCTGAAAAAACCGGATGTCCGCCATAGAGTTGCACTGCACGGGATGGTCGGCGGTGAGTTCGTCCTATCATCGAGAGTCGAGTTGGACGCAAAAAAAGAACCAAGAAGATCGGCTTTCACTTACTTAGTAACTTTCTTAGTATCTTTGAATAATTTAACTTTATGGTTAGAATGTTTCCTAGTCAATTATTTAAGCTCTAAATTCACGACTTCCGGCACTTAATATCTTCTCGTTGAAAACTTTAAATAGTTTTAATTAAATATTTCTTTGGAAAAACATTAGGCGCCAGCGATTTTCTTACAGTATTTATACAAAACGAACTAATATAAATTTAATTAATTAGATTTTTCACATAAAGGATGTACACTTTTAAAAATGAGTAATAATCTAAACGTTCATGGATCAAACATGAAATTCATGTAGTAGTAGCTGTTCATTTCCACAGAAAGACACAAAAAATGCCCAGCTATTCACAAATGAATGAGGAATTTCGAAAGACTATATGGAAAATTAAATGGTATAAAAACTCGTTAATTTCTAAAGTTTACCATTGGACCTCAGAGATTAAGCTTGAAAGCATATAAAGATAACACATAACGGCAAACCGCCACAAGCTTTCAAAATGTGGACGCTACATTCGAACGTCCAGAGCTTTCACTGCAATGCTCAATTATAAAGTGATGTTCAGAAACGTTGGCAAATAATTTTTTGAGCTACATTTTTTATAATTAAAAAGACACGATTGTCGAGTGGGTGATCGTAATTCTAGTCAATAAACCCGACTACGATCCCCAAGGCTCGTACCAATTTGTTTTTTTTTTCAAAAACGTATATACGATTTACATTGTAGGCTTAGACCTAAAGACGGCAACGAGCTCACCACCTGTCACGTTGTCCCAAAGTATATCTTCGGTGGAAGGTGGGTTGAAAGGACTTTCTCTTGACCTCTGTCTTCCCCGGTATGACTATAATAATGGCTACCGACAGAAGGTAATACTCAGTACATAGTAAACCAGACAGCCTCTTAGCTGGAAGGTGTCAGGTAAACACGAATTTCATAATATAACTATTTATTTTACAAACAGCTAAATTCACGTATAAACAATTGGTGTAGGTACCGACTAGTTTCAGAGTTGTCGAAGGTCCATCATCAGGGTGAGTGCGAGTTCACGGTTCACATAAACGCTTCAATAATTCAAAAAGAAACGCATCGCTCTCGTCTTGTTTCTCGTCATCACTGTCGAGCCGCGCGGTGCACTCTCAAGCGCGCAGTGCAAGACGGGGCGTGACCGCGTACTCATCCCACTCACCCTGATGAAGGACCTCCGACAATTCTGAATCCAGTCGGTACCTACACCGATTGTTTTAACGTGACTTTAGCTATTTTTAATTATTTAATTAATCTCGCGAAAGTTTTAATAATTTAAATGTTTATTCCTTTTTTTATTAATGAGTGATAAACTACAGATATATAATGAACACGTACATATAATACATGATTCCAACCCTTAACTTAAAAAAGCAGGTGTTCCGCTTCTTCAGAATATGAAGATAGTGGGTTCATTATCCGTGGAGCGATATAATCTATTTTGCAATTATTTTGTATCTTTTTTATGATCATTTTTCGTTTCGTGGAATATCAAATGACATCGGTACAAAAGAAGAGGTCACTTTGGTCACTTCGGTCGCTTCGAAATAAGTCGATTGTTATGTTTCATTTCAGGCATTTGCTGAATCACTAGTAAAAAACAGAAAAAATAAATAACAATTTTTATGTGTGTCATAGCCGCATGTGTATTGATTGCTAAATTTTTTATAATTCTATAGAATCATGATTATCGCTGTCATTGTGTATTTTGGCGGCAAATTAAAAAAAAAGAAAATCCATATGGCCAGAGCAAAGTAAATATGAATAATGAAGTGAGTACTAAAATGTAAGTCATAATCGGGTGTCATATCAATGAGTATTCTTTTTTTTTTTTCGATGTTTATGTTCGTTTCAACACTAAAGTGACGACGAAATGCGCCGAGAGAAATAAATTATCTAGAACTTCGACTACCTTGGACAAATGCGTGAAGTTAAAAAATAATTGTATATTTACTAATAATAATTTAATCTAATAATAATTGTATATTTAAAGGGATGGTACAAACAAGTTTTATGTCACTCATTACCTTATCGATAAATGTTTATTTAATACTCCCATCACTAGAACCGGTTTGAGCTGTAACTAGGAGTAAGATGTTCAATATAAACGCATTACAAACCGACGACAGAATAGGAAATGGTTTAATTGCGTAACTAAGTGAAAATATAAGCGTAAGGCTAGAGTCGAGGTGTCTAAGGTGGAGGAGCAAAAGCTTCACAGATAAAAAAAGTTTTAAATAAAATAAATTATCGCTTGCCATGCAATTTTATTTATTATAAAGCATATAAGATTTTTTTTTCACTCTCACTGCCTCAGGGTCACCTACCTCTCCACCTGTCAACGGCGACGGGCTCACCACCTGTCACGTTGTCCCGAAAATATCTTTGGTGGAAGGTGGGTCGAAGGGAATTAAAGGTCTAGACTAGACATCTGTCTACCCCTGTTTTGGGAATTGCGTGAAGATATTTATTTATTTGTTTATTATAATCTTTTTTGTTATTATAATAAACAAAAAATATTTTAAATTTCAACTGACATGGTTGAGAATCGAGCATTGCTTATCTTCAAGTCATATTTCTACAAAGGCATACATAATATACGTTTAAGTATTTGTAGATCCTATGATGTATGCCTGTGTCGTATTATTATTACCAAAGTAGATTGACTTCCTTTGTTATATTAATGACGTGCTGATTGCATAACGCAATTAAGATGAATTATGTCAATATATGTTAAATGTGCAAAGTGCAAGCCCTAATGAGGTTCATTAACAAATTGCATGTTAGGATAGGATTACAAGATAGGATAGACATTGGATGAACTCTACCTTATCTTCATACATAGATCGCTTACTTCGTCACAGAATAAATCCGCAATCCCTGACGGGGTAGCCATAGAGAATAGATCGCCAAATGTCACCATCCTTACATACCCCTTTCGCCTCTTTCAGATTCATTATCTTCTTCATACATGCACGTCTAGGCATCCGAGTACTCTTGACACTCCCCTCTTCGACCAATTGGCTCACATGGTCTTCGAAAGTTTAGGTCTTCACTCATTCGCTCAACGTGCCCAAACCATCTTCACGCAATGCCTCATACTGGTGTAGACAGAGGTCTAGGCTAAGTCCGTTGGATTCCTTCACGCATTTGTCCAGGGTAGTCGAAGTTCTAGATAATTTATTTCTCTCGGCGCATTTCGTCGTCACTTTAGTGTTGATACGACAACCGATTATGACTTACATTTTAGTACTCACTTCATTATTCATATTTTCTTTGCTCTGGCCATATGGATTTTCTTTTTTTTTAATTTGTCGCCAATATACATAATGACAGCGATAATCATGATTCTATAGAATTATAAAATCTCTAAATAAATCAGGAATGTCTAAATAAATCTATCTAAATAAATCAGGTAGACGTTCCTGATTTATTTAGATATTTTATCTACCTCCTGGGGATCGAACTCGGGTCTCTTATTTGCAATTCGGATCACCCAACCCCTTGGCTATCGTGAGTTCAAACATATCCATGCATGAATAGTGTGGGAATAATCGTCCTTTCTGCTGTCGTTCCCATCACTATTCTTCTGCAGAATTGACGTCCAAAAAAGGAGTCAGTACATATATTATTTACCCTATTTCTATAAAGGGTATTTTAAATTGTTTTTTTTTTTTTTAGAAAAAAGAGCCAAGAAGGCCAGTTATAAATAAGACATAATATCTGAAAATATACCACGGATAATGTATTTAATTACTACAAAAAATGTAATAATGGTCCATTAAAATGAAATGCTCTCAGTCGCTCCAGGCTTTTCAAATGTTCACGTCGGGAGCAGAGCTAAAGACAATTTGTAGAGGGCCGCTTTCGTCGCCCACACAATCTGCAGTCTTTGCTTACGTGCGCTGTTCTATTTTCAAATCGTACCTTTCCGATTTAGAAGTGTCAAAATGAAGAGAACATTTCAGCGAAGAAATGATATTTTCGATGCACAATTTCAAACTTTAGTTGCAGAGTTGCAGATATAATCTATTATTATCTTATATTTCTTATTTGACACCTATCGGGCATTGAAGTCGAAATAATACTTTGCAACTTCTTAATATTATGCATATTCAAAGCATTTCTATTAGTTTTTGGTGGAAAAGTTCTTCTCTCTCTCACATTTTTACCTGTTTCTGTCGCCAAATATATCATCATCATCCTCTTAGCTACTAAATTTGAAAGTCAACAGATAATCTGTGGTTATTCCACAGGGGTACGGTGCTTGTTTTTACACGTCCATTCATCGAATGGATTCCACTAATATATTGAACATGTTCGTGTAATATCTCGTATATACAAGAATCTTGTGTCACGATATTTGGGGCAGGTAAACTCAGAAAATCTGAACTAACTCTTATACTGGTCCAACTTAAAAGATAGGATAGTTTTTATCTCGATTATTGGCCATATGCATTATATGTAAAATAGAATTGACGTTTGATAGTCCAGAAAAGCTGAACTGATAAGCATTTGAATTTTGGTTTTGTCATATTTGTAGAAGTCCAAGAAAGGGTTTAAAAGGTGAGACAACGTGTCTGATGCTGCTATTCTATTCTATTAAGTCTAGCAATTCAACGTGTAATGCTGCCAGCGTTCTTGCTACCACGTGACGGGGAGTAGGGCTCTACGATTATTTTAATTTTTAGTTAAAAAATGCTGTATGATATTAATTACATAATATTAACATAATTTAGTTTCTTTAAAAAAACACGTATGAAAATATAGAAAAATTGCATTCGTAGCCCGGTAGGTGGAGATGCAAACAGGTTACACGTCAGGATGACGTCTGCGGGCCCCGTTACTACTTATATAAATCCTTCTTTTTTACCTCTGGTTAGTATCTGAACACACGCTATTACGAACAGTCTCGTATGGTGAATTGACGGTAACAAATATTTATTACCTGCAGTAAAACAGCGGGGGTGCGAAAATTACTTATATGGCGTTATTTTTAATAGGGTTAGATTACGGCCCTTTTTACGTTGTTATAAACTGATATATGTATAGTTTACGAGTCTCTAATTTCGTAACAGCACCTGTTTTTTTTTTTTTTGAACAATTAGTATCAATAGCTTAAAGCGACTGACGACGTATTTAAGATATCGCCAACTCTACAGTCTCGGGTTCGATCACCGGAAAGGTCAAGTTAGATGAATATTTTTTCTACGTTGTCTCGGATCAGGGTGTTTGTGGTAACTTCGTTGTTTCTAATTTCATAACACAAGTGCTTCAGATAATTACTTTGGGATCAGAGTAATGTATGTAATGTCCCTATGTTCTTTGTGTTTTTTTTTTTATAAAATATTCTGTCATTTCAAGCAAACTTATGATGTACATCGTTTCTGTAAATATATTACAAAAATGATGTACAATTTGTATCCTTTACATTTCCTTTTACTCTGGCTCTACAACTATCAAACTTTATCAGATATGCTCCAGTTGATAGTACGTCTAAAGAATGAAATGTCTTGACCACTTTTCATTCCATTAGAGAATACATACTTGAAATTCATTGCAAAAACATAATACAGCTACAAAAATACTATTATAATACAACTGTTATCAAAATAAAACATAAATAATAACAAGAATATAAACGTAATAACAAATAACTCTTCAATTTCTATCATACAATGCTTACGTTAAATGAATGTAGGCTGATAAAAAGAAAAATAGCTCACAAGCGTCGTCCCACTACTACGAATTCACACGGCACTGAACACCTTTACAGCTTAATTGGTTTTCGAACCGCAGCCTTGCCTCTCAATATTGAGTACATTCGCTGTAAAAAGTGCATTGACTCAAAATAGACCAGGTAAGCATTCGGCGGGTTTAGATTTCACACAATAGACAGGTGGGCGTACATTTCATGCCTTCCCCTATCAATGAATAGGCTTTGTCGAAACCGGCCCACGTAAGTGGACAATACTGAGATCCTAATGCAACGGGTTCATTCCTTTATTGTTCGGGTATAACATGTTTTGGCATTTTTGTGATGGACAATTTTGATATGGTGAGCGTTTTGAAATCTATTGGTCAGTATTTAATATTATGATAAATAGTTTTAGAATGATTTTAGGAAGAGCAGCAGCCTATGAATTTGTCTGCTTGGAAAATTTTCTTTCGACAAGTATGAAACCTACGTGGTTAAGTGATATACTCATCGGTGAAGGTTTGCGACATCTTAAGTCCCGGGTTCGATTCCACGACGGATCAATGAAAACAACCCTTCTCCCCCTATGTCCTGAAGAATTTCGTGAAGGCTCGGGTGTGGGTGCTTGTGATACCTTCGTTTTTGATACCATAACACCAATGTTTTGGCTGCTTTCTTTGTGGTCAGAGCAATCTAGGTGTTCACATTTGTTTATTACTTATTTATTTATAACATAAAAGGTATTTCGGGCTACCTGTCTTTTTCGTTACATTTATAACGGAAGTTTATTTGTGATGAAATAAAAAAATATATTTTTAATGATAAGAATTGATTGATTAATTTCCTTTTTTTCTATTATCAATTTTTATTAAAACTAAACCTTGAAAATCTTTCAGCATCGTTCTTGAACAACTGCCGTTACATCCGACTATGACCTCAAGTTAAGATAAGTGGCTGTAGTGGTATCGAATATCCCACAATCTTTCTCCTCGTGGGTTTCAAAAGATACGACTAAGAGCAGAGCATTACAATTGCATTGGCTACCGACAGATGGCGCGATAAACATCTCGATAAAATGCCATAACAAAATAAGCAGATCGGTGACGGACAGCAGCGTTCTCCAAAGTGTCTGGTACTGCGATCGCCAATCCGCTTGCCGAGCGTAGCAGATATTGCAAACTCTCCCATACGGATATCGAAAATATACGCTATAAATCGGCACATGGAAATTCTTACCCTGTTAACTCAGCCTTGTGCTTTGCTCTATGTAGTTCATAAAATAATGACTTTACAGTCGTGAATAATTCAGTATAAAAGCATACCTATTACCAGGCTTTCATAGCTCAGCCTAAGCCTATTACCCGGCCATTACACCGTTAGCATTTAGAATAACTGCAGTGACCCACTAACGGCTCTACAGCCGCAAAATTTATTATTATAATAGCAATTTGATTGAATGGGGGACCGATCATAACTTCGAAGTCGAGCTCAGAGCTTAATAATGTTATTTTTATTCCGCCAATAAGCAGATCGCGTGACGGACGGAAACTACGATAGTTTTGCGGCGACCCCGAACTTTATTATGTTGTGGCAAAGTTTAGTTTCCTGTGTTTATTTAGTACTTTATTGTGGTTCTCTAAAAGTATCGTGCGTGATTTTCGTGGGTACGGAGGTCGAAGCTTATATGATATGGTTCGTTACATTTGTCCTAGTCAAGTTTGAAAAGTTCCAAAAGTTTTAGACGCTTTTCTACTTATGTAAACATAATGAGGGTTGTCAGTAACAAATATATCATGTGGTATAAAACCACTATAGCCTAGTGGCTAGGTTATCTAAATTCGAATCCGAAGACTCCTGTGCTCTCACTTTCAAAACCTTAGAAGAAGTAATGACGAATTAATTAGCCCAAAAATGTATTAAATTGAAAGCAGAATAAAGATTAATAGTAATTATAAACAAATACACAGGACAACCTAAAGTAAGTAAGTAAAACACCAGTGTTATGGAATCGGAAACAACCAAGATATCATAAACATCCAGATTTCTGACAATGTAAAAAAGTTGTTTTCTAATTTCCCGTTCCCATTATCGTCCGGGAATAGAACGCAGGGCCTCAGAGCTGGCGACACCTTAAATTCCGTTATGTGGTATACGCTGCTCATCCGCGGAAGTCTTCTACTGAATTTCGGATACTGAATCAGTCTGAGATTCGATGACCCTATGATCTGAAACACAAAAATCAGTTTCGTAATGATATATGGCACAGGTTGATAGCTTTCAAAACAGTTTTAACCTATACCCCTATAGATAGTATCAAACCATTTTTTTTTTATATTTCAAAATTCGCGCCCTATCGAAAACTGAAACAGGAATTTCCTAGCATTTCATGTGGTACTTCTTCTTCTTTACAACCTATCAAGAGTCAACTCCTTACGACCTCAAAATTATATAATAAACACTTGAATAAGTCACAAATGGTGGCTTTAATTTTAAATTACAGAATAACTAAGTAGACGACTTTCAAAATGGTTGACGGAAGCATATCGAAAGAAAATTCTTATAAAATTACTGTAATTCTGAATTAATACTGTAAGCTGCCTTATCAATTCATCAGCTTTAGAGTTCCGATTCATTGAGGTCACTCCACGTCGTCTTAATTTTGACTTACACGCTATTATTGAGTACTCTTGACGTTATTTCGAATTCGTCTCTGGAAAAGGAAAGGCTGAATTTTTTTAAACAAGTAGTACATTACAGTATAGTATTTAATATTTTATACAATAATTGTCATCATTTTGTTTTATTGACTGCTCAAATAATATATATGGCCAGTCATATGGGCATATATTAATGATTATGATTACAATAAAAAAAGGTATAAGTTGACTGAATTTTAAAATAAACACATTAAAAATTTTATAAGTTAGCAGTATTAAAGTACTTTGTTTAGTTTTTGTTATATTGAGTCAAATAAAAACGTCCAAAATTTAACAGACCCGTGCATACAGACCCATGGGCAGGCACGTCTAACTTACGAGGTGTCTGATACTGTGATCGCCAATCCGCTTGCCGAGCGTAGCAGATATTGCAAACTCTCCCATACGGATATCGAAAATATACGCTATAAATCGGCACATGGAAATTCTTACCCTGTTAACTCAGCCTTGTGCTTTGCTCTATGTAGTTCATAAAATAATGACTTTACAGTCGTGAATAATTCAGTATAAAAGCATACCTATTACCAGGCTTTCATAGCTCAGCCTAAGCCTATTACCCGGCCATTACACCGTTAGCATTTAGAATAACTGCAGTGACCCACTAACGGCTCTACAGCCGCAAAATTTATTATTATAATAGCAATTTGATTGAATGGGGGACCGATCATAACTTCGAAGTCGAGCTCAGAGCTTAATAATGTTATTTTTATTCCGCCAATAAGCAGATCGCGTGACGGACGGAAACTACGATAGTTTTGCGGCGACCCCGAACTTTATTATGTTGTGGCAAAGTTTAGTTTCCTGTGTTTATTTAGTACTTTATTGTGGTTCTCTAAAAGTATCGTGCGTGATTTTCGTGGGTACGGAGGTCGAAGCTTATATGATATGGTTCGTTACATTTGTCCTAGTCAAGTTTGAAAAGTTCCAAAAGTTTTAGACGCTTTTCTACTTATGTAAACATAATGAGGGTTGTCAGTAACAAATATATCATGTGGTATAAAACCACTATAGCCTAGTGGCTAGGTTATCTAAATTCGAATCCGAAGACTCCTGTGCTCTCACTTTCAAAACCTTAGAAGAAGTAATGACGAATTAATTAGCCCAAAAATGTATTAAATTGAAAGCAGAATAAAGATTAATAGTAATTATAAACAAATACACAGGACAACCTAAAGTAAGTAAGTAAAACACCAGTGTTATGGAATCGGAAACAACCAAGATATCATAAACATCCAGATTTCTGACAATGTAAAAAAGTTGTTTTCTAATTTCCCGTTCCCATTATCGTCCGGGAATAGAACGCAGGGCCTCAGAGCTGGCGACACCTTAAATTCCGTTATGTGGTATACGCTGCTCATCCGCGGAAGTCTTCTACTGAATTTCGGATACTGAATCAGTCTGAGATTCGATGACCCTATGATCTGAAACACAAAAATCAGTTTCGTAATGATATATGGCACAGGTTGATAGCTTTCAAAACAGTTTTAACCTATACCCCTATAGATAGTATCAAACCATTTTTTTTTATATTTCAAAATTCGCGCCCTATCGAAAACTGAAACAGGAATTTCCTAGCATTTCATGTGGTACTTCTTCTTCTTTACAACCTATCAAGAGTCAACTCCTTACGACCTCAAAATTATATAATAAACACTTGAATAAGTCACAAATGGCGGCTTTAATTTTAAATTACAGAATAACTAAGTAGACGACTTTCAAAATGGTTGACGGAAGCATATCGAAAGAAAATTCTTATAAAATTACTGTAATTCTGAATTAATACTGTAAGCTGCCTTATCAATTCATCAGCTTTAGAGTTCCGATTCATTGAGGTCACTCCACGTCGTCTTAATTTTGACTTACACGCTATTATTGAGTACTCTTGACGTTATTTCGAATTCGTCTCTGGAAAAGGAAAGGCTGAATTTTTTTTTTAAACAAGTAGTACATTACAGTATAGTATTTAATATTTTATACAATAATCGTCATCATCTTGTTTTTATTGACTACTTTAATAATATATATATGGCCAGTCATATGGGCATATATTAATGATTATGATTACAATAAAAAAAAGGTATAAGTTGACTGAATTTTAAAATAAACACATTAAAAATTTTATAAGTTAGCAGTATTAAAGTACTTTGTTTAGTTTTTTGTTATTTTGAGTCAAATAAAAAACGTCCAAAATTTAACAGACCCGTGCATACAGACCCATGGGCAGGCACGTCTAACTTACGAGGTGTCTGATACTGTGATCGCCAATCCGCTTGCCAAGCGTGGTGGTTATTGCAAACACTCCCTTATGTATATATAACTTTGAAGGCCATTATGATGACAATGGTGATATATGTAGAGCAAAGTAGTCACGATAGCCGAGTGGTTGGGTGGTCCGAATGTCGAGTCAAGAGACCCATGTTCGATCCCCAGGTGACAGGCTCGTACCAATGGGTTTTTCAAAGCTTGGGTACAAATTATATCGTTGGCTTGGACATACTGACGGCGACGGGCTCCCCACGTTGACGTTGTCCCTAAAATATCTTGGGTGGAAAGTGGGACGAAAGGACTTAATGTCTAGACCTCTGTCTACCCCTATATTGGAAATGCCGTGAAGATAATTTTTCTTATTTACATATTTTTTTATTTAAAATAGGTTTGAATATTATTTATATTGGCAAAACGCCTTGAAGCCAAATTTAAACAAATTATATTTTTAAACTAAAATCACAGACATCAATTTGAATCCCGACGTTATGAGTTTAATGAAATCTTTATTAAAACACTGCAGCGATTTCATTATTGAATGAGTTCGTTATGAATAATTATAGAACTAATAATGAAAATTTAATAACGCCTACGAAAAGTTTGTAATGTAGCCTTAAAAGATTTCAGAAGAAACTTATATAAATCTGAAAAGTACATATTTTCACGAGACGATTTAACATTATAATACTAGTTCTAACTTAGGTAAGAAGTTTATCTAAGTTTATTTTTAACTAGTAGACTACCATGACTACATTCGGATCTACAATTTTTTCTATTTAATGTCAGACGAAGGTCTAGACAATTAGGTCCTTTCCATCCACCCTTTACGGAAGCTTTAGTTATAAGTCACAAAAGAACAAGAAAGAACTTAATTGTCTACCCTTGTATTGAAAATGGCGTGAAGATTTATGTTTTACCTTTTTTCCTTTTAAAAAATTACTTATCACAGCTTTTTTTAGACAATGTCTTAAAGAACATTATTAACAGTCCACGTCTAAATAATACATATTATTATCAGTAACATATGTATTATCTATGTTACATGTAGTGAAGCCAAATAGACACTGCTGTGTATTTTATTACATCGCGTGACATACTCGTAAGTCACTAACTGACTATCTACGTCGAATTTGTCACAGATTTGAACATCAAATATCTGTAACGCCTCTTAATAAATATTAGTTTAAGTTGTAGTATATACTAGTATATACTAGTATATACTTTTTGCCCATTGCACCATGACTCATACGACAATGATAAACAACCGTTATTTTTTTGTGTCATTTTTATGTTTATTTATAAGTTACTTTAGTTTCGTCTTTAAGTTTGTTAATTTTTTTTATCATTATTAATTCACTAATTTCGTGTTGTCTTATGTGCAATGTGCAATAAATGTTTCTTTCTTTCTTTCTAGTAATAGGTAATGTCCTCTTGTGTATTAGAATAAAAATTTATATCATTCATTTATTACAGGTTGTCGGCACATAGAAACTTTAAAATGTTTCTGGAGTGATATGAGAATGAAGAACTTCAGTGGCCCAGGGTGTTAGTGTTCCAGCAGTGAGTACCTCGTCAGAACCAGTTGACCAATGCTAGTGTTTGTGGTGGATGGACGATGGCTCGACACCGGCCGACCGCGCGGCACTTCCATAACCAGCCTGAGCTGCAGCGGGGGACCAGTTCCGGTCTCATGCTGAGGTGGATCTTGTACTGCTGGCTGGCTTGCTGTGTGCCTCTCGGGAACACGGTGAAGCAAGATGGTATGTACTTTTTTATAATTTAAATAACAAAAGTAAAGTGAGTAATATAAAGAAACGATTCTCCAAAATGTTTTCCTTCACCGCAGAGCTTGCTAAAATTAAAAAATTTGTGGTGCCGGCCTGGCGATTGAACTTCGATCTCAAGCAACCTTCAGCGAGAACTTAGATTACTTACCAACGACTCATAATAATAAACATTGATATAAAAAAGCCTTCCCAAATGATTTAGGTCTAAAATAACTAAATTGTCACGATCTCTGTCTACGCCAGTCCTGAGAATGCGTAAAGATATATAAAAATACTGGTTGAATAATCAATTCAGTTGCAGCAGGCGATTATGAATGGGTACTAAGTAATAAATTACGGCGTCGTTTCGGCGTGTGAATGAATTAGCTGCTTCCATCCCGTGACTGTCCAAAGGGCTATTAAAGGTAAGAGGGAGTGGCAACAGCCACCGACAGACGGGGGGATAAATGTCTAAAAAAAACATACTGAATTAAGGCAGACGGCTAAGCGTAACCGTAAGCAGCAGCATCTAAGATGTGAGAAACCTGGTACTGCAATTCCAAATCTGCTTGCTTACCTATGGTGGTGATTATAGCTAATCCTCCCAAGAACATTTGACTTTTTCCTTTTGTGGACTTTTCTAGATTATTAGGTAAAGCGAAGTTAGTAATAGATACTAATAAATACAAATAAAATTCACAAAACGCTTAAAATTTCTTCAAAAAACGTGGTTCTCAATTTGATTGCATGTTTTTTTTATTTATCAACTCAGTTGAAGGAGGTACCAAGATCGAAACACAACAATAGTGTTTACAGGCCAACAAATAAAATATTATGTTAGTAATAATATTACAGAATTCAGTTGACGGTGATAAGTTCGTAACCTGATACGTTGTCTCAAAGAAGTTTCAAAAAAAATATAACAATATTATTATTTGTATGTAAATAATAACCTCCAACCTTTTCAATTTACATTATCCTTAAAGATTAAATCTGTTGGTTTTCCATCATTAATCTTACATTGTTACGAGCTAATGAAGCTGTGAACATAAAAGAATTGTACCGGAGAAAATCTAAAAGAAAATTTAAGAGATATTTATTATAGAGAATGAAATATACCTACAAGCTTTATCCGAGCTTTTTATTTAATCATCATTAAACGGAGAAGCGCCGATAGAATCTCAATGTTCAATTCTTATAAACATGTTTACTTCCTTAACAAACTACGAAATTTCACTGTAGAACAATAAAAATGTCACGATTGCCATGTGGTTAGGTGATCAGAATTCGACACGTGAGATCCGAGTTCGATCAATAGGTGGTAGGCACGTATCACTGAGTTTTTAAAATAAAAATAATCGGCTTGGTTATAAAAAAGAAACATGATGATAGTATTTAGAACACAGGTCTCTCCTTTATATGCCATAATCTGCCATTTATTCCAAGGAGGAGCCCTGAACGCTTCAGCTCCCCATCACCGCATTGCTTAAGTTTTATCTGATTGAAATATGATTATTCAGCCATTTGTCAGTAAAATACAAGGCGCTTTTTATGACACCGAGTAGAAAAAGCGATATTTATCTTTAAAAAGTCACGTTAGCCGAGTAGTTGTTTGATCGGAATTCGAGTCAAGATCGTGACGTTCGTGAGAGGCTTGTATCAATATTTTTTTTAACTTAAGCTGAGTCAATAGTTCTTAATTGTGTAGTCCTCTATCTACCCCAGTAATGGAAATAGCTAATAGTAAATGAATAGAAAAATATCCTAGAATTTTTATGTATTTTTTACACCTATTCTACGCAACCGTACTTAATTATTATTGTTTTATTAATAAAAAGTTTAACGAGCTTTTCTTATATAAATTTAAACGGTGTTACCTAAGAAGTTACTGTAATAATACGGGAAATATTTTTCATTTAGATTCTATTAGGAATACGATACATTTCTACAATTCTAGAAAGTATCTTTTACATACTATATATATATATATATATATATATATATATATATATATATATATATATATATATATATATATATATATATATATGTATATTTAAGATTATAAGATCATTCATTTATATATAGAAAAACAAAAACATTATCTATTAAACTTGTATATTGAAAAACGTTTTAACGCTAATAAAAGTAAACTTTACCCAGGTACTGAAAGTAAATGGATAAAATAAATTATTTATGTTTTATTGATTCTTCGCAGTGAAGCTACGAAGTTAATAATTTGTAACCACATTTCAATCTCAATAAAGTGTCTAGAACCGTTCAGTTCTAAGAAATAAAAGACCAGCGCGGACCGAAATTGAGTTTTAAGATTCCATATGAACCATGTGTAATTCTTCGTTCAATACACTGTTGTAAAGGATACGGAATTCATTTGAACAATATATTTATTTGCATTGTAACATCTCTAACGTCTGTCCCACGGAAATATTATCGACCATTCTAGTATATAAATAGAGTATATCATGGATTGGTTTGACAAATATACTATGATCTAGTGTTGTAGTCTATATTGTATTTATTTATTTATATATTCTTTATTGCACACCCAAAAAAAGTAAAACATTAACAATAAAACACGCATGTTATTAAAGTGAGCAATGGGCGGTCTTATTGCTGACAGCAATATCTTCCAGACAACCGATTTGTATCTTAACCAACCTAATAATTAGTATTAATAATTATTAAATAGTTATGATTAATACACGATGACGACCTTCGTGGACGAGTGGCGTAAACACAACGAGTTGGATTCCCGGTCGGGTCATTGTATAAAAACCACTTTTTCTATATTTTCTCGGGTCTGGGTATTTGTGGTGCTTACGTTGTTTCCGATTCCCATACCACAAGTACTTTAACATCTTACTTTGGTTTCAGAACAATGTACGTGATGTTATCTCTATCTATATATGTATTTATTTATTATTATTATTTATGTTGACCTGACAGCGTAGTTAGTTGTGACCTTGTCTTAGAAGCTAAGGGTTGCGGATTCGAATCAAATCAAATGAAATAATTTATTCATCGACATAAGAATTTACATTCGTTTCGTAATGAGGTTCCTTTAATGGAAAAATAGTCACGATAGCCAAGTGGTTGGGCGGTCGGAATTTCGAGTCGAGAGATCCGAGTTCGATCCCCAGGTGGCAGGCTCGTACCAATGGGTTTTTAAAAAACTTATGTACGAATTATATCGTTGGCTTGGACATAAAGGCGGCGACGGGCTAACCACCTGTCACATTTGTCCCGAAAATATCTTCGGTGGAAAGTGGGTCGTAGGGACTTAATTGTCTAGACGTCTTGTCTAGACAGTTAACTCTGTCTACCCCTGTATTGGGAATTACATGGAGATTTTTGTTTATTTTTATTTTAATGGAGAATAAACAGGCGAAAGAAACTTCGTATGTATCCTCTTGTTTGGTCAATTATGTTTTTTATAACATAATATATTATGAAATATAAAACCCCCTTGGAGCAAATATTTATGTCATTAATATGAGTGTTGTGTAGTGGCGAAAGGTGAAGAAATTTCTTATATACAGGGTGTTATAAAAAGTCGTATAAATACCGGCACGCCGAGCTTAGGACCCATACTTATGTACCCTAAAAATATTAAGAATCTTGTAGCGTGATTCCCGTGGCAGATATGAGGACATGAAGAATTTACATTTAACTCGTTGGTGTCAACCCTATAAAGCATTAGTCAGCTGACATAGGCAATGACCCTTCTTCAACAATTCTTGTCACCTTATCTGTGGTCCTAGTACGTTCGAACCAATCCAGATAAAATAAAGATTTATAGCGCGAAACTGAAGAAATAAAAACTAATAAAAGTACAAAGTAGTACCAAATCGCACAAAGAATTGAGAGTCGAAAGCACTCCGATGTATTGACGTGGGTATATACGGAAAATTATGAATTTGAAAGAAGCGAAACATGCGTGTAATAATAACACAGTAATCTGTCCTCTTTGGATACTCCGTACGGACGATGCGAACAGAAAAAATTCAGGTTAAGAGACCCGAGCTAGATCCCTTAGGCTCGTACATTTATTCAAATTTCATGTACGATTTATATGGCGTCAGGCTCATCACCTGTTACGTTGTCCCAATAATGTCCTCAGTGAAATGTAGACAGAAAGGGCTTAATTGCCCAGAATTCTCTGTATATCCGAGTATAGGGAATAATGTGATACATAAAAATAAAATAGTAATATTAATCGTATCTATAATATCTATCGGAGACGACTTAATCGTTCTTTTAAATTTGGAATCCCGTCAATTTCTTTTTAATATGCTCTTCATGCCGACGTCAAATTAATCATGCGTATATAGACACAGGAATAGCTTCGGCACGAGCTTTCGAAACGGTCGCGAACATAAAACGACTTAAAGAGCTATTTAACATTTATTTGACGGCGTCGTAGTCACAGTTGATGCGGCGTAAAGATCAACCAGTGGTTTTAAATGAAACACCCGTGTAAGGTTTTAAGTTACGCGTTGTAAAGCTGCGTTGGTTTATGTTCATAATATAAATACAATGTATACAAACGTACCAGTTATATATGCCTCTGTTTCTGTAATTTTTATAAGTCATTTATCAAGTAACACTCGATTGTCTAATCGTTACGAGTTCGAATCCCGCAAGGAGCGAACATTATTGTGATTAATGTGAATCATTATACTCGAGACGCGAATGATTACGTGTACATATGAATATTTATTCGAATGTAAGTTATATTGTACCGATTGCTTGGACACTACGGCGACAAGTTCACCACCGTTTACGTTGTCGCAAAAAAGCTGCGGTGGAATGTGGTTTAAGAAGACCACTTTATCTAGACCACTGCCCACTCCAGTATAGGTAATTTCAAGAAAAAAATCAAATTGTACATATGCCGCTGTAGCCTAGTTTTCAAGGCGCTTACTTTTTACGCGAGTAATATAGGTCCGATCACCGTATCGCCACCACCGAAATAAATATCGACAATTCGTAAGTTTGCGAAGTCAAGTCAAGAGTACTCGGATACCTAGTCGTGCGTGTATGAAGGAAATGATGAATTTGAAAAAAGCGAAAGAGGCATCTACTGATCGTGACACTTGGCGATCTGTTCTCTGTGGCTATCCCATCAAGGACTGTGCGAGAAAATAAGTAAGCTAATTAGCAAGAAAAATTTGAGTTCTATTTTCGAAAAACAAGGATTTTAATTTATGATTATGTTTCCCATATATTTAGTCGATCGGTCGATCGGGCAATTGTAATTCGATCAATACCGTACCGTTAACGTATCGTACCAACGGGTTTTTTCAAAATTTAGATACGATCGTTGATTTGAACATAAAGACGGCGAAAAACTCACGTTACCCAAAAAATGTCTTAGTAAATTCTCCCATACATGGCAGGTTTATCTCCTGCAGTGGACTTTTTAGGCTGTTATTTACATATACAGCGACGACCTTCGATGGATGCAGATGGCACAGGACCGCTGTATATCGCAATCTTTTAGGGAGGCCTATGTTCAGCAGTGAACTTTTGATAAGCTCTTTGTAATGATCATGATGTGTATATTGAAGATAAATTTAGTAATCTACTTCTGCCAAGTAAAAATTGCCTGCGAAGTAAATTGTTTGCTCTTTTCGGACAAGGATTAGATATTATTAAATTAAAGAGAAAAAAATGGTTAAAATGTCAACAGACATGGGCGGGACACACAAAAATTCTCTTTAATCATATAATAAAAATTTCAGCATAACTTATATGCTTTAAAATTCGTAAAAAAAAATGCGTAAGGATTTGAAACATTAAAATAAATAAAATGGTTAATGGTATGTCGTGTGATTGAAGCTTTAGGATTAAGGTGTGGGTGTGAAGCCACCCTCATTTGCATATGCGCAGAGTTTCCAAAAAGGGTGTGTAGAAATCGACCGAGAAATATATACATGGAATTAGAAATGGTTTGATAAACTTTGTCATGTCCGACACAGTACTATGTAATTTAATTTAAAAGCTGTAATAGGTTTTCCTGATCTGTAAAATCCGGATCGATTTTCGGTCACGTTAATCGCGTGGTTGCGTGATCGGAATTCGAGACAAGAGATACGAGTTCGATCCCCTGTGGGGAGCCCTGATCGGTTTTGAGCTCTATTTTCGAAAACTTATTTACGATTTATATTACTGCCTTGGACATAAGACGGCGACAGGCTCACCACTTGTCACGTTGTCCCAAAAAAGTCTTGGTTAATCGAAAGCCGAAATTACTTAATTGTTTTGACCTCTGTCTATCAAAATTAAATTAGCATTGTCACCCAAACGTTACCTCATTTTATATGATTTTTTATGTTATATTCGCTTAAAATTATTAAAAATTTAGACCGTAACACACATTTAAACCAATCTAGGATTTTCGTTCTGTTTTGGGAACTGAGATAAGACTTAAGTAATTAATAAAAATCCTCACGATTTTTTCCAATACTGGAGTGGCCAGAGGTTTAGACCATTAAGTCTTTTCGACTCACCTTTCACGGAATTTCATTTGAGAGAACGTGAAAGTTTGTGAGCCGTTTTAGTGTCCAATCCAACGATACACATCGAGCATAAGTTTTGAGAATCAAACTTGACTCTTTTGATACGAATTCCGATCACCCAACCACTCGGCTGTCTCGTCTGTCAACGTACCGTGTTTAAAGCTTCAATCAATTTGAAAATACATTACACACCGTCCGAGCGTGTTCGTCGCCTGTCAAACAAAAGCCTTTTTTATTCCATCGATAGTGAAGTGCTGTAAAAGCCCTCGCAACAGACAATCATGGCAGAGCTGTAAATTCTCTCGTTTGTCGTAAACACGTCATCCGCTCCTGCCGCTGTCGCCTATCAAACTGAAGTATTGTTACTGAAATTTACGAAGCGATGTCACAATCTAAGAGTTAAAAAGTTAGTCTGTTACATATGTTTATAAAATATCATGTACTAGCCATTGATCGCAACTTAAACAGCTTCAGAATCATGCACATACGTAACCTCCTGTAATAGTCCATTGCTGAAAATAGGCTCTCCCGTGGGAGGGTTTACCATAAACACCACGCTCGGTAAGCCAGTACATACCATTTCCATCAGTTGCACGCGAAATTTTGCATCTTAGATGTTGCTGCTCGTCCCCGGTCTGCTTATTTTGATCTAGTATTTTTTCGAGTTAGTTATCCCGCCATCTGTCTGTTGCTTGTTATCAAGGCTTTTCTTTAGTCGCCTCTTGTAACACATACAAGAAGAAAGGGAATAGTATATTCTATATAGGATATATAGGAAGCCTATATAGGAGAAATCCTGTATAGGACAAAAAGATGTAAGATAAAGAAAAATGTAATTCTCCGAGACTCCAGTTGGATTTAGAAATAGAAATGAACCAGTGCAACGCAAACATAGCTTTTGCTTTATTTAACAAAGATCTGGTACTAGTACAGGCACGGAGGTCTCTCAATTAATTTCTTCTCTCAATCGTTTCTGGTCTGTTTATACATATCGTGTTAGATCTGTTCCTGTAATATCACAGAGGAAGATAAAGACAAGTGAATGCGACAACATAGTGTGTGCATAAGCTTAGCATGTATTGTTCTAAACTGAAGGTCAAAAGGTCAAAAATTTTATATAAAATATTCGGTTTTCATAAAATGATGACTCCAATGATGTTGAGATTTAACAAATAAATTGCACAGCATACAATTTTTTTAAATAGAGCGAGAACGAGCAACGCTCACCATACTATAATATAAGGTCAATTATAACTCCTGTTACTACCCCACACGTAAATTACTCGTACAGAAAAAAAGTTTATCCAAGTTTCCAGGTTTTTCTCCATTGTTCATACCGAGGTTGAACCTCTTTTATCCTTGGTTAAATCACTTTACATGCACTTTTCAATGTACAATAAACACAGTATACAGGTCATAATTAACGCAAAATTCTACATATATGGCGATTGTGAGTATCATTTGAACAAAGGAAATAAATTCATGTATCGAAAATCGATATTTGAATTTATTTCCTTTGTACAAATATCGATTTTCGATGTTTGAATTTATTTCCATATAGATCATCCCGTGCTAACTGCACGGGATGCTACTATTAACGTCTGTGGTGATTTCTCATTCCCGACTAATAAATCAAATTCATACTGTTTTAATTTAAACTCAATTTATAAAAATAGTTCTTAGAAGGGAAAAGAAAAGAACAAAAGTGAAATATAGACACTGTAGCAACGTGAAATTTATCTCTGAAAATAAGTAGATTACACACAAAACAGCCTCCGGCTACGTTCTTAAACGTAACAATTTTTTCCAGCCGACGCTGGAAATCAGGCCGTGATTGCCGACTGTGAAGGGGGGGTTCCGCAGACACAATAGTTCCGAAAAAAGTAGGCCCTATTGTTTCGCCCTTCTCCCCTCCGACAGCAATTAATGTTGTATTTTACCTTTATGCGTCTCTCTAATACAGTTGTAACGAGTGACGTCCCCACCTGCCCCGGGCGGTACCCTAAAATTGAGATCGGATATTGTTATAAAAAGTTAAAATTTATTATTCATTCAGCAAGCACCTGTCCGAAAAGTTTGGGCTTAATAGTCGACACAAACATTTATGCGTTATTAAGTTTGGGGGTAAAGCGATTCTTTTATTTAACTTACGGTTGAATGTTATTATCTTTTATCAAATTCTATTAGTTGTTTTAATAAGCGTGCGTGTTTATGAGACTGGCTATGTTATTTTTTAATTAGTATTTATGTTTATGTTCGTGTAATAAATTGTTTAGTTATTATGTTGTATTATATTAGTTTAATAAACAGCAGGCACTATTAAAATATTTGTGTTTGAATTATAATAATAACTTTAATAATAGTAATAATAACTTTATTGGTAATAAGCTTATAGTACATTAAAAGTTCACAAAAGAAAAACATATAACAAAATTAAGGTTAAAAATAGTGAGGGTGACGTTCTGTTCTCCTAGCTAGGCCATGTAATAGTCTGTATTATGTAGCTACAGTCCCCTACCCCTTATAGTATGTATAAAATTGTTTCTTTTGCGTTAGTTTAAAACCTAACAAAGAACATAGCAGAGTTCAAATCAATAAAAATGTTTATTAAGTTGGTATTTGAAATAAGGTCTACTTATGTGCCACATGAATGGTTAAGGTGTTTATATGTTCGGAGTTTGTAAACGTATGCGACTGACTACGTTTAGATGTATGCGTGTATCAAATAGTGTATGTAAAACTTACTTAATTTCTCTTAGATAAAATATTAAATATCACTATTAAGACGAACGATTACCGAGTTGATATTTACCCTGCCTTTGAAGCTATGGGTAGCGGCTTCAAAAACATTTGTGTGATGAATTTGTATTCGAATTATTGTTATGCAAATACATATATTACATATGTGTTTGTATGTATATATGAATATTTATTAATATAATATGTATTTCGTGTTTAAATGTGTGTTTCGTGTTGATGGTTTACTTGGATATTCAGAAGGCGACAAGCTCACCACTTGCCACGTTTTCCCAAATAAGCTTCGAAAATAAATGGTTCGGAAAGACTGCAGTGTCTAGACAGCCTACCTCAGTACTGGAAATTGTGTGTCACATAGCCGATATTACTATGGTGAACTTTTTTTCGCGATGTTACGGTTCACAGCAACCTTAGGGTGTGCAGAGTAGATTGAATATACGATGAGTAGAAAATAAATACTATAAAATAAAATCTACGATATAAATATTAATACAGAGTTGAACTCTTATAGCCATTTCTGAATGTAGAATGTATATATATATATATATATATATATATATATATATATATATATATATATATATATATATATATATATATATATATATATATATATATATATATATATATATATATATATATATATATATATATATATATAAAAGTACGAGCTCCGGTGTTAGACTATAGAGATAATATCAGCTCGTATATGTCTTTTAAAATAATGACAAGTTTAAATGTTGAAAAATCTAAATAACTTTTTTTCTTTAATTCATATGCCATCACGAGGGAAAATAATCAGAAATGCATATATAGAAGTATGATTATGCACCCCCCTCGAAAGGGTGTGTAAAATCAACAAAAGAATGAGAGTGTGAAGGGTTGAATTTGCAACATGGCGAACGTGTCTAGAGTGAAGTTAACAGCGAAAACGGAATATACTGTCTACGAAAACAAGGTGTTGAAACAAAGATGCCTTTGTCGTGCCTGGTCTTGTCATAGACTACCTCACAAAACAGCCTCCACGTCTATTTCATTATGATACAACATAACATACGTTGCTCTGATCCCAAAGTAAGTAGCTAAAGCACTTGTGTTTTGGAATCGGAAATATCGATGGCACCACAAATACCCAGACCCGAGAAAACATAAAAAAGTGATTTTTTCAACACCGACCGGACCAGAAAACTGGTGTGTAAAATGGTTCACGGAAGTCAAATATTGCAATTATATCTGTATGTTTGTGTCATCATCATCGTTTGCCTAAAGTCCAAAGATCCAGCAGATAAACAGACCTGATTTTTAGGCGTCTTTTTATACTGCGTTTGCCTGTACGTGGTTGTCATTTGAGAACTATCTTCCTCAATGAACTTGTAGCACAAGCAAGGTTATTGAGCCACTTGTACTACAATCTGGAGAAGAAGTAGATTTATCTGGCTGTATATATAATCCAAGTTACACTACGGCTTCGTTGACGATTCTCTCTCGCAAAAATCTCGGGCTTTTTTGTATATATTTGGCTAGATGTGTCTGATTAGAATCAAGCGTACGCACACTATAAATGCTTTTACTGTATTGGCGTTGGGATCAAAGTCTCGTCACTCTTTGCATTGTGGAAAAAAACCATCCGGATATGGTTTTTCCACCAAAGTCTTGGAGACAACGTGATAGGCGGGAAGCCGATCTTCATTTTAGTGCCCAAGCTAACAGATGGCACACTTACATAGATATATATTTTAACTTCAAATATATCTTCATGCCATTTAAATTAAGTACTTTCGACCCACCGTCTATAGAAGACATTTTTGGGACAATGTGGCGAGTCTTTTACCGTCTTTATGTCCAAGTCAATGTATTTTATAAAGATATTCATAGATGAATATTCAATATACAGATGTAACTATCTATATAATATATCTATCGAAGTACCACGACCTCACAGAATACCGGCGTAAAGTAGAAGTCTAACAAATTTCTGCGTTTCGTGTGGTGAGTGCAGGTAACCGGAGGCCCACACCCCCCTCCCTAAATTTGGGGGTGGGCACTCTAAGGCCGGCAACGCATCTGCTATGTCTCTGGTATTGCGGGTATTCATGTGCGGCGGTAATCACTTACCATCACGTGAGCCGCCTCCTCGTTTGCCGGCCTTTTCTAAAAAAAACACTTCTGTAGCGGATGATGTGCTGCAGGAAAAGGGTAGCTACCGGCCAGGTCGGGTGATCGTGACCTGGGGAGGACGTCTACTCCACAAGTGTTTGCTATCGGTAATCGTATATTTTCGTGCAACCGTGCGAACTTCGACAGCGTGATATAGGACGTGGATGTGTTTCCTGAATCCGCCACTAGCGAGCTTCCAATGTGGAGACATAGATGTCGCCACACAATAAAGAATTATTGACTAACTGGAGTAAATTTAGTTGTTTTGTGTCACATTGCACCGGATTTAATTTGGGACAACTCTAGGTTACTCTGGTTCACGCCGGTATACTGCTGGTGCTGTACCCAGTCGAAACAGTGTCAAAGTTTATTCGCCTCTTGACTCTAACACATGTTACCGTGCACAAACAAGGAAACTGCATTCTTGACCCTTCAAGCAAGTGCTTGCCTGATCGAAAATTAGTATGGGCCTACCACAAACTCTTTTATTGTTAACGTAGGCATATCATCACTATTCGCCCTTACCACATTCATTTAACATGTCCAAACCATCAAAATAAGCTCTTATCTATTTTAGTGATAAGATCTACTTTCAAACCAAATTGCGTATCTAATCGTTTCGGTTATGGTCGGTTAAGGTAACACCAAACAATTTACGAAGAGATCGCATTACTTCTGCAGTTTGTTTTTATGCTTCTTCTGGCAGGTCCTGGTTTGCTATATGACCTTTGTTTATGGCAGTGATATCTAGACCGAGATGGATTTTTAACCTGTTTGTTACGAGACACCTGTTTGCTGCTGTCGCCACATACTATCTGGTAGAGTGTAAACTGGCAACCCTAATCTATGAAAATAAAACTGGAGATGACAAGACAAATAGTAATATTCCTCATAGGAAGTTAATATGGCTGGCAAAGTACACTGATAGGTTTATATGTTGTGTATAAGAATGTTATGTATATATAAATTAACAAAATATCATAATTATCTAATTTCCAAAAATAATTTAAAAAATTAGCGACGGGATTCAAATTGATGCCTATGATTTTAGTTTAAAAATATATTGTGTTTAAAATTGGTTTCAAGGCGCTTTGCCAGTATAAAAAATTTTCAAAGCTACTTTATATAAAAAAATATGTAAATAAGAAAAAATATCTTCACGGCATTTCCAATACAGGGGTAGACAGAGGTCTAGACAATTAAGGCACATCGACCCACCTTCCACCGACGATATTTTTGCGACAACATGATAGGTGATGAGCCCGTCGCCGTCTTTATGTTCAATCCAACGATATAAATCGTATATAAGTTTTTGAAAAACCCATTGGTTCTTGCCACGTCTGGGGATCCAACTCGGGTCTCTTGAATCTAATGTCGATCTCCTAACCACACGGCTATCGTAACTTCATAGTAAGTTGATCTCAAAGTAAGTAGCTAAAGCACTTGTTCTATTTTATTTTTAAGTAGCACAATCAAAGATTCAAAACAATACAAAAATCTTTTTAAATAACAGTGAAAGCTTCTAAATGGCCTTTTTGCTTTACTCTAATTGAATTTATATTTTCTTTGTTAGCTGTAAGCTTTCCTTCAAGAATAAAATAAAAATAAAAAAAATAAAAAGTGTCCACCATCATTTAGTGGTTAAAGTAGCAGTTTTAAGTGTTCAATCGTATTAGTTTTGGGTTATACATTATCATCAATAAGTTTGATTCATGTAGTAATTTAAGGTAAAGTCGAGCGACTGATTTATTTTTATATATATTGCTCCGACAGACTACCAGCGTTGTAATTATGACAGCATGGCTACAACATTGTGATGAGTCGGAGGCCGTTTTGTTGCTGCAACCCAATAATTAATTTTGAAAATTATGGTGTTTTTTTTTGTGTGTCTAGTTTATAATTTTTTATATTAAAACTAGACACAGTTTTAATATTTTATGTTATAATTTAATTTCTGGTAGTAGCGATAAATAAACTTCTTTCTTTCATCATAAACAGTATAACAGTTAACATATGTACAAATAAAGGTCACTCAAATCACAGAGCATTAAAATTATTAAAATATAGTAAAAAAAACTTATGGAATTGGATATAACGAAGTTACCACAAACGCCCTGATCCGACAATGTACAAACAGTGGTTTTCTACTATGACCCGTCCTAGAATGGAACCCGGGACCAGATAGCAGGTGACATCTTGACAACCTATGTGTGCGCCACTGGAACACAGAGGTCGTACGTACAGTATACAAAACTCAACCAGTATCACAGGCAATGACAGGGCTGTCGAGATAATTCATTAATTCAATATTAACATTGAATATAATGTGGATATAACTGAAATGAATTTGCAGCCGTTTTTAAGCGATGTGGCCACCAATTGCAGTCCATAAAATTTTCGGTGATTGTAAAAAAAAATTTCATCTTAAATTGATAATGTATATAGCCGTGTGGAATCCAAACCCTTTCTTCCGCGTCGTAAGAGGCGTCTAAGGGAAAAGCCTTAAATGTAATGGTGACCGACAAATGGCAGAATAACCATATCGAAAAATACCCGAATAAGCAGACCGGTGACGGCTGCAGCGTTTAAGGTGCGAGGTGTCTGGTACTGCGATCGACAATCCGCTTGCCAAGCGCTACAATTATGACAAATACTACCTACAGGAGCGGCCTATGTTCTCTTTGAGATTAAAGTAAATTTCACTTATAAGTAATTTTCACTTTAAAGACTTCCTTCGTTTCCTTTCCAATAGTGGCAAAAAGTAGTGATAAAAAATGTAAGTAATTTCATATTTTAAAGTACCAAATTATAATTAAAGTAATCAATAAGGTTTAATAAAAACAACTAATAAAACACGAAGCAATGTCTTTACCGAGTCTCATTTTTCGATTTGCTCAAAAAATATTGGCAGCAGAATTCTATTCCAATCTCAGAACCGTACGACGGACAAAAAAGTTCAATTAAAAGACCCCTATCACTGTTTGGTCACTCCGAGAACACTCTTTTTACCCGATACATAGAACATATGTAACCTGCTTTGATTAGTATTCATTGTCTGCTCTCACTTGGTGTACAGGGACTGCACTCCTCTAGGTATTCAGTTAGTGCTTCAGAAACTAGACGTCTGTTAAGTTGCGAAGTGGGGAGTTTATTCTTGAAATTCTCGCTTAAAAATGTTGAAAAATATATATCCTAAATATTTTTATGAGGTATATTGTTTTAACGAAAATTATTTTAAAACTTTTCCCTCTCAGGGAACAAAAGCTGTTGAAACTGTTCATATGTTGTTTATTAAATAATTTTGACGTAATGAATTAATCTTTAATAAGTTTAGAAATTTTATTAGGTTATTGTGTAAGGGAGGATGCAATTATAGTGAAACGGGGTGTTAGAGGTTAACGAATACTTTGTGGGAAGTCATGACAACCGTGTGTTTGGGTGATCGGCATTCCAGTGAAGAGACCCTAGTTCAATCCCCAGATGGGGCTTTTCAAAAACTTATGTACGATTATATCGTTGGCTTGTACATAAAGACGGCGACGGGCTCACCGTCTGTCACGTTGTCCTAAAATATTTTCGGTGGAAGATGTGATGAAGGGACTTAATTGTCTGGACTAAGACCTCTGTATACCTCTGTATTGGGAATGGCGTGAAGATACTTTGAGATCAGTGCAATATAATTGATGGTGTGCATTTATGACGACCTTAGTGGACGAGTGACGCATACATCGGTTTTCTAGGTGTCGCCATCTCTTAGGTCCCGGGTTCGATTCGATCGATCCTACTTTTTTAATACTATCATATAAAAACAATAATAAAAAATTATATCTTCACGCCATTTATAATACTAGTACTACTATTATCATACTCGAGTCTTTTGACTCGAGTATGGGCTATTATTTCCTACACATTCGGCTATCGTGACTAATGTAAATATAATAGTAATAATATTTATATATAAAAATCGTAAACTAGTTATGCTCAGATTTGTCTATTGTTCTACGTTGAACTGCCGCATCTGAAAACTAAAACATCACCTTTCATCAATGTGTATGAAACCATAATAGGTTTAATAATCTCAGCTACACAAAGTCAAGTTGATAGTACAGAGTTAACATCAAAGATTATAGTAAATATTGAAACAGCATAATTAATTTGATTAATAAACTCTTTGTTCAAAACTGCATTAAAGATAACGCAATTGTAGCAATAGACAAGCGTCGCGCCGACGAATCTAATTACACAGTAGACCATTGGTGCGATCCAGGCATTAATGTCCCAAGCTTTGTGTTAGCCTCAGCGAACGGAGTACAAAGTGGGAATTGCAGTGTTGTTTTCAGCGTTATTTCATTTTAGTTAAGCCACACTTTCGACAGGCATTCGGAGGAAGAAAGAAACATTTATTATCAGACGATTAAAATTGATTAAGAACCTAGATTCATCACAAACATAACGGCCTGTAAAAGTCCTCTGTACGAGGGCCTCTTCCGAACGAGAGGATTTGCCATAATCATCACGCTTCGATGTATATAGTACAATGATTATCCCGCCATTGGTCCCTTAGTCATCTCTTAGGATGCCAATGGGAAGAAAGAGAGTAGTATATTCCTAGGCCGTAATGATCTGTGAGGTACCTAGTTTACATATTAATAAAAAAATTGTTTACGTACAATTAAATCCTCCTTAACTTTGTCAAATTCTTCCTAATGGGAAAGGCCTTAGTCCTACAGTGGACTGTTGCAGCCCGTTGTGACGAATATAACATGGATGAATAATTATTGATCTTAGCAAAAAGACTCTTTGCTTTAATGGTTATTGACGTTTTACATTTGATCACTTCTTTCCCACTCCTGCGCATTGTGGATATTATTGTTTCGTTGCGATATACCTGCTTATTATATTTTGTTGTGTACAAATATTATTTAAGCTGCTGATGATGTTAAAAAATCATGTGATATAACCTAAAATTCTTATCTTATTTTTAATATCTCTGTATCCCCATGAACAATATATGTTTTTTAATTCGTAAGAAACGCACGGTTCCTGTGCGAGTGATTTGGAACATTGCCCTGCTTAATAGATTTTGGTTTGTTATATTGTCAGGAAAGGAATATTCGCTGCTACTCTTTACTCCGTGTAATTCAATAATCACGCGGGTATTTTAAAATAATGCTAGAACAAAGTCTCGGGCAGAATCTGGTCTATTATAATATTAATACTTTTTCTTGCTATTACAACCATCTACATATTGTTATATTACAACTTCAAAACATTCCATTTACTTTTAGAAGAAGACGAATATATTCTTCGAAACCTATTGGCGTTGCACAATTAATAAATACGTGGTAAAGAAAATCACAGGCGTGCTTTGAATTTGGAATTTCAAATTTGATTTTATATGCGATATATTGATAATCTAGTTAGGGCATTCGAAGTGGAGAGCATCCCTAGAGACGATTTCAACTGCATGGTCTACTGTTGGAGGCTATTCCAGACAACTATTCAATATTATTCCGTCCACGTTCTTGTTTGTGTTCGTTTGAAGATATATTTTGTAAAACTCCGTCAGTATTTTGATGGTAGATAGAAACAAAAACTTTGTCTGAACTGAAATATTTTTTATAATGAACATCTTTATTGGTTCCGACTGCTAAAATCTGTTTTGATTCAGTCAAATTAAAATTACAAAATCTCATTGACAAAGTGACTTTATTCAAGAACATAGGCCACTCCCGTAGGTACAATTTTCTATACACGCCATACTTTGCAAGCGGATTGACAATGGCAGTCAAGACACTAGCACCTATGATGCTGTTGCACGTCACCGGTCAGTCTGTTTATAATTCGATACTTTTCGATATAGATGTCCCGACATCTGTCTGTAGCAATGGTGATTTTAGAGGCTTTTTCCTTATTCGGCTGATCATGTTTTCTTAAATAAACTTAAATAAAATGTTGGACTAAAGGTCTAAGTTGTCTAGACTTCTGATTACCGTAATTATGCAATGTTATAAGATCTAAAAAAATATTTGGTATTCCCTTTACGTGTAATATTTGTAATTAAATTTTCATGTAAACGTCCAGTACAAGTCCACTGCAAGACAAAGCCTTTAAAGAAGTTTAAAGAGGAAATTCTGCAATCAGCACGCTTGGATATAGGACTGACGGTTAAGTACAGAACACATAACATTCTTATACGCTGCTGCCTGTCACTGCTCTTCTTAATTTTGATCTGCAATTTTTCGAAATGGTTTTTTTCTTACTGCCCTTTATTATTATATGATTTAAATATTATCGATAAGTTTTTTGTATTATTATATAACATTATAAGTAAGGTCATGTAGCAATAAAGAAATATTATTTTCTTTATTTTAGACATTAGCAATGTTCAATAATAACTTGCGGTTTGTATCGAGTTATGCAAGTGTCTTGTGGAATAGTGTGTAGTGTGAAAAGAGTTAAAGCAGTCTGTTAACATTTGAAACATCTCTTTTTGACACAAGGGTAGAACATTGTAACGACGTCAAAAACTTTTTTTTACCAAGCTATGTCTTTTGTGTGGAATCCTTCGTGGCTACACGAAACCATTGCGCTGTTGCCATAGTCACGTACTTCGCCTTCCGCTTTCCCGTAATCAAACTATACCAGTTTTACTTTTTCCCTCAAAGATCGATAACGAAGTTTGCATTCGGAATTCTTTTGTTGCAGTGGCAAACTCTTCGATTGCTTCACTTTGAGTACCTTTTCGTTTTTTCTTATTCATAATTTCATAACTAGTGATGTATGGTTTTCGATTTAAAAAGAATCTGAAAATTTGTTGTTTTCTTTATTAGAGAGTAGTAAAAACAAACTAGGGGTCCACTACTGCAGGAAAAGTGGATAGTTGTTTGATCCTCTGTGTACCCCTGTATTGAAATGGCGTGAAGAAAGTTTTTTTTTCTACCATCTTTCAGCTATTACGATTTTCAAGGCTATGCATCGTCCTCTGCAACATCAATCAACATCATCATGGAAAGAACTCTTACCAACTTATGACATTATAGCATGTCTAAATAGTGCCGCGGTAGCTAGGCTATAGCCATGGAATCCTACTGATATAATCCAAGTGGGTTTTGTGTTTACTTGCTTTATACGCCGATGATCTTAGTTAGATTTTTTTTAATAACAACTTAATTTGAATTTTAAGTTATGAATTTATTAAATAATAATAATAAACAAATACATACTCTGATCCTAAAGTAAGCAGCTTAAGTATTTGAATTATGGAATCAGAAACATCGGCGGTACCATAAACATCCAGACCTGAGAAAATGTTGAAAAAGTGTTTTCTACTTAGATCCAATCGGGAATCGAACCCGTGACCTAAGAGCTGGCGACACCGTGAAAACCGGAGTACACAGAGGATTTTATCATATGTTCGGTGGTAAAATAATATCATGAGGAAATTTGCATGCCTGAAAGGTTTAGACCTTAGCACTTTAGACGCAGCTTCAACTTCGGCCTGGTATTTTTAAACAATTATCCCGCCATCTGCGGTAGGCTACGGTATTTCAAGGCTTTTCCAAAAGTAAGGGTAATATTATTTTGACGTCGATACCACACGTAATTTTTTCTTTTCATCTCTTTGTGGATTTCATTTGCTTGAAGTGTTTTTTTTTTTTTTAAAAAAGCAGCTTGTTGAATCTTTACCCGTGCTCTCTCTAAGAATATAAGAAAGAAAGCCTTATTTAAAGGCGGCTAATTTACATTACTTTTACACGTAATCTGTATACCAGTTCACTGACACAAACTTTAGCTCCATAAATTTAAATTATCAACAAAATTATTATAATCGCACAAACGTCACAAAATTTAACATTAAGAGTAAATCATTACCTAAACAACCGCCGGTGAGTCGTAAAGAACAATTTCTCTAGACGCAACCGTGCCTATTTATTCATACACAGTTCGCGCGATGTGTTTGTTCAGTTAAATACGAAACTCGAAAGGCATTAGGCACTTCGCAAGGCTGGCCCCGTGGGCCTCATACATCGATATTATCCGTCGAAACTCGCAACAGTACGCGAGCGCCCTCTGTCACTTTGTCCCTAAAGCTCGGAGCGCGGCACGTTATCGAATTAGAGGTGGTATGTTTCTTTATCTTGTATTTTATCGAATGCTATTCGATAATATTTATTTGTGTGATTTATATTGGCTGTAAATAAGAGAATATCTAACGGGAATTTCATAACTTTTCTTTTTTTTTCGTTATATATATACAATACAATTTTATTTACCCGATTAAATTGAGGTCTAGAAAATTTAGTCTTTTCTATTCACGTTTCATACATACATTCATACGTAACGTTTAAGTCCACTGCAGAACATAGGCCTCTCCCATATGGAGGATTAGCCATAATCGCCACTCCTGGCAAGCGGATTGGCGATCACAGTACAAAATCACTCGCACCTCAGACGCTGCTGCCCATCTTGGTCTTATAGTTTTGGTCTAATATTTTTAGAGATTTGGTTATCACGCCATCTATCGGTTGCCATAACATTATTCAAGGCTGTTTCCCTAATTCGCCTCTTAAAATACCCACGGGAAGAAAGGGAGTGGCAATATTCTTTTCCGTTACCGTGCTTACGTTTCACTAGAGTTAATTCATGACAATAAATATCACAGGAAGTGAGTCTGTCGCCCTATTTACATCCAAGCTTTGCTTCGAGCCCACTTCCTGGAGATCAAACGCGGGTCTCTTGACTCAAATCCCGATCACCTCACCACTTGGCTTTCGTGACTAGTAGATATGTAAATATGTAAATCATGTAAATGTATGTGCTTTATTAACATTTTCTCCACAGATAAACATTAACAAGGAGACACCATTAGGGTATCCCCGAAAATTTCAGCCCCACAAAAACCAAGTTGCACCTGACAACGATAATTGATAAACAGGGCCATTAATCACCCTGTAGCCCCCTATAAATTGATGTGTTCTAACTTTACTGCCGTTCGCACGCAACTTCACTTGCTAGAATAATGTAATAATAATTACATTATTCTATGTAAATAAAATTGTAGTCTTGGCTTAGTTTTTATTTATAACTGGCTATCAGGTATCATCCTTTCGTATAATACTAATGCTTACAAAAATATATTTAATACTCATCGATTAGTTGTGAACAGTTTTTTCTTCCTAAAATAATAGATTTAGTTTATTTTTCTTTTTAAATTACTACTGGCTATGATAACAAAGCACACAATATTTTTAACGCTTTTGTTTTAAATCGACTAGTTCGATTTAGTTCTTTTTTCATTTGTTTAGATATTCTTTTATATTTTATTCTTTGGCATATTCACTTGTCTGGCTCATTATAAAATAGTGCCTGGGAGACTAAACTTCGCTTGCGCTATAAATAGAGCTTTAATACAATTTTATGAGGACCACGTCCCTGGTCGATTTTGTCACACCAGTTTACATATAGATACATATATAGATATGACAACATCACATACATTGCTAGAATCGATTGTAAGATGCTTAAGCACTTGTGGTATGGAAATCGAAAACAACGAAGGCACCACAAACACCCAGACTGGAAAATATGTGTTTTTTTTACATTGACCCGACCGGGAATCGGACCCGGAACCTCGAGATGGCGACACCTTAAAATCCGGAATTTACGCCACTCGTCCACGGAAGTCGTCAGTTACCAAGATGTTGCCAGTTCTGACACTCCCGGTTCTATATCCGGACGGGTTAATGTACAAAGCCACGTTTGTATATTTTCTCTGGTCTAGGTGTTTGTTGCATCATCCCTGCTTTCAAAACACACGCACCAAAAAGTGTTTACACACCCAAGTCCTGTGGGATTAGAGCAATTGACGTGATGTTGTTTACATTTATGTATTTGTAATATTTTTTAAAACATAAAGAAGGGTTTAACTATTTTTTGGATGTAAACAATTTTTCTCGGAGAATCTACTTACAGTATCTAAATAATATAAATATGAGATAATTCCGTATAAAACAATATCTTACAAAGCCAAAGATTAAAAATATATGTTACTAAAACAGACATGCAACCCCTACTGCAATTGCATAAAGGGTCTGCCGACTTCGTTGAACCAACATCAAACATCCAAAGCCACCATAAAGTCTACTGATGTCATTCATAATTTGCAATTTCAACTCTATAAATTTACGTCCCCTCTATTATCCTATTAGCGTGGCAGAAAATAAAAAACCACATCTCGAATTTCCTTGTTACCTTTGTTAGGGAGATGAAGATTTAATTTTGTAAGTATTAGTTGAGGTTATATTCTAGAAAATAGTATCACGATAGCCGAGTAGTTGTGTGGTCGGAATTTCGAGTCAAGAGACCCAAGTTCGATCCCCAGGTGGCAGGCTCGTACCCATGGGTTTTTCAAAAACTTATGTATGAATTATATCGTTGGCTTGGATATATAGACGGCGACGGGCTCACGACCTGTCAGGTTGTCCCGAAAATATCTTGGGTGGAAGATGGGTCGAAGGGACTTAATTGTCTGGGCTAGAACTCTGTCTACCCCTGTATACGGAATTGCGTGAAGATATTTATTATTATTTATTTATTTATACTGTAGAAAATATCGCATCACAATGTTTGTAACTTCATAAATTGCCAACACCGGGGCAGTCAGATGTCTATAAACCAACCACACCGCTATATCTTCGTCCACGCTAATCTTTACTTAACAGATTATAATGAAATTAGGCACATACGTGTAACTTGATCCAACTTAATATATAGAATAGTATTGAACTGGATAGGTACTGATAACACGCACTATTTTTTTTTCTTCTTTAATATGACATAAAATATAATCCTGTGTATGAAAAAAAATTATCTTGTAAATTCAAAGACAGTGTTTATACACTGTCTTTGAATTTACAGGACAACGTCTTCCCGTACCAAATAGTACTTATTTATTATACATTTTTCAGTTCACCATTATTCAGGCCTGTAGAAGTCCACTGCAGGACATATACCTGTCCCGTACGAGAGGATTTACAATAATCACACTTGATTACCGCACTGGCGATCGCAGTTCCAAACTCCTCGCACCTTAGACGTCTGTTGAAGTGTGGTCTGGTATTTTTCGAGGTGGTTATCCCGTCATCTGTCGGTAGCCGCTTGCATTTTCAAGGCTTGCCTCTTAGTCGCCACGGGAAGAAAGAGGGGGTATATTATTACGCCGTAACCACACGGCTGAAGGACATAATAGTCTAGATGTTTACATCATTAAGTCTTTTGTTCTCAATTAAGGCTGACCTTATTTTGGACAACGCTTCAGCTGGTCCTCTTCGTCCTTAAAAACTGGTTGCCTCCATCGGGAAACGAACCCGCAACCCTAATCTTCGAAGACAGAATTACTACCAACTAGGTAATCAAGACTTCAACATAATACATAGCAGTAAATATACATTCTTTGAAAATCCAAAAGAAAACTCATTAGCAATTTCAGCCTTTAGTTAAAAGCTGGCACAATCTATGTCAAAGGTCTGAAAAACGAGGTCTTATAGAAGTCAAAGACAATTTCTATAGACGCTGTCTTTTGTTAATTCTATTCCGTCTCTGTGGCACATTCTTCAATTAATCTTTGAGTAGAATACACGAAATAGTTGTTAAGGGAAGCCTTTGTAGTTGTAAGTCAATATTTGAATTGACTTTTGGCCTATTGATAGTCGGTCCAAACTATTTTATAAACGTAAATGTAATATAATAGTACGCATAAACTCAAAAGTCTTTTTAGCGTCATGAGGTTAGCAGTTTATATTTTCATATAGATTTTTTTATATCTCCACGCTATTTCCCATACGGGGTAGGCACAGTTGTAGATAATGAAGTTCTTTAGACACAATTTCACTAAAGCTTATTAAGAACAATGTGACTGAAGGTGATCCCGTCGCAGTCTTTATGTCCATGCCATCGATATAAGTCGTTTTGAAAAATCAAATTGAGGCGAGCCTACCTCCTGGCGATTGAACTCGGGTCTCGTGACTCGAATTTCTGATCACCCAACCATTCGGCTATCGTGAATATTTAGACATAATATTTTTTTTTTCAACAAAAATTTTATTTATGAATTTTAACAAATTTTCTCACACCTATCTACTACGTAAGCTTACAATGACAATGACTTCACACTATGTAAAACATCAAATGGTGCTATTTAAATGATAAGTTAAATGAATGCCTCGTAATGTAATTTTTATAATTGCACCAGCACTTTGCCAAATCGATTGCACCGATTTCAGCAACTACAAAACTCGGCTAGCTTTGAAGGCCAGAGTAAACATATCCAGCCGAGTATAAAACCGCTTAAAGCGCATAATATGCTTAACTTGGAACGCGGCAAAGTTCGATAAATTAAGTTAACACGCTGCTAGGGTTCGACTTTGACTGCTTGCTCCGGAACGCAGAGGAATAGCTAAATGAAATTTTTATTTTTCACAAAATCCAACTTTCAAATACTTTGAAGAGCTTTAAAAATGTACTCACACATATGCAAACGTAATCCAGTAACTGCCCGCCTGGAAAACCCGTTGTAGCTTTACTGGAGTGGGCTTTGAAACTAAAATATGTAGGTGCATATTTATGAGCAAATAATCCATAATTACATGCTCAGCGCCGTTTCGGGGGAGGCCTATGTTAAGCAGAGGAATTGTGATAGGATGTAAACAAGACAAAATTCGTTGAGGAGTCGGTAGGAGATACCAGCATCTAACTGTGGGCTATGTAGTGGATGGGAAAAATCTAAAAATTGAAGCTACCGATAGACGGCGGGACGAGTACTATTTATTTATGTATTCATTATTGCACACGAAAAGAAATCATTAAAAATAACACTATTCTATCTCCTGTTGTACCCATTTTGTAAATAATTTGGCAATGTTTTACGATCGGCCGCCTGCCTGACATCAACCCTCCTTGGGAATTCTATATATCCTTGGGAATACCAGTGCTACGGAGATAGAGACGTTGTGTGACACTGGAAGCTAGAGCGGTCCGGGGTCGCGTACCCGTAGTGGCTCCAACCAGTTATCGGACAGATAATCTGGTGGATCCACCCTCTGGACAACCAACATCAAATCATTAAAAATAAAACACACATGTTATTGTAGTGAACAATGGGTGGTATCATTACTGACAGCAAAATCTTTCAGACATCCTATGAATGGACAGGATTATCTAAAAATTAAACTATATCCATTAGGTGGATGGTAGCAGTGTCTAATCCGCGAGGTGTATGGCCATGCGACTGCCAAAATGCTTGATGACTGCAATGGTGGTTTATCCTCATTAAGGGACGCCATCTTTCTATAAGTATAAGTTTCTTTCGTCTATTTATTCTGTATCATGGGAACTTAGTTACGAAACGGTGGTAGTTTATTCTTGACTAGTTGCCGCCGCGGTTTTGCCCGCGGCTTAACAGTTAACGCGGAACCCTAATTATTACTCAAAAGGTAGCCTAAGCTACTCCTTATAACATCAGCTAACTGCCAGCAAGAGTTCCGTTAAAATTGGTCACAGCCGTTTCAGAAATTTACCGGAAGAAACAGAAAGATATACGAACGAAAATTTTTTGAATATATTTTATTATATAATACTTTTATATGCATAGAGTGAAAAGCTGTTAATTTAAAATTACAAACAGACACAATCAATGACTCAAATCGATTTTATTTACACGTATGCATGCATGTATATATAGATAAATGAAATTGTTCTTCCTATGTCAAAGAATAAATTATCATCATTTGATAGTAGAAGCTGTGCACAAAGTATACCACTTTTAATAAACTCGTTGTCGCTCTTTTTCATCTCGCAAACGGATATCCGGTGTCACGAATCGTCTCATCTTCAAGCGTACTTTTTTTTAATCACACAACAAATGATTTAATTAAAACCAGCAATAGGTACAATTTACATTAAAATCTTAAATATATTTAAATTAGTACTCAATATTTTTAATTAAATTTATAATAATATTAATTTAATAAAGCTAAGCTGTACACCTTAATCGATTTAAATTACTCTTAATTAATACGCAGTAATTTAGCACGGAGACAGAGACAGACGTATGCAAATACGTCTAAATCAAACCGAGACAGATAACTAAACGCCCCTAAGAATAATAATAGACCTGTTTACCACAAAGTGCTTTGCTATGTCACAATTCATCATACTCGAGAGGAGGGTCCCCATTTTTTCGGGGAAGTTAGGAGAGTCGCAAAAAATCTATATTCGAGATCCTATAAAGATTAATTGGATTTGTTCTTGAACTCCAACTTAGCATTAAAATTTTTTTACCGTGACGACCTCCGTGGACGAGTGGCGTAAACACTGGTTTTCAAGATGTCGCCAGCTCGAGGATCCGGGTTCGGTTCCCGGTCGGGTCAATATAGAAAAACCTCTTTTTCTGCATTTTCTCGGGTTTGGGTGTTTGTGGTGCCTTCGATGTTTTCGATTACCATACCTCAAGTGCTTTAACATGTTACATTGGGATCGGAGCAATGTATGTGATGTTGTCTCTATCTATATACGTATTTATTTATTTATTTATTTTGATCTATGGGGACATCACATACATTGTTCTGATCCCAGAGTAAGTAGCTAAAGAATAAACATCGAAGGTACAACATAAACACAAAGAAAATGTTAAAAAAGTGGTTTTCTGCATTGAAACCGAACTCACTATTGAAAGAAATGTTGATCTTACTCTACTATTTGGATAAGAAAGTTTAGAGTGCGGACTGCGATGCAAAAAGTCGCAAGTTCAGGCCCACCACCATTTGACTCTTGTTTTAAACCATTCCAGACACAACCATTGCAGCTTAGTTGTTGTTGTTAAAAAGAATACAAGTAATGTTATTCGGCATTGCTTGTACACTTTAAAAAAAGATGTAGTCATCTTAATTCTCTACCATGGTTTTCTAAAATAAAAAAATTAACCTATGTCGGGACATAATTTCGAAGTACTGATTTCATGTGAAAGTTAGATGTTTTATTAATATACCCCTAATTTACTTTTAACCAAAAGTCACGATAGCCTAGTGGTTGGGTGGTCGAAATTTCGAGTCGAGAAACCCAAGTTCGATCCCCAGGTGGCATTCTCGTATCAATGGGTTTTTCAAAAACTTATGTACAAACTATATAGTTAGCTTGGACATAAAGACGCCAACGGTGTCACCACCTGTCACGTTGTCCCGAAAATATATTCGGTGGAAGGTGGGTCGAAGCGACTTAATTGTCCAGACTAGACCACTGTCTACGCCTGTATTAGGAATTGCGTGAAGATGTTTGTTTTATTTTATAACGGTGGTAGCAATCGCCATTCTTAAAGTCTGTTTTTACGAAATCTACTACAAGAAAGGGGATGATAAAATTTTCACGCTGATCCCTCATGACAATAATAGTTACACTGTAATGAACCTATTAAAATTTATTTCACTTTTAAAACGGATCTTTTGTATAGACAATGTACTACAAGACGCAGTGACGTTAAATTTTGTATAAAATATTTAAATTCCAAATTCAAATTGCTTAAAAGATGGTATCCCTACAGTAACTACTTCATTAATTTTAAGACGAAGCCGGATTCGCTGTCGCTCTCACACGTATCGCCGTCTTGCTCTTGCGTTATCAGTTTGACAGTTCTCAGAGGGGTGGGTGGTGAGATATCGCTCGTTTTTTATCGCTCGGGCCATTGTTTTGACGCGAAAAACATATCGCCTACGATAGACGCCAGCGTCGCGCGATGCGATAACATCCGACTTCAAGTAAGCATGTATATATGTAAACACTGCACTAGTGATGTCGATTAAATTTGTCGATTCATTTGTTATTTTTTTTCAATTGGTATATGAAACAGTAGCATATGCTAGTTCACCAGACAGCGAAAATTTTTGATAGCTTACTTTCCACAAAGATATACGTAAATATGAAAATAGTTTTTTTAATTAGTTTATTCACTGCATATTATAAATAAATAATAATAAATAAATATAAATATCTTCACGCAATTCCCAATACAGGGGTAGACAGAGGTCAAGTCTAGACAATTAAGTCCCTTTGACCCACCTTCCACCGAAGATATTTTCGGGACAACGTGACAGGTGGTGAGCCCGTCGCCGCCTTTTATGTCCAAGCCAACGATGAAATTCGTACATAAGTTTTTGAAAAACTCATTGGTACTGCCACCTGGGGATCGAACTCGGGTCTCTCGACTCGAAATTCCGACCACCCAACAACTCGGCTATCGTGACTTTTTATATTATGTTTGCATATTATGTTTGTTAAAATGCTCAGCAAAATATGTGGATAACAATTCTTTGTCGTCTTGACGTGTTTTTTTTTCTATAAATCGTATTTCCTAAAAATTACTTGTCTATAATATATTATACTTATATAACTCATCTGATGTGCACAAATGTAATAGAATCTTTAAAAAAGAAAGTTTAAGTCAAAAATATTACATCACGCGGCGAAATAGCTACGAAATACTTGAGCCCTAGCTAATCAGTCTAATGTGCAATAATTGTAACAACTACCAAACTACTACAAGTCATGATAACCTGAAACTTCCATTACTTACAACAAATATTCCAATATTGTACTTAAAAAACAAAGATTTAAATATACTTATGTTGTCGTAAACATATTTTGTTAACGGTAATTTCCGTAATATTTATTATATCCTAAAATTTTGTTGACATATAATAAAAAATAAAATATCTTCACGTCATTCCCAATACAGGGGTAGACAGAGGTCTAGTCTAGACAATTAAGTCCCTTCGACCCACCTTCCACCGAAGATATTTCGGGATAACGTGACAGGTGGTGAGCCCGTCGCCGCCTTGACATATAATAAATTTTATAATTTTGAGCAATACAACTTATCGATAAATTGTTAACTTAATCGATGCACATTCCTATAAAGGATCATGACATCACTAATATTTATCAATTTAAATGGATAAAGTTAGAGCTTGGCCAATATTTAGGTACATTATCCGCAAATCGCCTTACGTAGCAAGCTTTCAAAAGCTTTGTTGTCTGATGACATTTATCATGAGGGAACTTATCTTCCATTAAAGTGCATTTTGGCAACTTTCTTTCGGTATTTGCACAAAAAATATTCGATATATTGAATATCGAATATCTTACAATAAGAAAAGTATTCTTGTTATAACAAGAAAATAAACTGTAAACTTGTTATAACAAGAAAATAAACTGTAAACTTGTTATAACAAGAAAATAAACTGTAAACTTGTTATAACAAGAAAATAAACTGTAAACTTGTTATAACAAGAAAATAAACTGTAAACTTGTTATAACAAGAAAATAAACTGTAAACTTGTTATAACAAGAAAATAAACTGTAAACTTGTTATAACAAGAAAATAAACTGTAAACTTGTTATAACAAGAAAATAAACTGTAAACTTGTTATAACAAGAAAATAAACTGTAAACTTGTTATAACAAGAAAATAAACTGTAAACTTGTTATAACAAGAAAATAAACTGTAAACTTGTTATAACAAGAAAATAAACTGTAAACTTGTTATAACAAGAAAATAAACTGTAAACTTGTTATAACAAGAAAATAAACTGTAAACTTGTTATAACAAGAAAATAAACTGTAAACTTGTTATAACAAGAAAATAAACTGTAAACTTGTTATAACAAGAAAATAAACTGTAAACTTGTTATAACAAGAAAATAAACTGTAAACTTGTTATAACAAGAAAATAAACTGTAAACTTGTTATAACAAGAAAATAAACTGTAAACTTGTTATAACAAGAAAATAAACTGTAAACTTGTTATAACAAGAAAATAAACTGTAAACTTGTTATAACAAGAAAATAAACTGTAAACTTGTTATAACAAGAAAATAAACTGTAAACTTGTTATAACAAGAAAATAAACTGTAAACTTGTTATAACAAGAAAATAAACTGTAAACTTGTTATAACAAGAAAATAAACTGTAAACTTGTTATAACAAGAAAATAAACTGTAAACTTGTTATAACAAGAAAATAAACTGTAAACTTGTTATAACAAGAAAATAAACTGTAAACTTGTTATAACAAGAAAATAAACTGTAAACTTGTTATAACAAGAAAATAAACTGTAAACTTGTTATAACAAGAAAATAAACTGTAAACTTGTTATAACAAGAAAATAAACTGTAAACTTGTTATAACAAGAAAATAAACTGTAAACTTGTTATAACAAGAAAATAAACTGTAAACTTGTTATAACAAGAAAATAAACTGTAAACTTGTTATAACAAGAAAATAAACTGTAAACTTGTTATAACAAGAAAATAAACTGTAAACTTGTTATAACAAGAAAATAAACTGTAAACTTGTTATAACAAGAAAATAAACTGTAAACTTGTTATAACAAGAAAATAAACTGTAAACTTGTTATAACAAGAAAATAAACTGTAAACTTGTTATAACAAGAAAATAAACTGTAAACTTGTTATAACAAGAAAATAAACTGTAAACTTGTTATAACAAGAAAATAAACTGTAAACTTGTTATAACAAGAAAATAAACTGTAAACTTGTTATAACAAGAAAATAAACTGTAAACTTGTTATAACAAGAAAATAAACTGTAAACTTGTTATAACAAGAAAATAAACTGTAAACTTGTTATAACAAGAAAATAAACTGTAAACTTGTTATAACAAGAAAATAAACTGTAAACTTGTTATAACAAGAAAATAAACTGTAAACTTGTTATAACAAGAAAATAAACTGTAAACTTGTTATAACAAGAAAATAAACTGTAAACTTGTTATAACAAGAAAATAAACTGTAAACTTGTTATAACAAGAAAATAAACTGTAAACTTGTTATAACAAGAAAATAAACTGTAAACTTGTTATAACAAGAAAATAAACTGTAAACTTGTTATAACAAGAAAATAAACTGTAAACTTGTTATAACAAGAAAATAAACTGTAAACTTGTTATAACAAGAAAATAAACTGTAAACTTGTTATAACAAGAAAATAAACTGTAAACTTGTTATAACAAGAAAATAAACTGTAAACTTGTTATAACAAGAAAATAAACTGTAAACTTGTTATAACAAGAAAATAAACTGTAAACTTGTTATAACAAGAAAATAAACTGTAAACTTGTTATAACAAGAAAATAAACTGTAAACTTGTTATAACAAGAAAATAAACTGTAAACTTGTTATAACAAGAAAATAAACTGTAAACTTGTTATAACAAGAAAATAAACTGTAAACTTGTTATAACAAGAAAATAAACTGTAAACTTGTTATAACAAGAAAATAAACTGTAAACTTGTTATAACAAGAAAATAAACTGTAAACTTGTTATAACAAGAAAATAAACTGTAAACTTGTTATAACAAGAAAATAAACTGTAAACTTGTTATAACAAGAAAATAAACTGTAAACTTGTTATAACAAGAAAATAAACTGTAAACTTGTTATAACAAGAAAATAAACTGTAAACTTGTTATAACAAGAAAATAAACTGTAAACTTGTTATAACAAGAAAATAAACTGTAAACTTGTTATAACAAGAAAATAAACTGTAAACTTGTTATAACAAGAAAATAAACTGTAAACTTGTTATAACAAGAAAATAAACTGTAAACTTGTTATAACAAGAAAATAAAAATGTCACTTGGAATCCCCCTAGAGTTTAGTAACGAGTTGCATCGCGGTGACAGTATCCTGTATTAGTATTCGCCCGTCGTCGAACCGGGCCTGTGATTGTTGACGATGGACTTCTTCCACCTTAGTCGCTTGAATTCGTACTTAAATTTAGCTTCGGAAGTCAGTAAAACTATTATAACTTCTACCTCTTTATTGTATATATATATATATATATATATATATATATATATATATATATATATATATATATATATATATATATATATATATATATATATATATATATATATATATATATATATATATATATATATATATATATATATATATATATATATATATATATATATATATATATATATATATATATATATATATATATATATATATATATATATATATATATATATATATATATATATATATATATATATATATATATATATATATATATATATATATATATATATATATATATATATATATATATATATATATATATATATATATATATATATATATATATATATATATATATATATATATATATATATATATATATATATATATATATATATATATATATATATATATATATATATATATATATATATATATATATATATATATATATATATATATATATATATATATATATATATATATATATATATATATATATATATATATATATATATATATATATATATATATATATATATATATATATATATATATATATATATATATATATATATATATATATATATATATATATATATATATATATATATATATATATATATATATATATATATATATATATATATATATATATATATATATATATATATATATATATATATATATATATATATATATATATATATATATATATATATATATATATATATATATATATATATATATATATATATATATATATATATATATATATATATATATATATATATATATATATATATATATATATATATATATATATATATATATATATATATATATATATATATATATATATATATATATATATATATATATATATATATATATATATATATATATATATATATATATATATATATATATATATATATATATATATATATATATATATATATATATATATATATATATATATATATATATATATATATATATATATATATATATATATATATATATATATATATATATATATATATATATATATATATATATATATATATATATATATATATATATATATATATATATATATATATATATATATATATATATATATATATATATATATATATATATATATATATATATATATATATATATATATATATATATATATATATATATATATATATATATATATATATATATATATATATATATATATATATATATATATATATATATATATATATATATATATATATATATATATATATATATATATATATATATATATATATATATATATATATATATATATATATATATATATATATATATATATATATATATATATATATATATATATATATATATATATATATATATATATATATATATATATATATATATATATATATATATATATATATATATATATATATATATATATATATATATATATATATATATATATATATATATATATATATATATATATATATATATATATATATATATATATATATATATATATATATATATATATATATATATATATATATATATATATATATATATATATATATATATATATATATATATATATATATATATATATATAAAATTTTGTTGACATATAATAAAAATAAAATATCTTCACGCAATTCCCAATACAGGGGTAGACAGAGGTCTAGTCTAGACAATTAAGTCCCTTCGACCCACCTTCCACCGAAGATATTTCGGGATAACGTGACAGGTGGTGAGCCCGTCGCCGCCTTGACATATAATAAATTTTATAATTTTGAGCAATACAACTTATCGATAAATTGTTAACTTAATCGATGCACATTCCTATTAAGGATCATGACATCACTAATATTTATCAATTTAAATGGATAAAGTTAGAGCTTGGCCAATATTTAGGTACATTATCCGCCAATCGCCTTACGTAGCAAGCTTTCAAAAGCTTTGTTGTCTGATGACATTTATCATGAGGAAGTTATCTTCCATTAAAAGTGCATTTGGCAACTTTCTTTCGGTATTTGCACAAAAATATTCTATATTTTGAATATCGAATATCTTACAATAAGAAAAGTATTCTTGTTATAACAAGAAAATAAAATGTATTGTTAAGGGAATTAAGTTCAAAATTTTATATTAGTTTTCATTAAATTGAAGTAAAACGTCCTATATCAATTTAATTTTGCTATTACTTTTCGTAAATAAAAATTAGTATATAACATTAATGTTACATACTAATTTTTACTACACACATATTCATCGTATACAACCACAACTTTGAAGTGTTCTAGGACTGCTGTTTTACAGAGAAGGCCTTTGCTTAGCTGTGGGCATTTACAGACCACTACCCAATTGCACTAGGTCTGTGCTGTATATTCTCGTAAGTATAGCTATTAGTTTTGGCTAAAGTATGCTCTTTTTTGCATTCAACATAAAAACCAAAAAAAAAAAAAAATTCATGCCATGTCCGATACTGGGGTAGAAGACTGTGAACTCCTTTGCCAACTACATAAATCGTACATGAGTTTTGAAAAATCGTGACTTTAAAAGTAATTAATTAATGAAACAACATACAAAACTAATTGTCGGTTAACAAATTAGTACAGTAAAACAGAAGTGCAACAAAGAAGCAAGCTGCAACACGTCTTTTCACTAAATAAATTCCGTACAACATACAGTCCATTTTAACTCTAATACAACACCGTTAAAGTAAATTATTACAGCAGTGCTGTTGCTAAGTCAGAAAATAATATTATAAATGCGAAAACGAGTTTGCTTATTCAATACGCTGTCACGGCTAAACTGATTTGGATTAATTTTAGAATAGAGGCTGATGGAAATCTGGAGACAGCTATTGATTATTTTATTGTTATCGTAAACTCTTGACGACCTGCTCTGTCGAGTGACGAATAGTTCAATTTTCGACTGTGAGAGGAGGGGTTTGTAGAGGTACAGGTCAATGAACAATGTACATTTTTTATGTTGTCTCGGGTCTACCTTCCTTGTATACCTTCGCTGTTTCTGTCCCCATAAAATACCTTTCATGTTACCTTTAGCTACTTACATCAGGATCAGAGCTGCGTACATATTGTTGTTCCTTTGGTATTTATTTATTTAAAAAAAAAAAAAAAACAGAAAATTCCAAATTAGGCAGACAAAGCCTTCACGTAGTTTTTTGTAATAATTCTTTAAAAAAATGTGCACTCATGCTTCAGAATTTCGATGCATCGTCATTTTATCTCAACGTTAGTTCTAATTACTATTGTTCGAGCAAATAAAAATGTCCGCCCGGAATCCCCCCTAGAGTTTAGTAACGAGTTGCATCGCGGTGACGGTATCCTGTATTAGTATTCGCCCGTCGTCGAACCGGGCCTGTGATTGTTGACGATGGACTTCTTCCACCTTAGTCGCTTGAATTCGTACTTAAATTTAGCTTCGGAAGTCAGTAAAAACTATTATAAAAGTACTTCTACCTCTTTATTGTATTTGATGACATATTAACATATATATATATATATATATATATATATATATATATATATATATATATATATATATATATATATATATATATATATATATATATATATATATATATATATATGTATATATATATATATATCATCATAAAGGCCCGTAAAGTCCACTGTAAGGCACAGGCCTCTCCCTTACGGTAGTTTGTGGTAATCGCCGCGCGTGGCAAACGGCAAATTGTCGATCAAAGTACTAGATACCTCACACCTTAGACGCTGCTGGAGAAAAATGAAACTTCTTGTATGCAGACACTATCACCATATATTTAGAAATTGGCAATAGAGGAATAAAAATTAGGCGGTGATTACAACTTAAAAAAAGTTAATAACGCAATTTCGGGCGTAACAAAAAACATCAGGCGTTTTGTATTAGTATCCATTGATA